>OZ024825.1:81284733-81567233 GCA_964016985.1 Anodontia alba
CAAAAAGATCTGAAAGAAACGCACATCAATACAATTTGATTAAGTTAGCTAAACTATTAACCCATTGAACTGTGGAGACCCTTAAAGGGGTAACTAGCAAACAGAGCAGACCCAGAGCAGACGCCGCAGAAGCGGCGTCTGGTCAGGTCTTCAAAATAACAGGAGCAATAAAATACGTGTTGTGTTACAGGGATATCAAAATAGCTGACTGACGTTCGTTTCCATGACGCTAACGTCATCACTTAGTAACGTCACAGACGTTCCCGCTCAACCAACCAGATCCAACTGCTGTGACTTTGTCCTGGATATCACACGCTTAGAGAAAATGTGTCCAAACTTTCACAAATTGGAAGATCATAAACGATTTAGGTACCTTTTAAATTCCGATGACCCTATCGTTATTGTTTTTACTAGATCCTACTAAGTTTCTTTGATGCACTCCTGTGTTAATACGATTAATCTCTCTCACATCCCCACTCTCTCTCTCTCTCTCTCTCTCTCTCTCTCTCTCTCTCTCTCTCTAGATAGATAGATAGATCATGTGGATATAGACAGACCGACCGATCGATAGATAGATATTATCGATATGCAGATAGATAGATAGATAGACAGAACATGTAGGTAGAGGTAGACTGAACGATTGATTGATAAATGGTATTTTGTAGCTGACAACCTAAACTTTTCATTAAAGGAGTGATACCTTATGTTAAGTCTTTGGTCAACCAGCGGTTTACTTAATTCTGAGTGTCTGAGTTTACAACGAGCCCTCATTCTGGTTTCATCATCATTACAGTGATTTAACCCTTAAAGCGCCAATCACAACTAAAGCAGACGACAATTATATATATATATTTTTCTCCCTATACACTTTTTTCTGAAGTACTTGCATCAGTATTGATCCTGGGCCGGAATTCTTTGTTGAAATTTGTTTAAATCTTAAATTATAATAATATTTTCAAGCTTCAGTATCCTATGGATCCAGAGAGTTCCTTGTATATAATGAGTGCGCTAGCGCACCAAAAAAAAAAAAAAAAAAAAAAAAAAAAAACTATACCCTATCCGACGGGTCATTCAGAGAAATCAAGCATAATACTGTTCCATGAAACTTGTTTTTAACAAGCGTAGTGGTGCAGTGGTTATGTCTCCTGACTCTGAAGGGCTAGGCGCAGCCGTCGTAGCCGGCGTGGGTTCGAGCCTCACTCAGTCCAGTGGTATTTCATATTTCTCCCTATATATATATATATATATATATATATATATATATATATATATTGACATTTCATATGAATCGTCTGCCTAGTAGACAATTTACATGAAATGTCAAGACTTGTCTCTGAACAATTAAATTTAAAAATTTTAGAATGTCGTCTGCTACAAATTTTGCTTGGCGCTTTAAGAGTTAATTTGATTAACATATTTTGCTGTGATATTTCACTGTGTGTATGCTTGTTGTAGGGGGGGTGGGGGAGATGGAGTGGATTGTCTTGTTTGTTGCCTTATTTCTATGTTTGTGGGTCTTGTCTGGCATTGTGATCTCGTAGAGGAAGAGAGAGGTGATTACTTTGCTTAAAATTTGTCTGTCATAAATGTGCTGTATGCATCACGAAAACATACCTATATAATTTTGACCCCCTTAAACCCCATTTTATATAGTAAAACTGGGGTTTACAGGGGGTATATATTATTTTTCTTATTTCTGTTATAAAACATATATTGTGGGTACTCGTTAGAACCGCCTCACCGAGGCGGTTCTAACAAGTACCAACAATCTATGTTTTGAGCAGAAATATGAAAATATCAGATCATGTTTTGGTGGTGAAAATTTCAATATATTTGATTAGGCGTATTTTCGTAATGGTGCGCTGTCCGTTGTAGTTTGTTTACTCTCTTGCTCTTGTAATCCTGGTAGGATATGATCTGTGATAATGGCTCTATCAGGACATCTTTACTAATTTAGACACAATTATAAAACGAAACGCTTGGCCACCCTTTCTGTGAGCCGCAATGTGACCTTCTGATATATGCGCCTAACGAAGACTCAGATCAACCTGTGCAAACTTTGTATCCTTGGCTATCCAAAATGCGCGCAGGGAAGATTCTTATCAGACTGCTCATGCACAGGATGATCTGAATCTTCGCTCGGTGTACATGTCCGAAGGTACGTTGTCTGGCATTGCGGCGCCACTGGTTGTATCCAAATCAAAATGTCTCCACACCGACACATGTTTTTAAACGCATGTCTAGACCAGCTTGACCCTGACCACAGGAGCTTGAAATTCTGTCAGAAATGCATGTTAAAATGGCCCAAATCGACTATCATATAAGGCGAGCCGGGCTATTTTGGTTTGGGCCATTTTAACATGCATTTCTGACGGAATTTCAACCGGCTCGCCTTATAGGATAGTCGATTTGGGCCATTTTAACATACATTTCTGACCCAATTTTAACCGAATCGTCTTATAATATAGTCGATTTGGGCCACTTTAACATGCATTTCTGACCAAATTTCAAGCTCCTGTGCCCTGACATGGCAAGTTGTCAAAAAGTTGGGAGGGCCTGAAAAAAATAGAGATTCTTATATGAGCCGGGGCATAGTATAGATAGATGTGCGCCCAGCTAAAACAGATCAGCCTGCGCACCCGCGCAGTCTGACATTCACTGTCCGCCTGTAGACGCTTTCAATCCTCGGCTACCCACAGATCATTCTGCGATGACTGATTAGACTACCTGGATGCGCAGGCTGATCTGGATTTTCATCACGAAAACAAGTCTATATAATTTTGACCCCCTTAAACCCCACTTTTATATAGTAAAACTGGGGTTTAGAGGGGTATACATTATTTTTCTTATTTCTGATCAAAAACATAGATTGTGGCTACTCGTTAGAACCGCCTCATTGAGGCGGTTCTAACGAGTAGCCACAATCTATATTTTGAGCAGAAATATAAAAAATATCAGAGTTTTTTATGTGAATTTTTTTCAGTTTTTGGAGGTGAAATTTTCTATATATTTGAATAGGAGAGTTTTCGTAATGTCGCTAGGCGCACATGCAGTCTTGTAGGAACAGTGCCCCGGCTCATATTTTATATAAATATTTGTTTTGGGAGAGCGCGTGTAAAACTGTTTTTTGAGTAATCATGTAGTTACTTATCGACGCAGTGGTTAGTCAAGTTCATTCTTCGAACACAGTGGTTAGTCAAGTTCATTCTTCGAACACAGTGGTTAGTCAAGTTCATTCTTCGAACACTAACGAAGCGATAGTGAAAGTATACTTCGCTGCTGTACGAGCGTATCATTTGAGCCAGCGCATGACAAAACCTACAAAATGGCATGTGCGCCCCGCGAAGACTCAAAATCAGCGTATCAGCGCAGTCTGATCGTCTTTGCAAGCCGCATGAAAAATCTTGGGTCCTTAGCTACCAATGAGCGCTCAGCGAAGACTGATCAGACTGGGCGGATGCCATTTTGACATGCGCTGCTCATTTAGTAAGTGTCACTGACAACCATGATTTTCACCTCGCAAAACAAGAACAATATTAAAGAAAAAAAAAAAGATGCAACACCGAGGCATTGTGAGAAAAAAACAACAACATTGGACTAAAATCTATTGCAGAAAACAACAGACATGTACAATACATTAATGTAATTACATTGTACTCTTTGCGGTCTTTGATAGAGAAAAATAAATTTACAACACCAACCCGTGTCCTTGAAATGCTTTGAGAACCGAGGTGAAATATTTTGCACTGATAGTGTGATCCAGTAGGTAAAAATGTAAAAAAACAAAACAAAAAAGTAAAAAAACAAAACAAAAAAAACTAACTACAATAATTACAGATATAAAGTGACAACAATTCTGGGAAATGAACAGCGTCTAATTCTTTCATTATTATCGAAAAAGCAAGAACGATCAAATGTGTGTTCAGTAACACAGATGTCAAAATGGCTGACTGACGTCGGTTTCCATGACGTTAACGTTGTATCGAAGTTACGTAACTGAAACTCCCGCACAACGAATCGGAAATCGCCGTAATTATTCGGCCGATTCCGTAATTGCTGTAACAGTGCATTTACACAATATAAAGCAAACGATGCATAAATTAGAGGGCATTTAGGGATCAATAGCTGGAATTTTAATGATCTGAGTCTTCTTGCTTTTGATGCTAATTATTAACTCTCTCTCTCTCTCTCTCTCTCTCTCTCTCTCTCTCTCTCTCTCTTCATGTGATAATGTAAGGTGAAAAAATAAAATTTATTGTTAAGTATTGCTGACACCGGCGATTTGTTTGGCACCGACTTTCTGAAATATGCTTGGAACTGTACTGTATTAGTATAGCATGTTTGTTCAATATCGAAACTTCTTTTGACAAGATGTATTAAAATGGGCCGCACCATGCGAAATCGTGCCTTCGGGTATCTTGATGTGGACAGCGAAGGCCCAGATCAGCCTGCGCATCCGCGCAGTGATCAGGACCGTTTCTGTCCTCTAACAGAATCATTGGACACTAGAGAAGGTATCAATGGAGAACAATGATGAATGCCCGGATGAGATTTTGCGCATGTGCAAGATTAATTTGAATCTGTGCATTTTGCGCATGCTCGAAGACATATTTATATTCATAAAATTTCATAAATCAGATACCTTTGGGCCGCGGCCCAAAGGTATCTGATTTATGAAATTTTATGAATATAAAAATAATAAACGAGAACAAATGAATCAGATATTTCTAAGGCGCGCGACCCGCCTCTTGTCATTATTAATGTGTATAGAAATTGTAATCACAATTTTTGCAAATCTTAACGCAACCTTCCTCATAGTTTCAATGTCACCTTTCTTATATGAATACACATTCATCCGAGGTTTCTTTATATGTGGAATGAAGATTTTTAAAAATCCTGAAACAATGTCATTAGCACTAAGTTTGTCTGGAGAGTGAATATCCAGAAACTGATCCGGTAAAGAGGTAAGAATCAAGTCAAAGTTGTTTTTATCACGAGTAGTACAGTATAACCTCAATGGCTCGAACACGGATGGCTCGTTTACCATGGATGATTCGAACTCTTTTTTTCAGTCCCTACAAAATTCTTCCAATAGCTCAAGAAAACAAATATTTAGGGATTTTTTTCTTATTTCATCATGAAATTGTATGTTGTGTGTACTCATTAGAATCGCCTCATCGAGGCGATTCTAATGAGTACACACAACAATTGTATGTTGTGTGTACTCATTAGAATCGCCTCATCGAGGCGATTCTAATGAGTACACACAACATACAATCATTGTGTAGAAAATCGAAAAGATTTCTCTAAATTATCGCTATTTGCTTCCTGAACTGGTGCCATGATTAACCCTCAGTGGCTCTAACTACCCATGTCTCGAACGAATTTCCATAGTCCCAAAGATGTTCGAGTCATTGAGGTTCGACTGTATATGGTGCCACTATGGACTAGTGGCAACCTATACTACCGAAGTATATCATTTGCTCCAAGCAATGATCATCCATAATGTCTAGTAATATTTGTCATTCAGGCTGACTTAGCATGGTACCAGATTTGTTAAGCCTTTCAGGCCAGACAATTTCTCTGAAGCTGAAATCACCTAGTACATGGACTGATGGAAGTTTTTTACTCTCATGCTGGGACTTAATGTTATCAAGCTGATCTCGAAACAATCTTCGACAGTCCCATTTGGCTGTCGATACCAACTTGCTACGTACAAATGTAGTGAGAAGATTTGTTTGCGAATACTTTTACCCAAACTGACTCCAAGTTACTTTCCATGATTGGCATGTGAGAGAGGTGTCTTTATGAATTAGTAGCATCACCCCACCACCATGAGTATTCCAGTCTTTTCTGTACACACTGTACATACAAGTTTCTGGGAACAGTTTAGAAGTTTTAATTGTGTCGTCAATCTTTATTCTTTAATAGCCACAACATGTGGTTGGTGAGCATGTGGTATCAATATGTGTGCGAAAACTAATCAAAGTAATTCTTATGGTTATGCCCATCTTCTCTGACCACGGAATGACAGACGGACGAACGGTCCAACATTGTGTTTTGGTTTCTGAGGGGCTACTTCAATGTTAAGTTTACATAGCTGAATAAGCGATAATATCCTGACCCGTTTCGGGGCTAGTTAATGTGTTTTAAACTGAATAAACCTCATACACCTGTGGACACAAAACTGTGCAAACTCTGATGAAGTAACGTTCAATGAATCTGTTTGCTTCATGTTTGTTTGACAGTCAAATGTCATTCATGGACAATTCTAACAATTTACATTGATTGATCGTATTCATTTTGACTACTTATTCTATTTTAGGTCTGATGTATGTTCTTGGCAGTTGAGATGTACTTTAACTGGGTGATGCAGGGCAGGCTCTGCCGTGCAATGAACAACTTCTTATGTTTTGCATTTGTACCTGGCTAGCATTTGACTGACAGGATGTTAGGATATGTGTCATATCAAAATGAAAAGAAGCCCATCAAAGTTTGTACAGTTTTGTGTCCACAGGTGTAATTGTGTCCAAAATAGCCTCCCTAAGCCGAAGTGTTTGCCCGGACAGTCAGGCAGACAGAAACTCAAAATAGCCCCGAACCTGATCGTTCGCCCGGAAAGCCAGACAGACAGAGAGAAGGGTAGGTAGGTACAGATAAACAGACCGTCCGACCGACCAACCAATAGAGTGATAGTCAAGCACGCGGGCAAAGCGAGTAAGAAAGAGAAAAAAAAAGGCTGTAAATTTAGTCTGGACAGTTGTAAAATGGGATACATTTCACAAATGTTTATAAGTAAATCCTATCCTAGAGTATCGTACTGTAACAAATCATATTTTCAAGAAAAGTTCGTTATCCGTGTGTCAATTTTCGTGCATCATTTTTAACAAGCGTAGGCGAGGTCTTGATTGATTGATTGATTGATTGTGTTGGGGTTTAACGACACGTCAACCCTTGAGGGTCATTTTGTGTCGTCTCCCAGAGAAAGGGAGAAAAGAGATAGAAGAGAGAGTAGAGATGAAAGAGAGGGACAGGGAAGAAAGAGGAACAGGAATGAAAGTGAAGAAACAGAAGAAATAAAAACATTCCCCCTCTACCCTTACCCACTACAAGGATAGCAGGCCTTGCCCAACTGTAAGCCAATATCAGTTGGACGCCCCAGTGATGTAAGATACACAGCACCTTCGCACCACCCAACCACCCTGTCGGCAAGGTCTACAAAAATTACAGATATTGTTGTATGAAGTGACTTACTGTGTGCCAAACGATTCTGGAAAATGAAAAGCGTCTAATTCTTTCATAATTATCGAAATAGCAAGAGCGATCAAATACGTGTTGCGTTTATACATATGTCAAAATAGCTGACTGTTAACTGGTTTCCTGTGTTCTATAGAATAACCTATATGCGAAGTATTGAGCTATAGGGTGAGGGAACCAGTCAAAGCTGACTGACGTTGGTTTCCATGACGCTGACGTCGTCTCGAAGGAACGTCTCTGAAACTCCCGCTCAACGAGCCAGAAATCGCCGTTCGTATTCGGCCGATTCCGTAATTGCGCAAAAAGTGTGTAAAAATAGACAAAAATAGAATCCATATACGACGCATCATCATTCGACAGTTACTCAAACTGGATGAGAGAGTCAAAGAGAGCCACAGAGAGGGAAAGGGAGAGTTGATGTTTTGATTGATGGATAGATAGATTTACAGCTGGATAAATAGCTATCTATGATAGAAAGATAGATAGATAGATAGATAGATAGATAGATAGATAGATAGATAGATAGATAGCATTTTAGGAGGTAGGTAGGTAAGCGAACTTCCTGTTTGCTTTTCCGTACATCAACTCCCTTCCCAAAGGGAGCAAATTCTTTCCATTTAGAGCAGACCATTTTTTTCAGAAGTGAACAAAACAAGTTGTCTCCCTTGAGAGTGTAATACCAGTCCCAGGTATTTAATTTTAATTTGTAACGTTTTTCATAAAGGTAAATGTGGTAGACCAGATTCATATTTTGAGAGTAGTACTATATCATCTCCGCAAATAAGATAAGTTACTGGAATTTTATCTAATTTAGGAATGCCACTGTTGATTTGCAGTTGTTTGTTTTTTGTTGTTGTTTTTTTTTTTTTTTTTTTTTTTTGTTTTCTCAAGATTAGCGATATCAAGACTGAAAACAAGCGGGCTGGTAGGGTCTCGCTGGAGCATTCCTACGTTGCTGACAAAGGCCATTGTTCGCTGTTGATTTTTTACGCTTCATTATTTGTGTAGATACATGGATCTTAAACTATTACAGTAATAACCACTGATGTTCTTCTCTTGTACTTTATACAAAAGCTGTCTGTTCGTCGCTGACTATGCTTTTTTTTTTTTTTATAAAAATGCTTCCAATCTATTCCTTAATATGATGTTGAAAACCTTTTCTAAATTAAAACTCATAGCGATGTCCCTGTAATTTTATGGGTGAGTGCGAGAGCTAGATTTAGATAACGACACAATACAGCTTCCACGCCAACTTTTGGGATAACTTCCTTCTCTAAATATCACATTAAACAGTTTAACATAAGCAGTCAAAAGCTCAGCCTGGATTCTTTCATCATTTCTGATGATATTCTATCGACCGTAAGCTTTTCCTAGTGTAAGGCTATTAACTGCTGCGAGACTACGGTAGTTCTTGATGGAGGCAATTAATGATATTGAACTACATATTTGACTCCATGTTCTTTGCTAGACCAACAAAATATTTTACGGTTATTCACTATTATGCATACGGTAAATGTCCTAAAATTTCGAACACTTTATTCCATACTATTTTGGCCTAAATTTTGATTTTCATGCATCTGTTGCTTAAAATACTTAGTGGAATGTCAAACAGTGTAGACCCTGATCAGACTGCTCCTTTAGGAGCAGTCTGATCTGGGTCTGCATGTTTGCACAGGTCATTTTATCAGACACTTCAGTGTTCGAAATTTTAGGACATTTACCGTAATCTGATAATTTACCACATGCGTATTTACAAAACAAGTGAATTTCATCTTTTATAACATATTACAGTATGAAAGGAAATATTTATAAGGGCCGTGTCAAGGGAAAAGAGAGGATGTTTTCGAGCATACATGTATGTGAACTGCGCACTCTGCATCCTGCGCATTCTGTTCGTTGATACACTGGTTTTTAAGTGGACAGCGAAGGCCCTGATCAGACTGTGTAGGTACACAGGATGATCGAAACTTTGCTGTCCGCAAATAAACGAAAACAATTTTCGCTCGAAAAACTTTTTCACTTGCAGTGGCCTATATCTATCAAAATCATATATATATAGGTTATTGCATTAACCGATTTGTCGCAATAACCCTTTAGGACCATATCTCACAGCTACTATAATGAGACTGACCACAGTGTATACCGATCAGGTATTTAATCAAGGATATCACGTTTCATTTAATGGCTTATTGAGAACACTTTTACTAATAAAAACACTCCTATGTCAAATGTATATTCTAAATAAGCCAATATTTCTTACTAAGAATCGGTATTGTTCTCATTATTTCTTCTGCGAGGCGCTTTTGTGAAGAAAGCAAAATAAAAAGAAAAAATATTTATTTTGATGTCCCTCTGGTCTAGACGTCTGTAAGCCATGGCATTTTCATCACAGATGGGAAATGAAGAAATTTGGTTATTATGCACGTCAACACAGATTCATCAGTCACGAAAAAATGCCTATATAATTTTGACCCCCTTAAACCCCACTTTTATATAGTAAAACTGGGGTTTACAGGGGTATACATTATTTTCTTATTTCTGCTCAAAAACATAGATTGTGGGTACTCTTTAGAACCGCCCCACCGAGGCGGTTCTAAAGAGTACCAACAATCTATTTTTTTGGCAGAAATATGAATTTTTATCGGAAAACTTTCAGTTTTTTTGGGGGGTGAAATTTTCAATATATTTGAATAGGCGTATTTTCGTAATGCAATACAGTAATTTTATGGTTTCACCTCACATATTAGCCTATACATAGGACATTAACAACTGAAACAAATAAAAAACAAAAAAAACAAAAAAAAACGATACTAACATTATGAGAGAGAGAGAGAGAGAGAGAGAGAGAGAGAGAGAGAGAGAGAGAGAGATAACGAACAGATTTAAAATTCCCCTTAAAAGCGGACCATCACCACTTACCCCTGTTTCCTCTATGATTATAATAACTTGTAAACGTAATCACTTACTCTGTGCCAACCATTTCTGGGAAAGAGCGCCTAAATCCTTCATGTTTCTCGAAATCTGGTTAGCATTAAAATATACGTGTTGTCAGATCGAAGTCAAAATGGCTGACTGACGCTGGTTTCCATAGCGCTGACGTCGTCACGTCGAACGTCAATATTTCGCCAAATAAACAGATTCGCAACCAGAAGGTTTCGTTTTAAAATTGGCGAATCATCGCGGATGTTTCGTTTTAAAATTGGCGAATCATCGCGGGTATCTCAGTACAAACACTATATGTTGTTTTCGTAATTTGTCTGTTTTGATGGGTCCCTTGTGATTTGTTTTCTTTAAAACCCCATGTAAATTTCCGCATGGCTTGGGATATTTACCATATTTATCTTAATGGGAATTGACATATATTCAAGGGACATAACTATGTCAAAATTGGTTTGCTCACAACTGAAAATGGGTCTATTCAAAAAGAAAAACAATGCTCCCATTGGAAGCAAATTATTTCCTCTTTTCTTTTTGAGTAGAACTATTTTTACTATTTTTAGAAGGAAATTGGTGTACAGGAAAGGAAACAGTAAGTCGCAAAAGTTGTCTCCCTTGTTTAAAAAATGGCCAAAATTCTACCAGGTGTAGCTATTCACCTATAAACGGACAGGTCTAGGCAAACAGTGTAGCCCCAGATCAGACGCCGCAATACGCGGCGTCTGATCAGGGTCTACACTATTTGCTTCATCCATCAGATATTAGATTTATCAACAGATCGTAAAATGACTCTTTCAAATTATAGAAACAAGTACAGTGAAGAGTTAGTAATAAGGTGTCCGAACATTTAAGCTAAATACTGTATGTTTGATGGTACGAGGGTAGTTCAATAAGTTCGTAGAACTCGGTATTTTTCTATACAATTCAAGATTTCTTTTTTCATTTTTGTGCAGTTGAATGATAACAGCCGTTCAGTCAACACGTACATTTTTTGCTCTTACTTTTTGTTTGAAAACCTATAACCATAGGCAAAAATGGAAAGTCAGAATATTAAGTTCAGAGCAGTCATAAAGTTCCTCACTAAGGAGGGTGCAAAGGCCAAAGAAATCCATTGGCGCATGGCTGATGTGATAGTAGCCCAAAGTATTCCACAGTGGCAAAGTGGTCAGCAGAATTTAAACGTGGGCGAGACTCCTTAGAAGATGACCCAAGGCCAGGTCGCCCTGCTGATGTCATCAGCCAGGAGATGATCGACCGTATTGAGAGACTTGTCCTAAACAACCGCCGAATCAAAATTGCCGAACTTGCTTCAGAATGTGGTATTTCTAATGGAAGTGTTTACACTATAATCCATGAACATTTAGGCATGTCAAAAGTATCTGCCAGGTGGGTACCCAGAAACCTGAACATGCAAGATCGTCAGCAAAGGGTGGAGTCAAGTCAAGAACTTCTGGAAGCGTACAATGCCAATCCAGAAGACTTTCACACTCGCCTTGTAACAGGAGATGAAACTTGGCTTCACCACTGGGACCCAGATACTAAAAAAGAGTCCATGCAATGGAAGCACCCTGGCTTACCCCCACCTAAGAAATTCCGTACCCAAACATCAGCCAGCAAGGTAATGGCCACGGTGTTTTGGGACTCCAAAGGGATTATATTGATAGATTACAAGCCTGCTGGTGCTTCAATTAAAGGAGAATACTATGCCAAAGTCATTAAACAATTAAGGGTTGCTATTAAAGAAAAACGAAGGGGAAAGCTAGCTGCTGGCGTCCTTCTTTTGCATGATAATGCCCCTGTGCATAAGTCCAGAGTTGCACAAGCGGCTATTCGTGAGTGCAAGTTCGAGCAGTTAAATCACCCGCCATACAGTCCAGACCTGGCCCCAAGTGATTATTTTCTGTTTCGAAATTTGAAGTCCCACTTGCGTGGAACGAAATTTCGGGACGATGATGAGCTCAAGGCTGCTACAGAGGCTTGGTTTGAGGACCAAATAGACGACTTTTATTTCAAAGGCATAGACTGCTTAAAAGAAAAGTGGGCCAAATGCATTGAAGTAAAGGGGGATTATATTGAAAAATAATGTTGAAACCATCTTCCAATCTGTGAGTTAAACCCCGAGTTCTACGAACTTATTGAACTCCCCTCGTACCACTACAGAATATACCACAGTCAATGACACATGCACCACTGTTACTGTATGTTTGACAGTGCCACCACAGTATACGCCACAGTCAATGACACATGTACCACTGTTACTGTATGTTTGATGGTACCACAGTATATACCACAGTCAATGACACATGTACCACTGTATCCACTCTTATTTGAAGATCTGGGTAAGTCTGTGTAGTAACCCACCCGATTAGCCTACATTTTTTCCGGTTTGGTCAGAATCTTCGCTGAACATCACGGTCAAACATGGGCGGATCCAGGATTTCTGAAATGATTCGATGTAATCATATTACCGTACTTACTCCCCGCCCCTGAATCCGCACCTGTCAAAACTTTGTTAATTCTCGACCAGACTGTGTCGCGTATTTTCTTATAAACTTGTAAAAGGATACACCTGAATACGTTTTCTGCTATTTTGCAAAGAGAGACATTTTTTGAGACAGAAAATAGCCCTCTAAGTACTTGAAACTTTTACAAAATGGGTGCTACTCTTAATGGTAAGAATTTGTTTCCATTCTTTCCTTTGTTTGTAGCAATCAATAGGTAGGGGTATCAGATATTTTCGTATTAGAGATATATCCATTCCCCCATTCAAGTATAATTTGTAGGAGTCCTCGTATAAAATTTAAAATCAAAGCACTGACAGCATGGGTGGATTGATTGTCTCGTAGTGTAAGCTGGAAAATGGTCATGGTAGACCCCTTTACAGAAGGGAGACAAAACTACTTATGGTAGAGTAGTCTCCCCTGAAAGTGTATCCATTCCCCCCTTCCCTGTGACGTGATCGATTTCATCGCATATCTTGAAACAGAAAAATCCACGTAAATCCACTACCAGAGGCCTTAATCAGTTTCTGTGCTTGTTTTGATAAGGTTGTACATCCCCGTCAAAACATTTTAGAGCAAAAATCAACTGTTACAGCACAGAATAGATGTCCAAAGATCAGAAGAGACAAACGTTGCTGCAAGGCTTCAATACTCGCAACTGGACAGAGGCTGTCTTTTATAATAATAGTTCTGCAAACATTAGCCCTCAGCTATCAGAGCCGACCGATATATTCAGAGCCGCCTTACACCATCGGAGCCATTGTTTATTTGCCCTCCATTTCCATTAGTTTGTTGTCAATTTTTATTTGTCGGTAAGTGAGACAGGTCAAACAATCATTTCACACATAAAAAATGCCAAACAGTCCAGGCGCATATGCATTTTATGAAAAAATAACCGGGAATAGCGGCGCTGAACCTTCGACGATCAGTTTATTCAGCATCGATCAGCCCACGCCACAATAATTCAGACGAGATCGTACACATTTACAAACTATCTTTTAGGTGAGGAAACTTAAAAGACTTGAGAGCAGCATGTGATTCTCCTTTTTGAGAAAAACTACCCCACAAAAACAGATTCTTTCGACGAGTGACTGACCTACCTCTTTTGTTTACTTTTTTCAGCCGCTATATTCAGAGCCGCACGTGCTCCGGAAGACGCACACAACATTTGCTTATCAGAGCCACTGAAGTTTCCTACCCGTGCAGAAGAACCGCCTTGAAACGGTCAGTAGCAAAAACTGCTGAGCGTGGATGGGTGACGGGTGGAATATACGATAAAAAGAGACTTTACAAAAACAGCATGTCAAAAATTGTACAAACATACTTTGATGAGTATGATTGTACTGAGACAACACACACACAGCATACGAAATCCTAAGAAAAAATCTGACACTTGTTATATTTGAACCTTGAAATATATATATCACAAGATCAATAACATCATGAGGTTGTTAAATTACCGGTGAAAACGGACAAGAGACACAGAGACAGAGAAAGGGAAAGAACTGGACTAAACGCAAAACCTTGCTTCGGTCGAAGTGACCTATTAAACCCTCGAACCGCCATGCTAAACTTACCAAACATCAGCCCTTCTTCCTCAGTGACAAGGCCCGGTGCCTCATATGAATCGTCTGCTACCCAGACGATCTACATGAATTGCCTAGCCCTACCCGCTCTGAAAACAAATGTCATCCGCTACGACAATTCGCCACCTGCGCAGTACTGTGAGAGTTGCTTCTCTTAGACCAGTTCTTAAAGTTTTCGTGCGCATAATGCTAAAAGATTTACCTCCCTTGTACACCTTGCATGTGATTTATAAAGCGGCACAACGAATTGAAGAATCTGCTGATGTTGGACGCCACAAATAGTGCCTACCCCGGTCACACTCCGCAACCCGTTGCGCCTAATCCGGGCCTACACCACCAGACAAAAAAAAACAAAAAAAAAACAATTCTCAGCAAAATAACCATCCAAATTTATCTCCATAATAATGTCTACCCAGATCAGATGCCGCAACTTGCTGCGCCAAATCCAAGCCTACACCGTCCGACAAGAAACAAACAATTCTCAGCAAATTAACCATTCAAATTTATCTCCATAATAATGTCTACCCAGATCAGGTGCCGCCACTTGCTGCGCCTAATCCAAGCCTACACCGTCTGACAAGAAACAAACAATTCTCAGCAAATTAACCATCTAAATTTATCTCCATGTTGGGCGGCAGCGAATAATGTCTACCCAGATCAGACGCCGCAACTTTCTGCGCGCATTCGGGGTCTACACCATCCGTTGGAGACCAACAAATCTCAGCAAAACAGAGCTCTATCCAAATGTATCTCCATGCTGGGATGCAACGAATAACGTCTACCCAGATCAGACGCCGCAGTTTGTGGCGCCTAATCGGGGTCTACACCACTCGCCAAGAAACCAACAATTCTCAACAAAATAACCATTATCCGAATTTATCTCCATGTTAGGACCCAGCAAACCAAGATCAGACGCTGCAGATCAGACACTAACCGCCAAGAAACCACCGCAAATAACCATTCAAATTGTCATTCAAATGTATCTCCATGTTTGGATGCAGCAGATGGTGCATACCCCGATCAGACGCCGCAATTTGTTGCGCCTAATCGGGGCGTACATTACGAAAACACGCCTATTCAAATATACTGAAAATTTAACCACCAAAAAAAATGAAATTTTCAGATAAAAAACTGTGATATTTTTCATATTTCTGCTCAAAACATAGATTGTGGGTACTTGTTAGAACCGCCTCGGCGAGGCGGTTCTAACGAGTACCCACAATCTATGTTTTAGCAGAAATAAGACATATAATGTATACCCCTGTAAACCCCAGTTTTACTATATAAAAGTGGGGTTTAAGGGGGTCAAAATTATATAGGCATGTTTTCGTGATGCATCATCCGTAGGAATGTTCGGAACATCCGAACCAGAAGAATGATCCGGTTTGTTTGTGTTGAGGTTTTACGGCCCAGTCAACCCAATGAGATCATGTCGAGCGCGGTCAGTTTACCTAACCACACGTTTACTGGGCAGGCTTAGTCCTCTAAGCGGTTAACCAGTATTGTGCACATTCTTCCGCCAGAAACTGACAACTGCCCTTCTTGAATCAGCGGAAGGGAGAGAATGACCGTAGAAAATATTTCATGATCAATCTCCACGAAAGAATGTTGCCGACCTCTGCGGGGGTTAAACACGCGACCTCCTGGTCTCCAGTCGGACGGCGCATCCAACTGAGCCACCGAGGCCGGTACTGGCTAAGCTGCTAAAAGCAATATTTGATTTGAATCGACACATCAATTCACATGGAAAAGGCGCTGACTCTGACCAACAAGCGAATCAGCAGAAACTGCTGATGATGTTCGGTTTTCGCTGACCGAGCAGCGACAATCTAGGCCGCACTACGCATGTGTGCAAGGCGCCAGGACACTCACTGATCACGGTCAACATGAGAATTAATTTGAATCTCAGTCTGAGCGAAAAATACAGTCGAGATTCAATGGCTCGAACGTCTTTTTTATCATGGAAATTTGTTCTAGACATTGGTAACTTGAGTCACTGAGGGTTAATCCATCACGAAAACATGCCTATATAATTTTTACCGCCTTAAACCCCACTTTTATATAGTAAAACTGGGGTTTACAGGGGTATACATTATTTTTCTTATTTCTGCTCAAAACATAGATTTTAAGCACTCGTTAGAACCGCCTAGACGAGGCGGTTCTAACGAATACCCACAATTTATGTTTTGAGCAGAAATATATCAGATTTTTTTATTTGAAAATTTTCATTTTTTGGTGGTAAAATTTTCAGTATATTTGAATAGGCATGTTTTCGTAATGCACAGCGCCAGTTCAGAAGGCAAATGGCGATAATTTAGGGATGCCTTTTCGATCTCCTATATTATAATGGTATGTTGAGCATACTCGTTTGAATCGCCCCGATGAGACGATTCTAATGAGTACGTACAACATGCACTTTCATGATAAAAATAAGCAAATATCTCTACATTATACTTAATATTTTGTTTTCTTGAGATATCGAGAGAATTTCTAAGGACTCAAAAGACACAGTAAACCATATATATTTATATAGTAAAACTGGGGTTTACAGGGGTATACATTATTTTTCTTATTTTGCAGTAGGTAAATTTGTGAACGATAGTTCCTCTTAAGAGGCTAATGTCAGCCGCTGAAATCATTATACTGCCTAGTAAAATTTTATCAGATGTCACAAACTGTCCAGTTCCATCATTTTGAACTGCAGCCTAGGCATCCATGTTGTACATGCGTCCTCTATTAACTTTTTTATATCGTAGTCTGGCCTGGGGTCTGTCCTCTATTAACTTTGTTATATCGTAGTCTGGCCTGGGGTCTGTACATGCGCATTCTATAAATGCTATAAATGTGCATTCCCCCTCCCCACTCTCTCTCTCTCTCTCTCTCTCTCTCTCTCTCTCTCTCTCGAGAGAGAGAGAGAGAGAGAGAGAGAGAGAGAGAGAGTCTCTTTGCTGTATACTTACCCTAATTTTGGGCAAGCACGTTTGATTACCTGGTTATATGTCTAGATATTGTCGTGTTTAATAATGTCAGCATATAATGCAGACTTGGAGCAGTTTGATCCGGTCTACAGTTTTTGCTGGCATGTCCTTCCAGACATTTGGGTTTATATATAGTACTTTTTGGTCAGCCTGTAATGCAGTAAACTTTTTGATTAGCCCATTGATTTCTTGTTCATTTGGCGCTTTACTCTAGATAAGATACCTTTTTAAGAAAAGAAAAAAAAAAAAAAACGTTTATGCTTTTCTTGATAATAATAATAAATATGCTATGAGTAATATTTAGATGCATTTCGCCATGGTGCTTCCATTTAGTTTACACATTGTCAAATGGTATGCTTTTGTGGCGTAATATTGTTAAAAAAAAAAAAAAAAAAAAAAAACACTCACTCCGCTTATCTATGCTCGCAGTGGCTATGACAAAGCGTGCATTTCGTGAGTTGTTTTTATACACGGATTTTATAAATCCCTTTGTTCACTTAGCTTGTGTCAGACAGAACAATGACGACATTTTGAATTTTATCTATTTTGGATACATGTAAGTTTATATTTATGTAAATATTAGTATTACTAGTACATAATTACGATTTTCAGGTATCTGGAAAATAGGCTTTTTTTTTTGTTGTTGTTGCTTGGCTGTAAAAGAAGTATATAAAAACAATCTAATGAACTTATAAAACAATGGACCGATGGTGCGCGCGCCCCCGGGTCGAATATGCTTCCTCAGTTTGGGCTCCCGAAACCAAGCATATAAGTAAACTGTAAGTGATACAGAGGACAGCAGCAAGGTGGGTGAAGTGAAAAACAACTACAGTGGCACGTGTGTGTGTTTGTGTGAGAAGGGGGGGGGGGGGGGGGGTGCGGGGGAGGTAACTTGGGGGTTATTGTGGTACGGGTGTATTCTCTGAGGGTGTATTGCAGTGAAAATCCCATACCTTTCCCCTACAATCCACCACAAACTGGTACATTATAAATAATTAGTTCCAAGATTATTTGATACTCTCACATAGCTCTTGATAAGAAGGGGTGGTTGGTGAGGTGAAGGTGTCCTGTAGCTTATGTCACTGAGGCGTCCAACTGATATTGGCTTACAGTTGGACAAGACCTCCAACTGATATTGGCTTACAGTTGGACAAGGCCTGCTGTCCTTGCAGCAGTGAAGGGTAGAGTGGGAATGTATTATTTCTTCTGTTCCTTCACTTTCTTTCATTTCCCTCTTTCTTCCCTATCCCTCTCTTTCATCTCCTCTACTGTCTCTTCTATCTCTTTTCTCCCTTTCTCTGGGAGATGACACAAAATGACCCACATGGATTGACGTGTTGTTACACCCCAAAACAATCAATCAAAAGCTCTTGATAAGATCCTTTTTTCAATCTAAAAGTATTGATATTTTTCATATTCCTACATGAAAACACATGTTATAGGTACTCATCAGAAGCGCCTCGATTCGTTTTAGCTTTCAGTTTTTCGACAAACAGTCAGCAAATGTTCGACAAAATATCAGTTTGACAATTTTTTTCGACGAAAATTCGACCACACATCGGGTTTGGCGAAAAATAACATTCGACGGAAATATACATTTGACCAAGAGGTTTTCGACCAAATGTAAAACTTTTATTTGGCATTCATTTAATTTTGGTACTATTGGCTGCCACCAAAATAAAAAAAAAACCAAATTAAAAGATCAAAAAGCACAAGAGAACAATACAAACTTTGCAGAAATATATTCCCTATACACATCACACATCACGAAAACATACCTATATAATTTTGACCTCCTTAAACCCCACTTTTATATAGTAAAACTGGGGTTTACAGGGGTACAAGTTATTTTTATCGCACCTGCTTGTAGCAGGGTGCGATATAGGCGTCCGATTTTCTGTCCGTCCGTCCGTCCGTCTGTCAACAATTATGTCGACGTTCGACATTTATGTCAAAGTTAGTATTCTAATCAACTACAAGACTAAACAACCATCAAACCTTGCATGAAACATCTCCCTGACCTCCTGACTTTGCGACATAGGCGTCCGCTTTTCCGTATGTCTGTCCATTCATCCGTCCGTCTGTCAACATTTATGTCGAAGTTCGACATTTATGTCAAAGTTAGTATTTTAATCAACTACAAGACTAAACAATCATCAAACCTTGCATGAAACAACTCCCTGACTTCCCGACTTTGCGACATAGGTGCCCACCTTTCCATTCGTCTGTCTGTTCGTCTGTCCATCTGTTAGCATTTCTGTTATGTCGAAGTTTGACATTTATGTCAAAGTTAGTATTTTAATCAACTACAAGACTAAACAACCATCAAACCTTGTATGAAACATCTCCCTGACCTCCTGACTTTGCGACATAGGTGCCCGCTTTTCCATTCGTCTGTCTGTTTGTCCGTCCGTCTGTCTGTTAACAGTTCTGTTATGTCGAAGTTCGACATTTACGTCAAAGTTAGTATTCTAATCAACTACAATTCTACAACAACCATCATACCTTGCATTGCACATCTCCCTGACCTCCTGACTTGGCAGGTATGTTGACCCAGTGACCTTGACCTATATTTTGCGCTCCATTGACTTTGATACAATTTACGTTGACGTTCCAGATTTTCTCAACTATAAGGCGTACAACTACCAAACCTTGCATAGTGCTTCTCCTAGATGTACTGACTTGGCAGGTACCTTGACCCGGTGACCTTGACCTATATTTTGCGCTCCAGTGACTTTGACATATTTTGCGTCAACGTTCGATATCTCCTCAACTATAAGGCCTACAACCATCAAACCTTGCAGAGTGCTTCTTCTCAATGTACTGACTTGGTAGATATGTTGACCTTGTGACCTTGACCTATATTTTGGCTGCAGTGACTTTGACATAATTTACGTCAAACCTTCCAGATCTTCTGAAGTGTAAGACCTCTAGCTACCAAACCTTGCATAGTGCTTCTCCTAGATGTACTGACTCGGCAGGTATCTTGACCCGATGACCTTGACCAATATTTTGCGCTCCAGTGCCTTTTACACATTTTATGTCAACGTTCAATATCTCCTCAACTATAAGGCCTACAACCATCAAACCTTGCATAGTGCTTCTCCTCAATGTATGGACTCTGCAGGTACCTTGACTGGGTGACCTTGACCTATATTTCGCGCTCCATTGACTTTTACACCTTTTAAGTCACCCTTCCATATGTCCTCAACCGTAAGGCCTTCAACCACCAAATCTTATATAGCACTTCTTCTCGATGTACTGACTCGGCAGGTACCTTGACCTGGTGACCTTGACTATATTGTGCACTCCAGTGACTTTGACACATTTTATGTTGATGTTTGGTATCTCCTCAAATATAAGACCTACAACCACTAAACCTTGCATAGTGCTTCACCTCATTGCATTGGCTTGGCAGGTACCTTGACCCTGTGACCTTGAC
This sequence comes from Anodontia alba, assembly GCA_964016985.1. Taxonomy (NCBI): domain Eukaryota; kingdom Metazoa; phylum Mollusca; class Bivalvia; order Lucinida; family Lucinidae; genus Anodontia; species Anodontia alba. The sequence continues at coordinate 81,305,435 of OZ024825.1, forward strand.
CTATATTTGACACATTTTACATTGATGTTTGATAACTCCTCAACTATAAGGCCTACAACCACCATACCTTGCATTGTGCTTCTCCTTGTACTGAATTAACAGGTACCTTGACCTGTGACCTTGACCTATATTTCATGCTCCAGTGACTTTTACACATTTTATGTCAACGTTCCATTATCATTGGGCTATATGATACGAAAAATCAGTGCTGAAGATATAGCCATTAGAGGGAATGGGACTGGCCTGCAATATATGTTCCCCACTAGGCACTTTGTCTACATTTTTTTCAACCCAGTTTTCCAAGTAAGCACTGCTAAGAATGAAATAAAGTTATTTAATAACCACGTTCTGATTGTGGCTCCTGTGACTTTTGCCCCAGCAGGTGCGATGACGCCTTCCGTGGAATTCTTGTTCTTATTTCTGCTCAAAACATGGATTGTGGTACTCGTTAGAACCGCCTCGCCAAGGCGGTTCTAACGAGTACCCACAATCTATGTTTTGAGCAGAAATATGAAAAATATCACAGTTTTTTTATCTGAAAGTTTTATAATTTTTGAAGGAAAAATTTTCTATATATTTGAATAGGTGTGTTTTCGTAATGAAAATGAAAAAAAAAAACTGTAAATTAAAAGATCAAAAAGCACAAGAGAACAATTACAAACTTGCAGAAATATATTCCCAATACACATCACAAGTATGATGTCAGGACAATACAACATCAATCTTCATTTGAACTTCATAGCACACTGATGACTGCTTGTTTATCCCAATGTCCAGTCCATTACGAAAACACGCCTATTCAAATATACTGAGAATTTTTTCACCAAAAAATTGAAAATTTTCAGATGAAAAATTCTAATATTTTTCATATTTCTGTTCAAAACATAGATTGTGGGTACTCATTAGAACTGCCTCACTGAGGCGGTTCTAACGAGTACCCACAATCCATGTTTTGAGCAGAAATATGAAAAATAACTTATACCCCTGCAAACCCCAGTTTTACTATATAAAAGTGGGGTTTAAGGGGGTCAAAATTATATAGGTATGTTTTCGTGATGTTATTGATAAAAACTTGATAATTGAATAATTGACACATGTATTTAATGGGTCAGTGCAGAATTAAATAAGAATAAAACTGATTTGTATTCACTCACACAACAAGAACGATGCAATGTGGAAAACAGTTGAAAATCACCGTGTATCAGTTGCAAAGTCACTGTGCAGAATCTGCATACATCAGACACACAGGTTACATCAGATATGGCAGATTGTTTTGTTTTTCGAAAATCTAAAATCTGCCAAAATATAAATCGGCCAAAATGTCTGCTCATAAAAAACGCGCCAAAATTTGCTACTGCCAAATTTAAGTGTTTTACAGTAAACTGACTGCCTCGAGATGACCCTAATGGGCAACTGGGCCATAAATCTCAGCACAAATACATTGCTATCATATAAAGTGAGTAAAAGGTAGACTTCAATCTTCATTCTTTTAAGAGTGTTCTTTGTTTCCAAGGATCATAGATTTTCTTTAAAATTGCCATTTCAGATTCCAGTTTTGAACTGAAGCCAGATAACAAAAATATTATAATTTCAGGTACCATTTGAAATTTCTTGAAGATCACGTACATGACCAGGGAGGGCCATAGTGACAGTTCCTGTTACTCAAGAAGAAATTTGGTAGGTTTGTTTTTGTCTTTATATGACCCAGAAAAAGAAACACAACACTTTCAGACTACAAAGAAAAGTAAAATTAATACATTATTTTTTCTGTTGCAATAGAAACTGATCTTTACATGTTGGTTGATAATATTGGTGATTTTGCATGTATAATTTGACTGAGGAATAAACAGTTCAAACCCAGCTGGCACATGACATTTATATAACATTGAACAGTTAACTTTTTGGCCGCTAACGAGCTAGTTATGCTAAACAACTGGACCCTGGCCTTTGCTCTCCATTCATACATTCTATAGTATCCAATGTGACCAGACAGAGAAGGCCCTGATCAGACTGCATATATGTCAGAATGACACGTTTTCCCATGGCACGGCCCATATAATAATTGTCCTAAAATTTCATACATTAGTTCTTGTGCAAAAAATGGCATATGCAATAAGTGCAGACCCAGATCAGACTACTTCCTAGTAGTCTTATCAGTGTCTGTACTGTTTTCCACATTCTGCTAAGTATATTTTGAAACAAACACATAAACAATTAGGTAAAAAAAAAATGGAACGGTATGTTCAAAATTTTAGGACACATTGTAAATTAAAGTAAAATTTGTAGCAGATGACATTCTAACATTTTTAATTTAATTCTATTTTTGTCACGCCTGCTTTCAGCATTGCACAATAATAGGGATCCTGTTTTCTCGCAATTCATTCATCTGTCTATTTATCCATCAGCCCATCTACATTTGCATCAATCATAACTTCGATCTTAATTTTCAAGTTCATTTCTCAAGAACTTATTTATAAAGACTACAGTGATGATACTTGGTTTAAGTTTCACTTAGGGATGACAACTTAGACAGCAGTATCCATATTTGACCTCAACCTATATTTCACGCTTCACCTACTTTGTAAATTTAGGCATGACATATAGCCTTTGATGGAATTCTTGTTTTGTTTTGTTTTTTTGTTGTTTAGAGAAAACAAGTCTTGACATTTCATATGAATCATCTGCCAAGACTCCTCTTCTGTGAAAAATAAAAAAAAAATCAAAACCGTCATCTGCTGCAGTTGTGATTGGCACTTTAACTAGGGTTAATTGGGCTGTTGCACAGTGCCTTATAGGAATAGTGATGGTCCTAACCAGCCTGTGCATTTGTGTAGTCTGTTTATTCATGGCTTCCATCTTTACACTTTTTATCGGTTTACACCAAAACAAAAATAGAAAATAAATTGTTACTATAATAATGGTAAGTAAGGCCAGCCACAATAAACTGTTTGTTTCCCCTTACCTGACCTAGTCTGTAACAAGAGGGTCAGTTGGCACAGTAAGCATAGAATTTTAAAAATTTTCTTCAAACTACAAATTTGAAATAAAATTGTGTTAAAGAAAGAAAAAATGACTCTGAAATCAAGTAAAGCTGTGTCACCACGCAATTTGTAATAACGCCGCAATTTGTAATAAACGTACAGTTCTGTTCCCTGATTAGTTGTAACGAAGATACAAATACATACACTTCGAAATTTCCTGAGCAATTTTAATTCGGAGAGTTTATTACAAATTGCGGCGTTATTACAAATTGCGTGGTGTCATGTGCCGCAATTTGTAATAAACAAGTTTATTACAAATTGCGGCGTTATTACAAATTGCGTGGTGACAAAACTGTTCTGAGTAGCACCAATTTTAATGGGTCAGTTTGGTAAAGGGAAACAAAAATATTTTAATTTTGGCCTAATGGGACAGATAGGCATTATAGCAAACAGTGTAGACCCAAAGAAGCTGCTACAGAACATGGCATCTGATCAGGGTTTATACTGCTTGGCATTCATCTAGCAGTTTTTGGACACATCAACCTGTATTAAGATAAATATCCTAAAATTTCATAAACCGAAGTTTCTGGCAAAATGGAATATGCAAACAGTGCAGACCCAGATCAGACTGCTCCTGAAGGAGCAGTCTGATCAGGGTCTACACTGTTTGCTATTTCACTAAGTATTATAAAAAGCAACTGCATAGAAAGCAAAATTTAGGCCAAACTAGTATTGCATAAAGTGTTTAAAATTTTAGGACATTTACAGTAAAATCAACATATTCAAATCTTAGGAATAGTGTGGTAAGGAGTAAAGGTGTTCTAATATTTAGGGTAAATACAGCATTTCTCCATGAAAAGTACTATGACCACCTGTGTACAGATATTACATACATATATGCCATATCTCACACTGTGAGATAAAATCTCACAGAATTTGGCCCATCTGGAAGGTGATTCCCATAAAAAATTCAAATCTCACAGAATTTTCAGACCATTTTACAACAGATTTTATGAAGAAATTAACATAAATCACACAGTGTAGTGGTTTTCACAAGTTTCTTACATGAAAAAAAAGATTTTAGACTACATTGGGGGAGCTCCAAAATGATGTTTAAGAAAATCTCACAGAATTTTGTCAACTCTCCCTTAAAAGTTTGCCTTATCTCACAGATTTTAGTCCACAGCTTATAGCATGTATGTACATAGCTCTCGATAAGATATTTTTTTTTCAATCCAAAAGTATTGATATTCTTCTAATTTCTTCACAAAAACATATGTTGTGGGTACTCATTAGAAGCACCTCGGTAAGGTGCTTCTAATGAGTACCCAAAACATATGTTTTTGTGGAGAAATAAGAAAAATATTTATCCGACACCCACTCTTATCTAGACCTATGACTGATAAAATGGATATTCTGAAGGAAATGCTTGTATTTTACACCAAAACTTGCGTGTGTTACACTTATTGATATTACTATTGAGTTGATATTGAGTTCACTTCCTCAGCACACACAAACACACACACGCACACGCACACATACACAAGATGTTTTGGTGTAAAATGAAATAAATAATCCTTTAACCCTTCTGACGCTGAACACGACATGCCCTGTCCCAGCAAACAGTGTAGATCCAGAAGCCAACTGGTCTGGATCTGCACCGTTTGTCATTAAATATGTGAATTTCTATCAAAAACTCGGATTAAGTAATCTGAGTGGCTGGAAATTAGAAGTGGGTGTGGCATCTTAATTTATTCAGCATGACAAGGGATAATTATCCTTATCTGAGCAGTTTTTGTAGGTTTTTTTTTTTTTTTTTGCTAAGTGTCATAGCTCCAGATAAGACACCTTTTTAACCAAAAAATGTTGGTATTTTATTTCTTTACAAAAACGTGTTGTGGGTACTGATTAGAAGGTTCTCAGCAAGGCACTTCTGAGTACACACAATATAAGTTTTTATGGAGAAATCAGAAAAATATTTCTTGATACAGTCGAACCTCAAAAGCTCAAACACCGATGGCTCGTTCACCATGGCTAATTCGAACTGATTTTTGAGTCCCTATGAAATTTTTCCGCTAGCTCAAGAAAACAAGTATTTAGGGAAATTTTCTGATTTTATCATGAACTTGTATGTTGTGTGTACTCATTAGAATTGCCTTCATTGAGGCAATTCTAATGAGTACACTCAACATATAATTATTATGAAGGAAATAAAAAAAATCCCTAAATTATCACTATATACATATTTGCTTCCTGACCTGGCACCATGATTAACCCTCAGTGGCTTGAACTACCCATGTCTTGAACAATTTTCTATGGTCCCAAGGGTGTTCCGAGCCATTGAAGTTCAACTGTATCTCTCTTGTCTTGAGCTATGGCTTCTGTAGCTTTTTTAGGTTGGGTAAGTTGGTACCCCTTCCTTACTTCTTAGTAATAAGGGCTGCGGGTTTGGTGTCCAGCACTATTTTGGTGATATCATTCAGTACCCACAACAGAGATTTCGGTGCAGAAATAACGAAAATTACCATATTAGACCTAATTTCACCATATACTCCTGTTAGAATAGTCGGACAAGTTCTGTATTGTCAGATTACTGTCATGGTAATTTTATGTAGTTCTCCATAAAGGCATACATTGTAGTTGCTCATTAGAATCACCTCATTGGGACAGTTCTAATGAAAGTCCTTAATATGTGATTTTTATAACCAGTCAGAATTAATTCTCATTAGTATCATTAAATATTTACCTCAAGAATGCTTGTGCTCTTGTTAGACAGATATTTGTCCTAAGTTTTCTTTTCCAGTAATTTTGAAAGATTCTATCACACCATAGCACTAAGCAAAATTGTAGCAGACGTTCTCATTATTTTTATTTTTCTGGGAAAATAAGACTTGGCATTTCACAAAAAATACAATGTACAAAGAAACAAATCAAAATTCATCACGAAAACATGCCTATATAATTCTAACCCCCTTAAACCCCACTTTTATATAGTAAAACTGGGGTTTACAGGGGTATACATTATCTTACTAATTTCTGCTCAAAAACATAGATTGTGGGTATTCGTTAGAACCGCCTCTGCGAGGCGGTTCTAACGAGTACCCACAATCTATGTTTTGAGCAGAAATATGAAAAATATTTGAATTTTTTGTCTGAAAATTTTCAATTTTTCGGTGATTAACTTTCCAGTATATTTGAATAGGCATGTTTTGGTAATGTATTGCCATCTGCTTCACTTGCGACAGGACTTCAAGAGTAAAGAGTCTAATACAGTACCCCAAATCATTGCTCAGTTGGATGCGCCGTCCGACTGGAGACCAGGAGGTCGCGGGTTCAACCCCCGTCGAGATCGGCAACATTCTTTCGTGGAGATTGATCATGAAATATTTTCTACGGTCATTCTCTCCCTTCCGCTGATTCAAGAAGGGCATTTGTCAGTTTCTGGCGAAAGAATGTGCACAATACTGGTTAACCGCTTAGAGGACTAAGCCTGCCCAGTAAACGTGTGGTTAGGTAAACTGACCGCGCTCGACATGACCCCATTGGGTTGAATAGGCCGTAAAACCTCAACACAAACAAACATTGTTCTAATGACTGCATATTATGGCTTTATCAGTGTCAAAGGTTGTCCTTAACACTTAGTATGCTAAGGGCAAATTCAGCAGGCAACAAATTGATGACGTTCCTTTTTTTTCCAGAAAGTAGGATTTGACATTTCATTCAAATTGTTGCCTTGGGAGACAATTAAATTTGCAAACGGTAAATGATATTATTTCTGCATGTTTTTATTTTTATTTTTTTTTTTTTATTTTTTGTCAAAACTCATCTTTTAATGATTTCTGATGTGATAATTTGTACAGGATACACGATATTTGCAAATACTTTGAATTTATGAGTGTTTTAAATAATAGCAAAAATAAATGCCTTGTACATACTGAATGTTTGTTGGGTTAAAAAGTCAACACAGCATAAGTTGCCCTTTTCACATGCAACATGCCCATTTGCCCTGATGTATGTCCCTTCCAAAAATAATCAAGCTATCTCAAACCGTGTGGGAGTTATGGCCTTCACAAGATTTTGGCATCAGGGGAGATAAGTACATAATGGAGGAAGTGGACATTTGATCTACCAATTTCTGCTTCAGGGAAGACAACTACATAATGAAGAAAGTGAGATTTGTCTCTCTTGCAAGTGATATGCCTACTGGTACTGGTCCTCCTCTTAGTCCCTACCATATATTATCAAATTATCTGAAACAGTATACGAGTTATGGCCTGCACAAGATTTCTGCTTCAGGGGAGATAACTACAGAACAAAGACAGTCTCTCTTGCAGGTGACAGGCCTAATGGTCCTCCTCTTTATTCCTACCAAGTATTATCAAAATATCTCTGTCAAAGTTATGGAGCACACAAGGATGCATCTATGGCCAATTTAAGGAACGGATGCCATGCTGATCGCTATATCCCCCGCCTTTTGGTTGGTGGCTAAAATGACTATATAAGTAAAAATGCAGAAAAGTGAGAAAAAATTCCCAATAGATAAAGTTCAAAATATGGAAAAAATGATAAAAACTGATCCGAGGATTATATCCAAATCACATGCATGTATTGAGATCATGACAAAACACCTGTACAATTTAAAAAGAAAAAAAAAAAGACTCCGCGTAAAACTGAACGGAGTTGCGGACACTAGGTATCCACTACCTATATACTTTGGTAGCTAGTATCTGAGCCTGGAAAATGATTAGCTCAAAAAGTGATACAAATTAGAGGATCATATCCAAATCACATACAATCAGACCATGACAAAAACACATGTACAGTTTAAAAAAAGTACAGCATAAAACTGTAGGTGGAGTTATGGACACTAGGTACATGCTTCTGTCAGAGGGTGCGGAACTACTTACCCTGCACCTTGAAGAGCAGAATACCATGTCCCCTTTTCTTTAAAAAAAGATGGCGTGGGGGACAAAAATGAATTTTAATAGAGATAAAGACAGTAAGGTTACCCAAAATATTTGTTTTAACTATGTCTAGAATTTTAACTTTTTAGAATTTTAACTTTTTAGAATTTTAACCACTTTTAGAAATTTTAACCACTTATAGAATTTTAACCTCTAATTTTAGTACAGTTTTAAATAGTAGGCAGATAGAATTTTAACCCATTAGTTTAATTGTTAAATTGTAGTTAGGTACCCAGTAAGAACATTTATTTAATCTGCTAAACTTCATACAGAATTTAGCAACTGACTTTCAGTAGAGATCAAGACAGTTAGGTTACCCAGAAAGGACATACCATTAACTACTTCTAGAATTTTAACCAGTAATTTTAGTACAGTTTTAAACAGTAGGTAGGTAGAATTTTAATCTAGTAATTATAGTATGTTTTTAAACAGTAGGTAGGTTACCCAGTGAGAACATTTTTGTTCCCCAAGAAAGGTTTTTACTTAGAAATATGTCAGGTAACTGACTTTGGGGCCAATTAGAAAGGGCCAAGCAAATTTGACAGAGGATCAAAGAATGCCTGAATTTGATACCTTAGTCAATTAAATGAGAGACCCCAAAGAGGATAGCATCACAGAAATAGTACCTAGCTAGAAGTAGAAGAAATTACTTATTGCACTCAACTATGTGAAGTGTCCATGAAGGTGGTTAGGCACTGTAGCCAAAAATGCTTACAGCTAGCCCATTGGGGTAACAAGCCCAGCAAAAATGGACCTTCCAGTCAAATCCATTTGAAAGAATGCTGATTGTTAGATGAGCTGATATATCTTTCCTAGGCAAAAAACCTAATAACTGACCAGGCAATACAGTCAAAGGTTGATGACAAGGAGAGCCTATATATATATATACTTGCTGAGGTCCTTGCAGATGACTATTATAGTAAAAATAGCCTAGCCATAAGCTGAAAGAATAATGTTGTAAGAAATACACATATTACATGGAGATGGCAAAATATTTAGATGCAATAAAAGACCTCATAAAATAGCTGATTCAGTCAAAGTTAAAACTGATCCCATGCAAAAATGGTCTGGGGCTAAGATGTCAACCCAAATAGTGGAGATAGTCTGGGGGATGATGTGTCAACTCCATATACTGAAGACAGCCTGTGTTGTTAAATAAGGTTCAGTATGATCTAGATAGTCTCTGCCAGGTTCAGTCTGATGCTTCATAAGGCTCAGTTTTAGCTGTGTGTTGTCAAATAAAGTTCAGTGTTGATTCAGGTTGTCTTCACTGCATAGCTACAGATAAGAGGGGGTATCCACATAATATTTTTCTTATTTCTCCATGAAAGCATATGTTGTACCCACAACATTTATTTTTGTTGAGAAATAAGAAAAGATATCAGCATTTTTCAGATGAAAATAATATGTATAATAAGGGTCAGTCCAATCAAGATAGTCTTTGCTGTGCAGAGGTCTGTGCCAAATCAATGGTTGTAATAATTACATAAGTTAAGAGGTTGAGGTCAGTTATAATAACAGAAATGAAGTCTTTCAAGTGTAAATTTGGACACCAAATGTTAAAAAAAATAATAAAGTAATAAGCCTTAGCAAACACTGTATACCCAGATCAGACTCCTAATGAATCTGTATGATTATGCCTTCACTGTTTGTCATTTAGAAAAAAGTCTTTCCTGTCAAAATGCCTTGTTATCATTCTGTGAAAAATTAAGGCTCATCCAAAAGTTCTAAGAGTAAATAATTGATAGCTTTGTACAATGAATTTGCCACATATACTGTAATTATCCATATGTTAGTGGACTGACCAAAATTGCCAGACAGTTCCACATGAAAAATTCAAAGTTCCCTGACAATATGGGAGCTGGAAATTTATGAACTTAGCAAAAAAGATACATCTGGACCAAATATCCAAGCTTTATACAGCTGAAATGTGAAATTTCCTGACATTTTTGCAAAATTGTATTTTTCCCCCGACATATCACAGAATTCCCTTACAATTCCCGGACCTTGAAAAAAAAATTTAGCTGACATTTCTGAGATGTGTGTGAACCCTGCAATAAATTGTGATTCTGGATTTGCAATTTTGGGCAAACTCAGGGTTATTTATATATTTTTTTCATTCTTTCGTAAACTGTCAAAGCATTATTTTTGGTTGTACAGAAATTCTGCATTTAGGACCACAAGTCTCTTAAACTTGATGGTAACCCCAAAGATTTGTACAATTACAGTATATATTTTCATACCCCTGCCTACCGAAGGCAGTAGTTGGGCATACCGTATTTGACCTAATTACTGCACTGTGCGCTTAGGTTTTTCAAAATTACAGGGAACACTTGGCTGTGGTAAAATACGTATCTACCTGCTAAGGATACACTATTAAAAAAAAGTCAGAAAAGGCCTTGTTTGATGATAATTATGCGTTTTTTTCTAATTTTATTTATAAAGGCATATGTTGTGGGTACTCATTTGAATTGCATCGACGATTCGATGCAGTTCAAATGAGTACCCACAACATATGCGTTTATAAAGAAGTAAAGAAAAAGTACACTGGCTGTAATCTGAAGACTACGGAATTTCTTGACTGTGCGCTTATAGGGGTATGTGCAGTAATTAGATTAAATATGGTATAATATTTCACCTTGATGTTATGTGTGTATGTGCATATGCCACATTTTTAACCAGTGTCTAACAAATGTTTATGTTTATATTCAAATTTACACTGACCTTTACGTCTGCATTTCTCTTGGAGGTTGTAACTTCAGTAACCTCTATGTTAGGAAGTTGAAATTTGGTATGCTACTTACCCAGCCTAAATTTTCAACTCTGTGTTGGAGTTGCCTCTGTGTAATACCTGGGATGGGGATATGGGTCAAAATATAAAACAGATCTTAAGTTTACATTGAAATTTACATTGACATTTACATCAGCATTTCTCTTGGAGGTCATTAATAGGGTACCTTTGTATGCTGCCCGCTCAGTTGGAGGCGCATCAGACTGGTGATCAGGAGATTGCAGATTTGACCCCCGCGGGGTTGGCAACATCCTTTCATGCAGATTGATCATGAAATTTTTCTAAGGCCATATTTTCTTCTTTCAGCTGCTTTAAGAAGGGCAGTTGTCAGTTTCTGGTGAAAGAATCTGCACAATACTGGTTAACCACTTAGAGGGCTAAGTCTGCCCAGTATATGAGTAGTTAGGTAAACTGACCATGCTTGATGTGACCCCAGGATTGACTGGGCTATAAAACCTCAACACAAATAAACAAATTTGTGACATACTGTTACAGTACATGTTAACAAAGCTTCATTTAAATATGTGTTAATTCAGAGAATGGCAAAGTTAACATATGCATTAAACATTTTGGACTGGCTGTCCTAGTGGTTAGCGATCTCAGCCTGTAAGACAGGTGTCATTGGTTTGAACCTCATTTGGGTTGGGAATATTTCCCATCATTAGCACACCTAGCTCATACTCAGTATTCCCTGGATTGAGTATAAATTGGACCGGGAACTGTTTGGTCATAGACAGCAGAACAAGCATGCATGGACGAGACTGTACAGATCAGGCATTAACACACATCATGGCCCAATATAACTGTAATATGACACAAATGACTATAAAGCTCCAGAACACCACCGTCCCGTGCTGGTCCCGGGCTTAGAATAGGCCAGACGTACCCTCTGCGTGACGTACGAGCCGGCTAAAAGAGGCCGCCCGTGACCACCCGGGCCCTCGAAATAGGTGGCTGCCTTCCGCTTCTGTGGCAGTTGGGTAAAACCCCTAACATAACAGAGCAACCGTCCGTTCAACCGGTATAATTCCAGAATATAAAATTCATTTATTGAAATGCATCTTAAATTGGAAAAAACAAATTTCGCGAGATCTATCCTTTTAAACCTTTCCTATCTCATGTTACTAACATGCTTCATTTGTTTGTGTATCATTCTGTGCCCGTGGGTCGCACATGGGACGAAGATTATAACCTCATCTGTATTTAACATACGTGTTTGTCTTGTGTTTGTGTCATTTTTCCGAACTCTAGCATATTCCACATTAAAAATAAGATGCATTTATTATTGTTAGATAAAAAAACTAAAGGTTTTTCAAGGTATGAAAGCTACATATCATTTGAAAGCTACATATCATCTAACACAGCTTGTTTGTTTCTTTAAACATGAATCCAAAAATGAATCCTTCTTTCTATAATAAACTGTTTATTTTAAATATGGATCTCCTAATTTGTTAAAAATAACCTTTCAATTTCCCAGACGTTTTCAGCCTCCCTTGTCTGTAGGGAATAAAATCTACAGATCACTTTCCTTCTGTAGTGGATAGGGTGTAATCCCCTATTAAAACAGGAACCACCTGTTTGCCGTGGGTGGCGTCTCGTATGCTGGGAGAGGGGAACCTGATGATTGAGGAAAGCCCAGGGATCTCCAGCTTTTCAACACATCATTTTGGCCCTTATTTCAGATAGAAGAGCGGTCTGGGTTAGATCCGGCCTGGATCAATCGGCTCAGTCGTGCCAAGCTCTAGAAGCGCACAACTTGTTCTTAGCTTCTTTCTCTCTTTCATACGTATCTTTATGGTACCAAACCGGGCTTATTTTTCTCATGTTCCTCTAACTTTAAGTGAGTTTCAATGGGCGGCGGCTGAAGGGTCAATTGGTGGGCTTGTATTGGGGCTTTGGCGGAAACCTCTGTGAGTGGAGGCTGTGGATAGGGGGATGAACTCAACTGTTCATAAATTTTTCTATGGAAATTTAGATGAATAGGTGGGAAATCATCTAAGCATGAGGCCGAGCTGAAGACTCTGATCTTGACATCGAGTATAATAGCAATGTAGCCTTGACGTTAGAAATAGGAGATCCATTTCTGTTAAACGTCCCCTTGAAGGGCTCCATGGAGGGTGGGGCGCATAGCTATCGAATCAAAAATTTCATCACCATGGCATCTCGAAAACGATTTCTGGCGTTCGACTCTTCGGAGGACGACACGCAACCGACTACTTTTACTTTCAAAGCAAATGAGAACTTCGCTAAATTTTTAGTGATTTCGAGTAAAGAGGACAAACCTATTACTTCACTGTCACCTTTCATTATAGAAAAGCAAATAGAATCAATTATAGGCACTCCAAAAAATGTAAAAAAGTTAAAAAATGGAACTCTTTTGGTCGAAACTAACAGAAAATCTCAAACAGATAATCTCTTGAAAATTACAAAATTCTTTAACATTAATGTCTCTGTCACGGAACATAAAACACTCAATAGTTGCAAAGGTATTATCCATGACAGGATGCTAAAACATGAAACTGAAGAAAATATCACAGAATATCTTAACACAAGGAGTAACAGCTTGCAAACGTTTTAAAATTAAAAAAGATGGAAACTTTATAGAAACAAATACACTTTTACTAACTTTCAACACCACAACTTTACCGAAATCACTAAAAATCTTTTACCGAATTATACCGGTTGAAGTCTACATTCCAAATCCTCTGCGGTGTTTCAACTGTCAGAGGTTTGGACATCATGAAAACGGCTGTCCTGAATTACCTGGATCAGTATGTGAAAAATGTGGTATGGGTGACTTTGATCACCCTACAAATTCTTGTAAAAATGAAGCCAAGTGTGTGAACTGTCACAAAAACCATCAATCAAAATCAAATCAGTGTGAAATTTGGAAAAAAGAGAAAGAAATAATGAAAATTAAAGTTACACAAAAAATTACTTATTTGGAAGCCAAAAAAATACAAGAAAATCAACCTGAAATCACCTTTGCAAAAGTTGTTCAATCCCTAAACACTAAACCTGAAACCAAAGAAAGTTCTACTCAGTTTAACGAAAAAGATTCTGTCATCAAAGCAAATTCAAAAGTTATTACTCCTACTCTAAAACCTAAACCTAAACCCACATCTACTCATCAGTCTAGACCACCAACAAAATCTCAAAACAGTTCACAAACACAGCCGACTAAAACAAGTGGATCACAACAGAGATCCAGGTCCAGGACAGCTGACCAGAAAGGAAAAAATGGAAAAGAAAAAGATAAAGATAAAGAACCAAATCCATATAGTAAAGGGGCGTCGGCCGATCCGATCAAGTTGGTCAATCGGTTCGATTCCCTTGAGAACATGGAGTTAGAGACTGACTCCTCCATGTTCTCGCAGTCTCAGAGAAAACAAAAGGATTAAGTTCCTGATTTTGAAATCATCTCTCCATTTATCATGGATAAAAAATCAATTATTCAGTGGAACTGTCGAGGACTAAAAGCAAATTATAACGAAATTTTAATTTTAACAACACTACTTTCTCCGACTGTCTTTTGTCTCCAGGAAACATTTTTAAAAAATACAGATAATATTAATTTTAAAAATTATAGTTTATATAATCATATCGCAACTGAAAATCAGAAAGCCTCAGGAGGTTCATCTATCCTTGTAAAATCAAATGTTCCTCATAGACAGATAGATATAAATAGTAATTTACAAGCTGTTGCTGTAAATGTCACTCTGTCTAAATCCATAACAATTTGTTCTCTATATCTTCCTCCACACTGTAAATTTTCTAAACACGATTTAGAAAATCTTATAAACCAGTTACCTCGTCCTTATTTATTATTAGGTGACTTTAATAGTCACAGCAAACTATGGGGTTGTCTGGATACAAATGACAAAGGAGAAATAATAGAAAATTTTATTGCAGAAAATGATTTATGTTTATTTAACGATAAACAACCAACTTATCTTCATTCTCCTACAAGAAAGTATTTTGCTTTAGATTTGTCTATATGCTCTCCAAATATTTACTTAGATTTTGATTGGTCAGTTTTAGATGACCTTCATGGGAGCGATCATTTTCCAATTAAAATTGAAGAAATTGAATCGACAAATGAAGACCATCATTCCCGATGGAATTTCAATAAAGCAAACTGGGAGAATTTTATAGAGCTATGTAATGAAAAATTAAATCCTGAAATGTTTAAAACAGCAGATGATATACAAGCTTTTACTGATACATTAATTCATGTAGCCGAAAAATGTATTCCTAAGTCCTCGACACGTTCAAAAAGAAATAGACCTTGGTTTAATAAAGATGTTAAAAATTCTATAAATAAAAGAAAATCTGCCTTATAAAAGTTCAATAGGCAGCCAACAAAAGAAAATCTAATCCATGCCAAACAAATGCGAGCAAAAGCTCGCAAGACAATAAAAACGGCTAAAAGAACATCTTGGCAGCAATACGTCTCCAAACTTAATTCTAGAACTCCAGCAAAGAAGATATGGGACATGATTCGAAAAATTACTGGCAAAAATAAAAATAACAAGCATGTCCATATTAAATCAAATGGAAATATATGCTCAACGACTAAAGATATTTCCAATGCACTAGGAGAGAATTTTCAGAAAAACTCTTCTAGTGCAAATTATTCTGAAACCTTTCAAAACATAAAACAGGAACGAGAGAAAGAGCATCTAAATTTTACATCACTAAATCATGAAAAATATAATGTACCATTCACAGCTTCAGAATTATTAGATGCTCTTCATAAATGTCATGATACAGCTGCTGGTCCTGATGACATTCATTATCAAATTCTTAAACATTTACCCGATAACGCTTTAAAAACTTTATTAAATATTTTAAATGATATTTGGATCACTGGAAAATTTCCAAAAGACTGGAGTAAAGCAACGATTATACCTATACCAAAACCAAATAAAGATCATACTGAAGCTACTAACTACAGACCTATTGCTTTGACAAGTTGTTTATGTAAAACAATGGAGAGAATGATTAATGATAGACTGGTTTGGTTCTTGGAATCAAACCAGCTTATAACAAAATATCAAGCTGGATTCAGAAAAAATAACTGTACAAACGATCATTTGATTCGTTTGGAATCCTTTATTCGTGATGCCTTTATTAAAAAAGAACATGTCGTAGCTGTATTTTTTGACTTAGAAAAAGCTTACGATACTACATGGAAACATGGCATCATGAAAGATTTACATAAATTAGGCCTTAAAGGCTGATTACCACTTTTTATTCAAAACTTTTTATCAGATCGAACATTTAATGTTCGAATAGGTAATACGTTATCGGACATATTCAAACAAGAACAAGGTGTACCACAGGGAAGCATTTTATCACCTACCTTATTTGGCATTAAAATTAACGATATTGTTAAATGTGTGAAAGACCTTGATTGTTCACTTTTTGTTGACGATTTTGGAATATTTATTAGATCGAAAAATATGGAAACCATTGAATTCAAACTACAACGATGTTTAAACAATATAGAAGATTGGGCAACAGAAAATGGTTTCAAATTTTCAAAAACAAAAACTCAATGCGTTCATTTTTGTCAGATACGTCAGCTACATTTAGATCCTCATCTCACCATATACGGTAGTCCAATTCCAGTCGTCAGTGAAGCAAAATTCCTGGGTCTTTTGTTCGATAACAAATTATCTTTTATACCACACATCAAAGCTTTAAAAGCTAAATGTCTTAAAGCACTTGATATTCTTAAAGTTCTCTCCAGTTCCGACTGGGGAGGAGATCGTACAGTTCTTTTAAATCTTTATAGATCTTTAATTCGATCTAAACTGGATTATGGATCCATAGTTTATGGATCCGCTAGAAAATCTTATTTAAAATCTTTGGATACTATTCATCACCAAGGTTTACGTCTGGCTCTAGGGGCTTTTCGTACTTCCCCCGTCGAAAGTTTATACGCTGAATCAAATGAACCATCATTGTATATAAGAAGAGAGAAATTGTCTCTTCAATATGTTACTAAATTAGCTGCCAATCCACATAATTCAGCCTATGATTGTGTTTTTAATCCTAAATATGAAAGATTTTACAACAACAAACCAACGGCTATTAAACCCCTTGGCCTGAGAATACAACCGTTACTTGAAGAGGCCAATATCAATATTAAAAATGTTCAGCATTTTTCTTTTCCGTCAAGAGAGCCATGGACGTTAAACCCTCCAAAGATTATTTTGGACCTTCATAAAAATAAAAAAACAGAAGTCGAGTCGCATATTTTTAAGAATGAATTTTTAGAAATCAAATCAAATTATAAACATTACCTGTCAATTTATACAGATGGTTCGAAACAAGATGAGAAAGTTGCTTGTTCTGTTATTAGTCCAAATTTTACTGACAGTATCAGATTACCTGATAATAGCTCCATTTTTACCGCCGAAGCCAAGGCAATTGATATTGCACTTTACCATATCAGAGATCAGCCTGAAAAACAGTTTATCATTTATTCAGATTCTCTTTCTGTATTAAAATCTCTTAAAGATTTACACCATAGAAACCCATTAATTCAGCAAATTCTTAAAAAATATTATTATCATTCCACTTCAAAAGAAATTGTATTTTGTTGGCTTCCCAGCCACGTTAATATTCGTGGAAATGAATTAGCAGATTCAGAAGCCAAATCTGCATTATCCTTAGTAATAACCAATTTCAAAATTCCTCACTCCGACTTTAAATCAAACGTCTGTCAATACATCAACAACAAATGTCAGTCTGTTTGGGAAACACAAACTTATAATAAATTAAATGAAATCAAACCAAATTTTAACAGCAAATGCACATTCTCTAATCTCAGCAGAAAAGAACAAACAAAAATCATGAGATGTAGACTTGGACACACTAGAATTACTCATTCTTATATTTTAAACAATGAACAAGCTCCATTCTGCATTCCTTGTAATGAACCTTTCACAGTCAAACATTTTCTTATCACTTGTGCTGAATTTAATCACATTCGCACAAAGTATTTTAATATAAAAACTATAAAGGAACTTTTTGATATGCCAACTCAGAAAATACTCGACTTTCTTAAAGAGATCGGACTTTTTAATAAAATATGATCAGTATTTTTAATAACTTAAAATCATTGATACTTTATCTCTTTAAAATAAACACATCAATCCTAGATATTTTTAAATTTCTCATTAAATAAAATTATCATATAACATAAAACTTATTAGACGCTATATGCCCTTTTAGGGTTGAGCGTCTATAAACAAAATATCCATCCATCCATCCAGAACACCACCACCGCAAACTGAGTTTATTGTTGAATTTTTATATAATAGTTTGGTAAAAAAAAAAAGCTTTTCTATGAGACCACATTCTTCCATAGCATTTAATTGTGAAAACTGAGACAAAACAGAGAGGTACCAAATAATGGGTCCTGGGTTTGAACCTCATTTGTGTTGGGAAAGTTTTCCGTCATTAGTACACTCAGCTCATACTCAATATGCCCTGGATTGAGGATAAATTGGACAGGGATTAATGCTTGGTCATAGACAGCAGAAAAAGCATGCATGGATAAGGCTGTACAAATGCAAGCATAAACACAAATCATGGCCCAATATAACTATAATACTACACAAAAGATTATAAAGCTCCAGAACACCACCACAAATATTTGAATTGTGTTCTAGTCATATATGTATAGGACAACTACATGTAGATGCAATTCCCAGCTAGCATTCTATGTAAATCTACATCGGGCCGTCATCGGCCCGTCAGCTACCCTGACGGGCCGATGACGGCCCGATATTGATTTACGTAGAATGCTGACTGGGTTCACACATAGGTTGTGTTTCACAAAACAGCTTATTTCAGGGCAGATAACTCTTTCTTGGTTCTTTTTGTATTATCTATCATCTTGGTTTTAAAAATAAAAATTCATCTCTGCAATAATGTCATCTCCTTCACTTGCTTCTTGCAAATTAAAGTGCTTGCACATACATCTGTTACTAAAAAGTGGTGATATAATTAGTATCCAGATACATTGTTCACTTGGACAGATAGATGGTAATCTTTGACTTATCATTATAGCTGTTTCATTACAACACCAAGTTAGTACACCATTTTGATGCAAATGACCGTCATGGGTTAATGCGTCATTAAACCTGAACTCATCATCAGATGGTAATCTTCATATCCACTTACATGACACATAGGGGACCTCAAATAAGATTCAAAGTTCTCCCTCAGCTACTTTCTTATATAATACTACTATGCTATAGGTATAAGGAAGTCCTCAATGCATTTCTACATTTTATTTACACAAGTTAATTTATTAATTGTTATCAACCCATGTTGGAATATATAATCTATCTCTCATTCAATCTAGGTATAAACTTTTTTTCTCAGATCTAACTCACAACCTAGCTCTAACCTAACTCTCTCATGCGACGTGCCCGGACAGTATTTATACCACATCACCTCAACACCTTGTCTTACCATTGGATGACTGACTTTTCATCATACCCTGCTCACACTCTACCTTCATGACTTTCAAGGTTGTGACCATATAAGGATATGTAGGTTAGCCTAAAATTTCTTATGAATTATTATTACTCAGTGATTTTGTGAAATTCTGGAAATGCCTTACCTTAAATGAATTCCGTATACCAAATTACCCCTAATATCTGCAGCCTCCCTAAATACTGTTATACTTACTAGTAGATAGAAGACAAACAGAATGAATAATCAACAGCTAGAGTGGTAAACTTGATTGAGAATCCAGGTTTCTGTCTCCCCGACCTTCTTAAGAAGTCTTTAATACTAATTTCAGAGCATCCTATCTCTATTTGAAAATGTGTGTGCAGAATAGCAATTCTAGAATATTTATGTATATGTGTAGATCCTAGAATTTCTTGTTCATATCCTCCAAAACATACAAGGAAAATCTGATGAGGTTTTGCCAGTCCCAACTACATATTTAATAAGGTGTTCTGGTCATATATGTATAGGATAACTAGATGCAATTCACACATAGGTTGTGTTTCATAAAACAGCCTATTTCAGGGCAGATAACTCTTTCTTTGTCTTTTTTGTATTATCTAACATCTCTCTTTTTTCAACTTAAAAATTCATTTCTCCAATAATGACATCTCTTTGACTAGTCTTGTTTCTTCTAGTGTATTTCATTGTTTAAATATTTATCTGTTATTAAGGAGTGCTGATACAAGTAGTATCCAGATACATATTGTTCACTGGGGCAGACAGATGTAATCCTAAGATCCCCTTATATGACCCAAATAAGATTCACAATTCTCCTAACTACTTTCTTACTAGTTGATGGAACTTGAACAGAAAGAAACAATCAACAGTTAGGGTGGTTAACTTGATTGAGAATCCATGATTCTGTCTCCTCGACCACATCTTAAGAAGTCTCTATTATTAATTACAGAGCATCCTATCTCTATTTGAAAATGTTAGTGTAGAATGGAAATTCAACAATATTTATGGATATGTATAGATGCTAGAATTTTCTGTACATAACAACAGAAATATAAAAGGAAAATCTGATGAGGTTTTGCCAATCCCAACAACATTTAAAGTTACAATAAAATGCCTGGAAAATTCTTCATTCAAACTGATGCCATAAGAGGAATAATAAAAGTAGTTAAGTGATTTAGTTGTCTTTTGGTTGTCAGTAAATAAGGCTTTTGATCCCATGCAGTCCAGCCATCTGCCCAGAAATATGCATCAGAAGATGTCTTGTTTCCAGCATACCCAGATAAAGTTTGTTGTTGCTTTTTTAAATAGTGTGGTACAAAAAGCTTTTAAATGAGACAGCATTATTCCATAGAGAAAACATTTAATTGTGAAAACTGAGAAAAATAGAAAGGTACCAAATAAGAGAGAGTTAACTGCCATTTTAATATGTGACATACTGTTACAGTGTTAGCAAAGAATGTTTCATTTAAATACCCGTGTTATTTCAGAGAATGGCAAAGTTAACATATGCATTAAACATTTTGAGCTTGGTGTCCTAGTGGTTAGTGATCTCAACCTGTAAGACAGGTGTCATAGGTTTGAACCTTGTTTGGGTTGGGAATGTTTCCCGTCATTAGTACACCTAGCTCATACTCAATATGCCCTGGATTGAGTATAAATTGGCTGGGGAAAGTCTTGGTCATAGACAGCAGAAAAAGCATGCATGGACAAGACTGTTTTACACAAATCATGGCCCAATATAACTAATACTACACAAAGTACTATAAAGCTCCAGAACACCACCACAAACATTTGAATTGTTGTGTTCTGGTCATATATGTATAGGACAACTAGATGCAGTTCACACCTAGGTTGTGTTTCACAAAACAGCCTATTTCAGGGCAGATAACTCTTCCTTGGTCCTTTTTGTATTATCTAACATCTTTGTTTTAAAATTAAAAATTCATGTCTTCAATGATGCCCTCTCCTTGACTTTTCTTGTTTCTTCTAGTGAATTTAATTGTTTATAAATTTATCTGTTACTTAGGAGTGCTGATACAATTCATCTCCAGATACATATTGTTCAGTTGGACAGAAAGTAATCCTAAGACCCTCTAACATGACCAAAATAAGATTCACAATTCTCCCTAACTCTTACTAGCTGATGGAACCTAACCAGAATAAACAATTAACAGCTTGAGTGGTTAACTTGATTGAGAATCCATATTTCTGTCTCCTCAACCTTCTTAAGAAGTCTTTTTTGCCAATTTCAGAGCATCCTGTCTCTATTTGAAAATGTGAGTTAGAATAGCAATTCTAAAATATTTATGTATATGTATACATGCTAGAATTTCTTGTTCATAACCACGTCTTTATTACCAGTTTCAGAGCATCCTATCTCTATTTGAAAATGTGAGTTAGAATAGCAATTCTAAAATATTTATGTATATATATATAGATGCTAGAATTTCTTGTTCATAACCACCAAAACATAAAAGGAAAAATCTAATGAGGGTTTGCCAATCCCAACTACATTTTTAGTTACAATAACATTCCTGGAAAATTCTTCATTCTAACTGATGCCATTAGGGGAATAGTAAAAACAGTTAAGTGAGTTAGGTGTCTTTTGGTTGTCAGTAAAGAAGGCTTTTGATCCCAGTCCAGCCATCTGCCCAGAAATATGCATCAGAAGATGTCTTGTTTCCAGCATACCCAGATAAAGTTTGTTGTTGCTTTTTTAAATAGTATGGTAAAAAAAGCTTTTAAATAAGATAGCAATATTCCATAGATGAAACATTTAATTGGGAAAGCTGAGAAAAATAGAAAGGTACCAAATAAGAGGGAGTTAACTGCCATTTTAATATGTGACTTACTGTTTCAGTGTTAGCAAAGTTTCATTTAAATACCCGTGTTATTTCAGAGAATGGCAAAGTTAACATATGCATTAAACATTTTGAGCTTGGTGTCTTAGTGGTTAGTGATCTCAACCTGTAAGACAGGAGTCATAGGTTTGAACCTCTTTTGGGTTGGGAATGTTTCCCGTCATTAGTACACCTAGCTCATACTCAATATGCCCTGGATTGAGTATAAATTGGCTGGGGAAAGTCTTGGTCATAGACAGCAGAAAAAGCATGCATGGACGAGACTGTTTTACACAAATCATGGCCCAATATAACTAATATTACACAAAATACTATAAAGCTCCAGAACACCACCACAAACATTTGAATTGTTGTGTTCTGGTCATATATGTATAGGACAACTAAATGCAGTTCACACCTAGGTTGTGTTTCACAAAACAGCCTATTTCAGGGCAGATAACTCTTTCTTGTTCCTTTTTGTATTATCTAACATCTTTGTTTTAAAATTAAAAAATCATGTCTGCAATGAATCCATCTCCTTGACTTTTCATGTTTCTTCTAGTGAATTTAATCGTTTATAAATATATCTGTTACTTAGGAGTGCTGATACAATTCGTCTCCAGATACATATTGTTCAGTTGGATTGGGGTGGTCGGGTGGTGCGAAGGTGTCGTGTATCTTACGTCACCGGGGCGTCCAACTGATATTGGCTTACAGTTGGGCAAGGCCTGCTATCCTTGTAGCAGGTAAGGGTAGATGGGGAATATTTTTATTTATTCTGTTTCTTCACTTTCATTCCTGTTCCTTTCTTCCCTGTCCCTCTCTTTAATCTCTTCTACTATCTCTTCTATCACTTTTCTCCCTTTCTCTGGGAGACGACACAAAATGACCCACAAGGGTTGACGTGTCGTTAAACCCCAACACAATCAATGTTCAGTTGGACAGAAAAATGTAATCCTAAGATCCTGTAACAATGAACCAAAGAAGATTCACAATTCTCCCTAACTACTTTCTTACTAGCTGATGGAACCTAATCAGAAAAACAATCAACAACTTGAGTGGTTAACTTGATTGTGAATCCATGTTTCTTTCTCCTCAACCTTCTTAAGAAGTCTTTATGACCAATTTCAGAGCATCCTATCTCTATTTGAAAATCTGTGTTCAGAAGAGCATTTCTAAAATATTTATGTATATGTATAGAAGCTAGAATTTCTTGCGCATTACAACCAAAACATAAAACAAAAATCTGATTAGGTGTTGCCAATCCCAACTAGTTATAGTTACAATAAAATGCCTGGAAAATTCTTCATTCTAACTGATAACATAAAGGGAATAGTAAAAACAAGTGAAATGGCTTGTTTTTTTATCTCCATCCAGTCTCTTACCCAGAAATATGCATCTGAAGGTGTCTTGTTCCAGCAAACTGAGTTTAAGTTGTTTTTTTTAATAGTTTGGTAAAAAAAATGCTTTTTAATGAGACAGCATTATTCCATAGATGAAGCATTTAATTGTGAAACCTGAGAAAAATAGAAAGGTACCAAAAAAGAGGGAGTTAACTTCCATTTTAATATGTGACATTCTGTAACAGTGTAAGCAAAGTTTCATTTAAATACCTGTGTTGATTCAGAGAATGGCAAGGTTAACATATGCATTAAACATTTTGAGCTGGATGTACTAGTGGCTAGTGATCTCAACCTGTAAGATAGGTGTCATGGGTTTGAACCTCGTTTGGGTTGGGAATGTTTCCCACCATTAGTACACCTAGCTCATACTCAATATGCCCTGGATTGAGTATAAATTGGACCAGGAACTGCTTGGTCATAGACAGTGGGAAAAGGCATGCATGGACGAGACTGTACTAATGCAAGCATTAACACACATCAAGGTCCAGTATAACTAATACTACACAAAGGAATATAAAGCTCCAGAACACCATCATAAACATTTGAATTGCCGTGTTCTGGTCATATATGTATATATAGAACAACTAGATGCAGTGCACCTTTAGGTTGTGTTTCACAAAACAGCCTATCCAGGACAGATAACTCTTTCTTGGTTCTTTCTATATTATCTCACATCTTTGTTTTAAAATTAAAAATTCATCTCTGCAATGATGCCACCTCCTTGACTATTAAGTCTTGTTTCTTCTAGTGAATTTAATTGTTTATAAATTTATCTGTTACTTGGGAGTGCTGATACAATTCATCTCCAGATACATATTGTTCAGTTGGACAGACAAATGTAATCCTAAGATCCTCTTACATGACCCAAATAAGATTCACAATTCTCCCTAACTACTTTCTTACTTGTTAATTGAACCTAAACAGAATGAATAATAAACAAAATGAATAATCAACAGTTAGAGTGGTTAACCTATTGAGAACCCATGTTTGGGTTTCCTCAACCTTCTTTAGAAGTCTTTATTACCAATTTTAGAGCATCCTGTCTCTGTTTGAAAATGAGAGTTCAGAAGAGTAATTCTAAAATACTTATGTATATGTATAGATGCTAGAATTTCTTGTCCATATCCACCAAAGTATTAAAATCTGATGAGGTTTTGCCAATCCAAACTAAATTTTAATTACAATAAAATGCCTTGAAATTCTTCATTCAAACAGATGTCATAAGGGGAATAGTAAAAACAGTTAAGTGAGTTAGTTGTCTTTTGGCGGTCAGTAAAGGAGGCTTTCTATCTCTGTCCAACCAGCTGCCCAGAAATATGCATCTGAAGGTGACTTGTTGCCAGCAAACTGAGTTAAAAGTTGTTCTTTTTTTTAAACAAAAAAGTTTGGCGTAAAAAAATACTTTCAAATGAGATAGCATTATTCCATAGATGAAGCATTAAATTTAATTATGAAAACTGAGAAAAATAGGAAGGTACCAAATAAGATGGGGTTAACTGCCATTTTAATATGTGACATACTGTTAAAGGGTTAGCAAAGTTTCATTTAAATACCTGTGTTGATTCAGAGAATGGCAAGGTTAACATATGCATTAAACATTTTGGGCTGGGTGTCCTAGTGTTTAGTGATCTCAACCTGTAAGACAGGTGTCATTGGTTTGGACCTTGTTTGGGTTGGGAATGTTTTCCATCATTAGTACACCTAGCTCATACTCAATTTGCCCTGCATTGAGTATAAATTGGACAGGGAACCGCTTGGTCATAGACAGCAGAAAATGCATGTATGGACGAGACTGTACAAATGCAAGCATTAACACACATAATGTCTCAGTATGACTGTAATACTACACAAAGGACTATAAAGCTCCAGAAAACCACCACAAACATTTGAATTGTTGTGTTCTGGTCATATATGTATAGGACAACTAGATGCAGTTCACACCTAGGTTGTGTTTCACAAAACAGCCTATTTCAGGGCAGATAACTCGTTCTTCGGGTCCTTTTTGTATTATCTAACATCTTTGTTTTAAAATTAAAAATTCATCTCTGCAATCAGGGCCCAGTTGTTCAAAGCTAACGATGTTGTTAGTTAACGATTCGTTAAAATTTACATCGAGTGATACGCAAATATGCTGAAATTTTTTACTGAAAAAAGTGAGTAGGCTACTCACATTTTTTCAGCAAAAAATATCAGAATATTGTATATTGAATCTGCTAAAACAGTTAACAAAATGACCCTTAACGAGCTCGTTAAGCTAACGACGCGTTGAACATCCGGGCCCAGGGTACCACCAAAAATAAAGTACCATGGTATTTAGCAGAGTACTGCAGTAAATACCACAGTGTACTGCATCAGTACTGCAGAGTACTGCATTAAATACCACAGTGTATTGCAGCAGTACTGCAGAGTACTGCAGTAAATATCATGGTGTACTGCAACAGTACTGCAGAGTACTGCAGTAAATACCATGGTGTACCGCAGCAGTATTAAATTTTGCAGAGGTTATTGTGAAATTGCCATCAGTAGTGGCCATTTGGTTGATATGCCAACATCTGATGGTCTTTAAGTTTAAACCACCTTTATCATCTGCGCTGGGTTTTATTTTCAATGAAATTTTGATTTACATTGTACATTGTAATAGAAATTTATATTTTAAATTAAAAATCAGCAGTGGATAGTGGAGACTGGAGATACATGAAGGACCATAAAGCAACAGTTTCCAGCACTTAATGCTTTAGTAACATCTTCCTGCTTATTATCAATTTTATAATTGCATACTTATTTATATCCAAATAACAACTGTTATACTTTCATAAAGTATCAACATTTATTGTTAAATATACATGTATTTACAACAAGTAATGTTGCATGTGTAATTATTTCACCTCACCTTAGGTTTTCAAATAATATTCAATGGTTTGAAGCTCAACTTCAACTGTTCAACTGTTTCAATGTTTTGGAGATTTATGGTTTTCTACAATAGACTGTTGCTTAAAATAGAATCATCAGAATACTGTGGTACAGGCAAGTGTACCGCAGAATGTACTATGCCAAAGAAATACTGTGATATACCGGTGTACCGGTATTTTTGCACACCCCTATCTGCAATGATGCCATCTCCTTGACTAGTCTTGTTTCGTCTAGTGAATTTAATTGTTTACAGATTTATCTATTACTAAGGAGTGCTGATACAAGTACAATGTAGTATCCAGATGCATATTGTTAACTTGGACAGACATCTGTAATCCTAAGATCCCCTTACATGACCCATATAAGATTCACTATTCTTCCTAACTACATGTACTTTCTTACTAGTTGATGGAGCCTAAATAGAATGAATAATCAACAGCAAGAGAAGTATACTTTTTTGAGAATCCACATTTCTGTCTCTTCGACCTTCTGAAATAGTCTTTATTACCAATTTTAGAGCTTCCTATCTCTATTTGAAACTGTGAGTTCAGAATAGCCATTTTTTTTCAGTCTGGAATATTTGTGTGTATGTATAGATGCTGTCACACAGAGGGGACTCTCCAGTTTCTGTCCTTCCATATGTCTATAAAATATTTCTTCTTGCTGTCAAGACCACTGGTCTGTTTTTTCAAAACTTGTCTGGGATGTTCCCCTACCCAAATGAAAAAAGCCATGGAGAAATATGCTATAACAAACCATACATACATACATACATACATACATACATACATACATATTGTTTATTTACAATTAAGCATATATTTTCACATGCAAATGAGCTAACCATATTCTTGAACAAACTATATCCAATACACTGAAGTGATACGCAAACACTATGTTTTATTAAAGTATATCTAATACACTGAATTACTATGCAAATGCTAGGCTTTAAAAAAAACTATATTCAATGCACTGAAAAGATAAGCAAACACTACAGTATTTTTTTTAAAAAAACTTTGACCATTACCACTCCCTGGGCTAATTCAGCAGACAACAAATTGATGACATTTTTCTTATTTTACCCAGAAAACAGGATGTGGCATTTCATGCAAATTATCTCCATTGTATATGAACAGCATAGCTCTTACCTATACCATTACATTATAAACATTATAAAAAGACCATACTTTATAGAAGCTGGGTGCGTCTTTGTGGGCCTTTTATCACACGACCTGAATTAATCCCTTTTAGATATTTTCCCTGATTTGTTTTGGAATAATGCATAAAGCTAAGAGAAAAGTCCAGTGAGTGCCACAATCACAAACTGCAGCCCTTCCCAGACACGAAGAGGAAACCGACAAATCCAAACAAGCACAAATCGAACAAACGTTCGAAAAGCACTAAGCTTAGCTCTCTCTTCCCCAAGCGAGGTAATTACAATGCTAAAAGGACTGAAAAACACAAGAACAAAATGACACAAGGTAAGACATAAAACAAATGGCCTCATAGAATAAACCACAAATATGAAGCTCTGAAAGATCCCATCTTAAAGGTTCAGTTTCTAGTAGACCTGCAGAATTTTGCATTTCCTAATGTACATTTTTTGTTTTAAATACCATTATGAAAACACGCCTATTCAAATATATAGAAATTTTTACCTCCAGAAACATATAATTTTCAGATAAAAAAATTGGATATTTTTCGTATTTCTGCTCAAAACATAGATTGTGGGTACTCGTTAGAACCGCCTCGGCGAGGTGGTTCTAACAAGTACCCACAATCTATGTTTTTGAGCAGAAATAAGAAAAATAATGCATACCCCTGTTAACCCCAGTTTTACTATATAAAAGTGGGGTTTAAGGGGGTCTAAATTACATAGGCGTGTTTTCGTAATGATCATCAAAACGAATAATACCTGCTTTTTTTCATATCAACTAAACCTATCCCTAGTTCCTCAGTTGCATTTCCAGCTGCATTGTTAAAGCCATCTAAAAAGATGGTTTCCTCATAGCCCACAACATGGTCAGCCTGCCACTGTTTCTTTTGGATCAACCTCTGCAGAAATCTATTCTCATCCAGCCTTTTAGGCCTTCTGACCCTCCTAGTAGCTGATCTTGTCTTTTCCTTGCCTGGCAATCTTCAGATGACAGAGATTTTATTAGATATAAACAGTGCTAAACTTTTCTTTTGTTTTGCATAAGTAGGGCCTCAGGAGGATGGAGGAAGTGAATAGAGTATTACCCCTTGAGTGTTATCACTGATGACATCTCTGGTGACATTAAATAAACTAAGTTTTTACTTTCTAAAAATTAGGACATATTGAGTATGAGCTTTAATTATCCTTAACCTCAAACAAAATTGATTGTTTTGGCAAAAGGTTAATCATGGACAGAATGGCAAATAGTATAGACACTAATCAGGCTGGTCATGCCTGGGTCTGCACTATTATCCCATGCATTTTATTGTTGTTATTTTAATAGTATAACCAAATGAAAATAAAATAAAATAAAAACTTACATTTGGACCATAGTATTATTTCTTTTACATCAACAGCCCTATATGTAAAAGAAATTAAACATGACTGTGTCCAAAGTACACAAATACCCCCTCTCCTTGTTCTTTGCCCATATTGCAGCAAGATCTGGATGCATAAATTGCAACAACTATTTTCCAAACACTCCACCTGATCTGTTATACATTTTGACCTCTTAAGCCCCACCCTGGGGCATGACTAAGGGGCAATTATAGCACAGAATTGAAGGTTTAGATCTGAGTAAGTAGCATACTCAATTTCATCAGCCTAGCATAAAAGGTACTCAATTAATGACCTTCAAGAGAAATACTGATGTAAATGTCAGCATAAATTTCAATGTAAACTAAAGATCTGTTATATATTTTAACCCACCCCATGGCATAACCCAGAGGCAACTAACACAAAATTGAAAGTGTAGGTCTGGGTAAGTAGCATACCAAATTTCAACTTTTCTAGGATAGAAGCTAGGTGCTGAAGTTACAACCTCCAATAGAAACACAGACATAAATCTCAGTGTAGATTTGAATGTAAACATAAACATCTGGTTACAGTAACCAAAATAATGTGCCATACACATGCATGTAACATCAAGCAGAAATGCTATTTTCCTCACTGCTGCCTTTGTCTAGCCAGGGAATAAAAACATATACTGTAATTGTACAAATCTTCAGGGTTACCATCATGTTTGTGTGATGTGTGGTCATAAATGCACAAATTACTGTATGACAAGAAATAATACTTTGACAGTAAAGGTTTTGTGGTCATAAATGCACAAATTACTGTATGACCAGAAATAATGCTTTGACAGTAAAAGTTTATGAAAGATTGAAAAAAAAATATACAAATAAGTTTGCCCAGAATTGCAAATTCAGATCACAATCTTTTAAATGGTTCATACACGTCAGGGAAATATCAGAGAAATTTATTTTTTTCAAAGTCAAGGAATTGTCAGAAAATTCTGTGATATGTCAGGGAAAATTAAATTTTGCAAAAAAATTCAGGGAATTCACATTTCAGCTGTTTAAAGCTACGATGTTTGGTGCTGATCTATCATTCTTGCTAAATTCATAAATTTCCAGCTCTGATATTGTCAGGGAACTTTGAATTTGTCATTGCAATTTTGGTCAGTCCACTAACATACGGATAATTACAATATATGTGACTAATTCATTGTACAAAGCTACCAATTATTTACTCTTAGAACTTTTAAATGAGACTTATTTTTTCACAGAACAGTAATGAGGCATTTTGACAGGAAAGACATACTTTTTCTGAATGGCAAACAGTGAAGATGTGATCATACAGATCCATTTGATCTGGGTGTACCCTGTTTGCTCAGGCTTATTTTATTATTTATTATTTTTTTGACAATTAATGTCCAAATTCTTATGGTAAATATAGTGTATAGCTGCACCTTATGTTGCGGCATCAGCATTATAATCCCTTGTCAAGTGGATCCTATTCTACCCTAAACTTTTACAGGACAGTGGACAAAACTGGACAGTAGATTAAAGGGAATAGTAGACAATATGGGAGTAAAGTGGGAATAACACAACCTGTCACTTGAAAATGATAGAAATACTGTATAACATTAACTCATGCATCTGTCTGTTTGCAGTAATGCAACATTAAGAACAAGTCTAATAAGATATCAGTGGTATGCAATGAATTTGATTTAAAAAAATTGTAAGTCAAATAAACCATGAATAATATACAGTGTCATGAGATTGTCTTAACTGCAATACATATGCTTTTTCCTGCAACAAAGGTAAACCATACATACATGAAGTTAACCGCTATAATCAAAATGAAATGTTATGCAAATGCTGTGTTTTTACAGCTAAAGTGTTGAAGATTGTTTGTTAAGTGAATCACTTTCATACAATAAAACAACTCAAAAAAAATGTGTATTCAATTACAGAGGAATTGAATACCTTCCTACTATCTAGATAAACCCCTTTTTGAAGAGTTGTGAAAAAATGCAATCCCTCTCCCCTACCCCCCCCCACCCCCCCCCCCACACACACACACACGCACACACAAAACCCCCAAAACTCCATGACACATTTACATCTTACATTTTAGGATACAGTATGGGTTAAAATGTTATTTTTAGCTCACCTGAGCAAAAGCTCAGGGTGAGCTGTTGTGATCACCCTCTGTCCTTCGTCGTCCGTTGTCAACAATTAGTTTGTTAACACTCTAGAGGTCACAGTTTTGGCCCAATCTTGATGAAACCCTTAGAATGTTTGCCCCTATGAAATCTAGGTCAAGTTCGAAACTTGGTCACTTGGGGTTAAAAACTAGGTCAGTAGGTCAAATCAAAGGAAACTATTGTTAACACTCTAGAGGTCCCATTTTTCAAGCATCCATCATGAATCTTGCTCAAAATGTTTGTCTGGATGATTTCTAGATCAAGTTCGAAACTGGGTCACTTACCAGACCGAATTAAAGGAAAACCTTGTTAACACTCTAACAGGTCACATTTTTGGAGCAATCATCATGAATCTTGCTCAAAATGTTTGTCTTGATGAGTTCTAGGTCAAGTTCGAAACTGGGTCACTTGGGGTCTATTACGAAAACACGCCTATTCAAATATATAGACTATTTTACCACCAAAAAAATGAAAATTTTCAGATAAAAAATTCTGATATTTTTCTTATTTCTGCTCAAAACATAAATTGTGGGTACTCGTTAGAACCGCCTCAATGAGGCGGTTCTAATGAGTACCCACAATCTATGTTTTGAGCAGAAATAAGAAAAATAATGTTTACCCCTGTAAACCCCAGTTTTACTATATAAAAGTGGGGTTTAAGGGGGTCAAAATTATATAGGCGTGTTTTTCGTGATGCAAAAACTAGGTCACCTCGCCAGATCAGCAGAAAACTTTGTTAACACTCTAGTGGTCACATTTTTGAAGCAATCATCATGAATCTTGCTCAAAATGTTTGTCTTGATGATTTCTAGGTCCAGTTCGAAACTGGGTCACTTGATGGATCACAGATGATTTTTCCCCGGGTTCTCCGGTTTTCACCCACCTTTAAGGAACAATGGGTTTGATATAAGTGAAATATTCTTGAAAGGGCCGTAAAACCCCAATAAAAAAAAAAACTTCTTTAGGAAGGCATATGTTGTGGGTACCCATTTGAATTGCACTGACTTGTTGATGCAATTCAGATGAGTACCCACAACATATGCTTTTATAAAGAAAATCAGAAGAAAAAAAAACTTTGCATTTGCATTATTTGATAAGTCCTTCACAGTTTTTTTTTTTTTTTTAAGTGTACCTTTAGTATAGGTAGGTACATATTTTACTACAAGTTTTCATTTTTGAAAAACCTAAGCACACAGTGTGGTAATTACGTTGAATACGGTATATGGGGGAAAATATTTATTTTTGCACCAAAACATAGCTTGTGGGTACTCATTGGAATCAACTCACTGCCCCTTGCAATTTTAACCCTAAAAGCACCAATCACAACAATTGTCGTCTGCTTTGTCATCTGCTTGTGATTTTAAAAGTCATTTTTGTAAACAGTGTGGACCCAGATCAGACTGCTCCTTTAGGCGCAGTCTGAGCTGGATCCACACTGTTTGCCTGTATGCAAAAATAGGTTTGAAAAGTTTGCAAGTATGTTCAGCAGACGGCATAAACAGACGACATTTTCAGATACAGTTTTTCTTGGTGTTTTAAGGAATATTGTCACTGGATGCTCATTAACAGCTTTGACCTAGATAAGAGTGGGTATCAGGAAAATATTTTTCTTATTTCTCCACAAAAGCATTATATATTATGTTGTGGGTACTTGTTAGAAGCACCTTCCCAGTCAGCATTCTACGTAAATCTATATCGGGCCGTCATTGGCCCCTCAGGGTAGCTGACGGGCCGATGACGGCCCGATGTAGATTTACGTAGAATGCTAGCTGGGTTAACGCTTCTAATGAGTACCCACAGCATATGTTTTTGTGGAGAGGTAAGAAAAATATTAATACTTTTGATTGAAAAAAACATCTAATCAAGAGTTATGATACAATTTGGATGTTGATGGCAATTTTTTCAGCCAAAAGGTATTGATGTTTTTTTTATTTCTGTGAAAAACATATGCTGTGGGAACTCATTAGACGCACCTCACT
Organism: Anodontia alba; assembly: GCA_964016985.1. Classification (NCBI taxonomy): domain Eukaryota; kingdom Metazoa; phylum Mollusca; class Bivalvia; order Lucinida; family Lucinidae; genus Anodontia; species Anodontia alba. The sequence goes on from OZ024825.1 coordinate 81,338,487, forward strand.
GAGTAATCACAACACATGTTTTTCATGGAGAAATAAAAACTATTCACCTGATACCTCCTCTCAATTAGAGCTATGAAATCTATTAGTTTTGAAAAATGCGAGGTGATTGTGAAAATTGGTGAAAGTCAGAGCATTGTCAGGAAAATGTGTAAACATGTCAGCTAGTTTTCAGGCATGTTTAGAAGGCTAAGGCAGTTTCTTCATTTTTGGCAACACTAAAGGTTCACATTTCAGGTTTTTCAGTTGTAAGGTATATTTTTGCATAGTACTTTAAATCTTAAATTCTTTAATTTGCATAATTTCAGTTTTAATATTCTTGCAGAAATTGAAATTTCTAAAGTTGTGTGTAGAAGAAGCTGAAAGGGATTTGCGCCCCTTGCCTCCTGAGCAGTTGTTCTGATGGTGCTTGTGTCTAATATCTCTCTTAACTATACTTATTGATCATAGCACATAACCATTACTTGGTAATGAGACCCCAACACCACAAAAAATAAAGGCAAACTTTAAAACTTGACATGCATTGGGCAAATTCCACAGAAGACAAACTGATGATATTTTTCTTATTTTTCCTGGAAAATAGGGTCTGAAATTGCATGTAAACTCTCCTAAGGAGACAATTTTCATGAAATGTCAAATCCTATTATCTGGGAAAAATAAGAAAAAATTCAAGATGTTTTCTGCTGTAATTGTACCCAGTATGAAAAGTTACTTTTTGGTTCTAGCAAGAAGCTTCAGTTGGAATTTGGAGATATTTTGTGATATTGGGGTCTGATGTACTGTTCTTTCATAGTATATATATGCACCTAGTGTAAAGGGCGGTTAGGGTTGTCAATAATGAACAAGTAGTCAGGTGGTCCAATTCAAATTTAAGGACAAGTTTTGGTCACAGTTTTGCACATTACCTTTACTCAGAGAATGGCCAACAGAAATTTAGTGATTTGTCATTAACAATATGCAAAATGTGCTTCACTGGTTAAATCACAAAAGATCACAGATGTCATAATAGTCTTCTGTAATAAGTAATGCATGTAAAAGCTTTGCAAAAGAAAGCTGTGGCATAGCTTAGCAAAATGCTGTACATAAAAGAAACAACAGCAAATGGGTGAACCCACATGAGGTGAATGTAAGGAAGTTGTAGGCATGATAGAGGAAGGTTTGTATAGACCAGATACGAAGGGGAATCCACATATTTTAACTGCATAATACAATAACCTAGAGATAATGTGCTATTCTATTCTGTAACTAAACCTTCCACAGAAAAAGGGCAAGTCTTAATCCAGAAGGTCCCTTAGGCATTTACTTGTGTAACATCACTCTTTCCACTATTTTGATCACGTGTCAGTTTCTTTGTAGAATAAAACAATATAACTCAGTGAAGCAGGGAGGAGGGAATCTCTTATCTATAGATTAAGTATTTGTTAAAATATGTTTTTCTATAAAAACTTCATTTTAACTGCATAATACATCAACTTATAGATAATGTGCTAGAACTTAAACATTAGGAGGGAGGAGCTCCCCTAATTCTAACACCTTAATATAATTATTCCCTGTACTTCTGGATTAAGATGCAGGAAACTCTATGGAATCAGATACATTCTATGATATATAATCTTAAGAATGATCTAGATCACACAGGTAAATGCCTAAGGGACCTTCTGGATTAAGACTGTGGAAGGTTTAAATACAGAATAGAATAGCACATTATCTATAAGTTAAATATTACTTGTTAAAATATGTTTTATTATAAAAACCTATTTTTTCTTATTTCTCTATAAAAATGTATGTTGTTGGTACTCATTAGAAATGTCTCATTGATGCCATTCTAATGAGTACCACAACATATGTTATCATGGAGAATTTAGAAAAATATCAGTACTTTTCAATTGAAAAATAGCACCTTATCTGGAGCTGTGACTGGCTTGTCTACTGGGAGATAGCATGGCACTTCATGTGACAGTGTCAGAATGCTACAGCCTGCATAGATGATCATTGTTTGCCAGGGAATAACATATTTCAGCCTGCCTACATTACAGCATGAGATGTCAGATAGACATGCCCCAAGAATAAGCAGTCAAGCAGATGGCGTCTGTGAATTGGGGCTGACAGCAAGATGCCCATGCCAGGGCAATATCATTGTAATGGGGTTAATGATGCCAACATCTCCAGTGGATGCAGAATTAGTGGAAGGCAGTCATGTACACCAATGAGTCTTGATTTTACTTAAACAGGGTGGCTGGGCCACATAGCTTAGTCAGAAGCATATCTGACTGCAGATCCAGGGATCACAAGTTCAAATCCCAGCTCAGCCACATAAGTTTTGTAGAGATTGATCATGAAATCATTTCTACAGCCATTCTCCACCTTCCACTGATTCAAGAAGCATAGTTGTCAGTTGCTGGTGAATTTGTGTGCACAAAGTACTGGTTAACCACTTAGAGGACAAAGCTTGCCCAGAAAAGTGTGAGTAGGTTAATTAAATAAAAATTCGGAAAGAAAAAAAATGGGGTGAATGGATACAAGCAAGCATGGCATCTGATGGGAGAGTCCTGTGCAGTATGTAATGGTTGTCAAGTGGATTTTTGGGGCAGAGGTGGTGTTATTGTGTTGGCGGATATCATATGACACTACAGAACTACTCTGGTAGTGATTGATGGAGTCTGATGACAAAGACTTATATTGACAAGGTACTCAAACCTCAGACTATGGGCCCCCATAGCCTAGTGGATAGGAGAATTGACTCTGAATCCATTAGGTTTCTCACTGCTGTGATTCAAGCCTCAGTCGGGTCACCTGTGGGAAAGCCAAGTTCTGCTCACGGAGGGTCAGGTGGTTTTTCCCCCGTGTTCTCCGGTTTTTGCCCACCTTTGATGAACAATCGGCTCGATATAAGTGAAATATTCTTGAAAGGGCTGTAAAACCCAAATAAAAAAAAACAAACTGAAACTTCAAATTCTATTTTTTTCTGTGCCAGCACTCCAACTTCAACCTGTTCCAGCAGGATAATGCATGCATGTCCACTCTCTGGCAGGCTAATCTCGTAAAGAAAGTGTGACAAGTTTTGGTCACTGCAACCTTTATACTGATCTCTGACCCTCATTACAGAAAAAAAAAAAATATCCAGGGTATATTTCTTGTAGTGTATGGCCTGGGCTGATCAAATTTGGTTTAGAAGCACAGATAATAGAATGAGATTGAGATTGTTGTACTGTGTCCACTACAAATTTATGTGTTAACCCATGATCCTGTGTCCATCTGAGACCTTGTCTGGGGTATCACTCCTGTACTCTATGGCCCATGTTGCATAAATTTGGTGTATGGATACAACCAGTAAAGATGGTTTGTCAAATACAGAGTAGGTCAGTATGATGTACTACAAACTTATATTATAGAAAATACCAGTACTTTTTCTGAGCAGGTCTGATTGGGCTTAACTGAATTGTGCAAATGGTCCCCACTCACTGGGACTTGCAAATGAGATGTTTGGTGCCTCTGTAGCAGAGTTGCTAGTAACCTTTTGCAGGAATTGAATTGTTAGGTTGGATAAAAGTCCCACAGATTCAGAGGCAGTGTCTTTGGGAGATGGTTTTACATGATGGTTGACAAGACTGTTTAACATTGACTGAAATCAAACAAATTTCAAGGTTTAGGTGCTTAGATCTACAGAGTATTCCATAGCAAGTCATGTTCAAATCCCAGCTTGGCCACAGAGCTTTCATGGCAATTGATCATGAAATAATACCTTTGTTCATTCTCCCCTTCTGCTGATTCAGCTTGGCTGCTCCATGGTGCAGTCAGTAATACATCTAATCAGCAGATCCAGAGTCACAAGATGGGATTCTAGTTCAGCCACATAACTTTTGTAGAGATTAATCATGAAATTATTTCTACAGGCTTCTCTCCCTTCCACTGATTTAAGAAGAACAGTTGTCAGTTACTGGAGAAAGTATGTGCACAAGTACTGCTTATAACCTCCTATAGGACTAAGCTTGCTCAGGAAAGGTGTGGATAGGTTAACTCACCAGCTTTATTTGGCCTGAACAGTCAAGTTGACTGGACTGTAAATGTCCAATTCCATCTGAAAGTTTGCTGATTTAAGAAGATCAGTTGTCAGTTACTGGCAAAAGTTTTTGTCCAAAGTACTGGTTAACTGCTTAGAGGACTAGTCATGCCCAGTAAAAGTGAGTAGATGGACTGACTGACTAGACATGACTTTAAGACTGAATTGTAAAATTTCAAAGTCAAATTCAAAGTTAAGATGTCAACAATTCTTCAGATGTAGTCTTTCAGTTTTTTAGGAAAAAATTTTCTTTGATCTTTTGTTTCACTTTGTCAGGTTTGGAGGGTTTCTTCAGGTCCCACCTTCTTGGTAAGAGGGTTTCAAGGTTTAAGTGTCAGACTGTTGTTTTACTATGTTTAGGTGCTGTCATTTTATTTTTATCAAAGGAGTTTCATGGATTTGTTTCATATTTCCAGGAGTTCAGGTATCAGAAGGTATTTTCATGTCCTGTCTTTTTGTTTGTTAGAGGGTTTCAAGGTGTCAGAGGTTTGTTTTATTATATTTAGGTGTGGTTTCTGTTTTTATTAAAGGAGTTTTATGGATATTAAATTGGTTCACATTTTCAGGAGTTCAGGTATCAGAGTTTGTTTGTAAAGGTTTTGTTGTCAGAGGTTTCCAAACTGTCATTCTGTTTGTCAAAGACTTATTCATGTCCTGAGTATTTTGTTTGTCAGAAGGTTTATGGTTTAGTCATTGGAGGGTTTCTTTATGTACTATCTGTCGGAGGTTTTAGTATCAAACAGTTTCTTCAGTTTTTGTGGGTTTACATGTTGTGTCAGAGGGTTTTTTCCAGGTTCTCTATGTTCTCCATGTTTGTCAGAGTTTTGGATGTCAGAAAGTTGCTTCAGGTCCTTCAGTTTGGTATGTCAGAGGTTTCAATGTTTAAATGTCAGAGGATTTCATCAGGTTTGATCTTTCAGTTTAAGGTTTGGGTATCAGATGATTCCAAGATTTAGCTGACAGAGGTTTTTTTTTATCAGGGCAAGTATTTCTAGGTTGTGGAGGTTTTTTTTATCAGGGCAAGTATTTCTAGGTTGTGGAGGTTTAGATGTCGGTTTCTTCAGGTTCAATTTTTGTCAGAGAGGTAAAATAGATTCCTTGTGGTTTATTCCAGTTTTATTTCATAGGTTAGTAGGTAAGTGTTGTTGGGTATTTAATGTTACATAAGTAGGTTAAGGTATCAGAAGGTTTCTTCAGGTTGAGTTTTTCAGGGTTTCATGGATATTGTATTTCAGTTTGTCAAGTGTTAAGGTGTTGGAGTTTCTTCAGTTTTTGTGGGTTTACATGTCGTCAGAGCATTTTTTTCAGGTTCTCTATGTTTGTCAGAGTTTTGGGTGTCAGAAGGTTGCTTCAGGTCCTTGGGTTTGGTATGTCAGAGGTTTCAATGTTTAAATGTCAGGGGATTTCTTTGCATTTGATCTTTCAGTTTATGGTTTGGGTATCATATGATTCCAAGATTTAGCTGACAGGGGGATTTTTTTTTTTCAGGGCAAGTATTTTAAGGTTGTAGAGGTTTAGATGTCAGTTTCTTCAGGTCCCATCTTTGTCAGAGAGGTAAAATAGATTCTTTGTGGCTTCTTTGTGGCTTATTTCAGTTTTATTTTATAGGTTAGTAGGTAAGTGTTGTTGGGTATGTAATGTTAGGTTAAGGCATCTGAAGGTTTCTTCAAGGGTTTCACGGATATTGTATTTCAGTTTGTCAAGTGTAAGGTGTTGGAGTTTCTTCAGTTTTTGTGGGTTTACATGTTGTGTCAGAGGGTTTTTTTCAGGTTCTCTATGATTGTCAGAGTTTTTGGTGTCAGAAGGTTGCTTCAGGTCCTTCGGTTTGGTATGTCAGAGGTTTCAAGGTTTAATTGTCAGAGGATTTCTTCGGGTTCGATCTTCCAGTTTGAGGTTTGGGTATCAAATGATTCCAAGATTTAGCTGACAGAGGGGTTTTATCAGGGCAAGTATTTCTAGGTTGTGGAGGTTTAGATGTCGGTTTCTTCAGGTTCAATTGTTGTCAGAGAGGTAAAATAGATTCCTTGTGGCTTATATCAGTTTTATTTCATAGGTTAGTAGGTAAGTGTTGTTGGGTATTTAATGTTACATAAGTAGGTTAAGGTATCAGAAGGTTTCTTCAGGTTGAGTTTTTCAGGGTTTCATGGATATTGTATTTCAGTTTGTCAAGTGTTAAGGTGTTGGAGTTTCTTCAGTTTTTGTGGGTTTACATGTCGTCAGAGCATTTTTTTCAGGTTCTCTATGTTTGTCAGAGTTTTGGGTGTCAGAAGGTTGCTTCAGGTCCTTGGGTTTGGTATGTCAGAGGTTTCAATGTTTAAATGTCAGAGGATTTCTTTGCATTTGATCTTTCAGTTTATGGTTTGGGTATCATATGATTCCAAGATTTAGCTGACAGGGGGATTTTTTTTTTTTCAGGGCAAGTATTTTAAGGTTGTAGAGGTTTAGATGTCAGTTTCTTCAGGTCCCATCTTTGTCAGAGAGGTAAAATAGATTCTTTGTGGCTTCTTTGTGGCTTATTTCAGTTTTATTTTATAGGTTAGTAGGTAAGTGTTGTTGGGTATGTAATGTTAGGTTAAGGCATCTGAAGGTTTCTTCAAGGGTTTCACGGATATTGTATTTCAGTTTGTCAAGTGTAAGGTGTTGGAGTTTCTTCAGTTTTTGTGGGTTTACATGTTGTGTCAGAGGGTTTTTTTCAGGTTCTCTATGATTGTCAGAGTTTTTGGTGTCAGAAGGTTGCTTCAGGTCCTTCGGTTTGGTATGTCAGAGGTTTCAAGGTTTAATTGTCAGAGGATTTCTTCGGGTTCGATCTTCCAGTTTGAGGTTTGGGTATCAAATGATTCCAAGATTTAGCTGACAGAGGGGTTTTATCAGGGCAAGTATTTCTAGGTTGTGGAGGTTTAGATGTCGGTTTCTTCAGGTTCAATTGTTGTCAGAGAGGTAAAATAGATTCCTTGTGGCTTATTTCAGTTTTATTTCATAGGTTGGTAGGTAAGTGTTGTTGGGTATTTAATGTTACATAAGTAGGTTAAGGTATCAGAAGGTTTCTTCGGGTTGAGTTTTTCAGGGGTTTCATGGATATTGTATTTCAGTTTATCAGGTATTAAGGTGTGGGAGTGTTCCTTCAGATCCTGTTCCTTTGGCCATATGACCAAATGGTTGAGGTGTCTTTAAACAGAATCACTCACTCACTCACCTGTTCCTTTGGTTTGTCAAATGTTTAGGTATCGATGAATATGATGGTTTGAGTATGGGAGGATTTCTTCAGGTACAGTATTTGGTTCTCTTTCAGCTTATGACTTCAAACCTTTGTCATCTGACTGACTTAACACATCATGGAGCTGTAGCTGTATATTACTATAACCACCCCCCCCCCCCCCCCCCACCACCACCACCCACCCTATATTTTGAAAAGAACATTGGGATATTATGATCACCTCTCGCTATCCATTCATCTGTCTGTCCATAATGCCATCTTTTCCTACACTGTTGCATTGATTTTGACCACATTTGCTGCATGCCTTTCCCATTTGCTAAGCTCTTGTAGCGTCATGTTGATTTCTGGTCCTGAGCAAAGGGTCGAAAGGTTAAATGTGTTGATTTTTGTCCTGTTCTCCTACACCACTGTGTGCAGGATTTGAAGGTATTCTTGTATGCTAAAGTTGTATAACATTTAATCAGCTTTTTACTCTGACCTCCAGGATTTGCTATTTATCCATCTGTCCAATCTCATTGAATGTTTAGAACACAGGAAATAAAAATGTAAGTCCAGATCCTAGCTAGTCACCTAAAATGTCCTTCAGTGGCTCAGTTGGGTTGTGATCAGGAGATCCCATGTTTGATCCTCTCCGGGTCCCAGCAACATTCCTCTGTGAAGATTGATCATGAAATATTTTCTTTGATCATTTTCTCCCTTATGCTGATTCAAGAAGGGCAGTTGTCAGTTTGTGGCAACAGAATGTACACAAGTACTGGTTATCCAGTTAGAGGGCTAAGCCTGCCCACGAAAAGTGTGGCTACGTAAACTGACCAGCCTGCCATGATCTGAATGGGTTGACTGGGCTGTAAGACCTCAACTACAAAAAAAAACTCCGATTCTAGCTGTATAGAGGCACTTCTGATGAGTATCCACAACACGTTTTGTGGGGAAATAAGAAAACTCTCAATAGTTAGATGGTTCAATGCAAATTTTAGGACGTGTTTAGTTATGGTTGAAAAAACTGCCTTATCTAGAGCTGTGACATGCAGTACCCCATGATTATTTATTATTGCATAAAAAGCAGTGTCGCACGTTATTAACAGCTGTGTGTTAACCGACGAAAAGCCATGTATTAACAAGGCAATTCACGTGCTGTTAATGCATGGCTACACAACTTTCAGTATGATCGTACCGGGGCCACAGATTTGCTGCCGTTGCAAGATGTGTACTGCCCGGCCCTAGAACGAGCATAGTCCATGGAAATTACGTTTGCGAGACATCTGTGAAAAGGCGAAACAAAATAGTGCAAAAAATAATGCAAAATGTAGCAAATGTTTTCAGTTTTTGTGCAATAATAGCGATCAAACATGGTTTTTCAATGCATTAACATTCACCAGGTCCCTTGGGAGGTGTTGAAAACCGCGGCCTCCGGCCTCGGTTTTCAACGCCTCCCACGGGACCTGGCAAATGTTAATGCATGAAAAACCATGTTTGATCCCTATATTAGCACCGTGATGGGATTGGATTAAGATGGATTGCCACTGACAAATACACTGATAACTTCCCACAGGATGGAAATGGTCTTGCTGTATTGTTACATGCTCACTCCCTGCCTGACATAGTGATATGGGCTACCTGTAGCATGACGGTGTCTAATTTCATTAGTGTTGTATGAGCACAGTTGAAACCTGCTCTCTCCTGGTAGGACAGTCCTACCTCTAACAAACCTATATTAAGCCATGTCTTTATTATATAGCATTTTGCTAAGCAATGTGATGGCTTCTTTTTGCAAGTGGCTTCATTGTGCAAGACATGCATTACTGATTACATAAGACACAATATCCATGGTTTTCATGATTTAGTCCATGGAATGTATTTTTCCTTGTTGCAAACAAAAAAAAAAGTCAGGAATTTTATTGGCACTTCTTTAAGTAATTAAGGGTGATATGCAAAATTTTGAACAAAAAAAAAATAATAATAAAAAACTTGAAACTTTGAGGTATGCATTTAATATCAGTTTATTCTGTGGTGCATTTTCATTGATGGTCAGTATAAATTTCAGCATATGACTTTTTATCTTGCCTAATTAAAGTTGACCTTGAAAGTGCTTAGCACTATATTGTTTTGTTTTTCAGAGGAATTTGTCTGCTAGACAGACATTTCTCATAAAATGTCAGTCCCTATTTTCTCTGAAAAATACAACAACAAAAAATCAAAATTGTGCTCAGCACTTAACCCATTGTAGTCAGGAGACCTCTAAAAGGGTAATTGGCAAACAGTGCAGACCCAGATCAGACACTGCAGAATATCTGATCAGGGTCTTCATTGTTTGCAAATAGTTTAACCATTTTTCTCTAGGAATATCTAAATCTCACAGCCTGACCTACCTAAAATTGAAATTGAACTCTTCCAATATATAGTTTGGGTGAATTCATTCAGTACACAATGGGTTAAAGGGTACTGATAGAGATGTAATTGTCATCCTAGTGTCAGCATTAGTGTACATGCCAGTCATGTTTTATTAACTCTTGTCCTGCTGAACCCGGATATGTCCTGCTTTTGCAAACAGTGTAGATCTGGAGAAGCCAACTGATCTGGATCTGCACTGTTTGCCATTAAGTATGTGGATTTATAGCAACAATCCAGATCAAGTAATCTAATTGGCTGAAAATTAGAAGTGGGTGTGGCTTCTTAATTTATTCAGCAGGACAAGGGTTAATACATTTATGTTGAGTAAACTCTTCTGCTGTAACTCTTTGGACTGGTCTGTTTCCAGTAAGTTTTTATTATTGTTATGTTTTATAAAAGTTCTTCTAATTAATGCAAACAGTGTAGATCCTGATCATATGATTCATTTTGCTGCATCTGATCTGGGTAGGCTTTGTTTACCAATCACCCTTTTGGGGGTTTCCCAACTAAAATGGTTAGTTTTACATTTAAGAAGTAACCTTTACCACTCTGTGGGTAAATTCAGCAGATGACAAATTGATTTCTTTTTTTTCTTATTTTTCCCAAAAAATGGGATTTGACATTTCATGCAAACTGTCTCCTAAATGTCAGATCCTGTTTTCTTGGGAAAATAAGGAAAATAGTTCAAATGTCATCTACTGAACTCTTTACCAAGCATGCCAAGCATTAAATTATACTAGAAAAAAAACCATACAAGTAACAGGTATGAGAGGAAATGTTTATCTGACTGTAGTAGTATCTTGTTTACAATTTGTAAAATGAAATTGTTAAATAGACATTTCTGCTGCAAATTAAATTTTTTACTAAATTTATAATGGCAAACAGTGCAGAACCTGATCAGAATGCTCCTCCAAGAGCAAACTGATCTGGATCTACAGTCATTTGTATAGGCTAGCTTTTTGTCTGACTTTTTGGGAAGTTACCTATTGGCAGAGCACGAGGTTAGTGGCCAGGGCCCAGTTGTTCAAAGTATCATTAGCTTAACGAGCTCATAAGTGGTCAAAATGTTAACTGCTCTTGTAAGTACAGTATCTAATTAACAGTTATTTTTGCTGAAAAAATGTGAGTAGCTTTTGCAAATGCAAAAGCAGCTCACATTTTTTCAGCAAAAATACTAGCCTATATGCCATATTTAATGATCAAAGTTTTAACGATATGTTAACTAATGACGTTGTTAGTTTCAAACAACTGGGCTCTGGACTTCAGATCACAAGGTTCTGGGTTTGAATCCTGCTGGAGGCAGAATTCAGCTCATGACTGCGGTGCTTCATTTCACAGAGCCTGTCATTATCACCTTTCCATCATCTCCATATGACTTAAATAATGTAGACAGGGAAGTGAAACACCAACCCATCATCATCTGGCTTTTTGGTGTCTGCATAATTATGGTGTAAATACAGAATGCTCTATTCTGCTACCTCTTATAATTTAGAAATTTTCTTTGCATGCGATCTTTTAACGCTTAGCACTCTGGGTAAAATTTTCAGCAGACAACATTTTGAAATATTTTTCTTATTTTTCCTAGAAAACAGGATTTGATATTTCATGCAAATTGTCTCCTCAGGAGATAATTTGCATGAAATGTCAAATCCTGTTTACTGGGAAAAATAAGAAAATTATCAATTTGTCGCCTGCTGAAAATGCCCAGAGAGTGGTAAGGGTTAACCCTTAAAGCGTCAATCTTTAGGAGCAGTCTGATCTGGGTCCATACTGTTTGCCTATATGCAAAATGTAAGTTTGAAAAGTTTGCAAGAAGATGCAGCAGACGACATTTTCAGAAGCAGATTTTCTTGGCGCTTTAAGGGTTAAATTGACCATTCACTTCTGATAGCAGGTCGCCATGGCCAGCTGCATATATAGGAGTTGTGCTAAACACACATCAAAAACTGGAATTATACCAAACCCAGCTTAAGCGGAAATAACTACTAAGACTGTTGACATAGCCTTGCATCGGATAACAAATAGAATAGAGTAGAATGTTTTACTGTTGTTTTGATATTTCACTACCATACTGACTTTGCTCTCAAATGAAATTATGCTTCAGCAAGTAGGAAGACTTCATCAAGACATTAAAGGAGCAGCTCATAAAGGATTGGTGAGTCCAGTCCTAGAGCAAGGCAGTTAGGTTTGGCCCAAGGTGTAGTCAGGAAGAACTGAAAAGCATGCAAAGGTGTGCAGCAAGATTTGTAACACTATCTAGTGATTTGCTGTAGTCCAAATGTTGAAAAACTCGCTGGATAATAGTAACAAAGTGTGTGGCACCTATTATTTGTGTACATGTCAGAGATAAAATTGACAGTTTGGAGTGAAAGCAAACTCACAAAATAACTGGAGTCATTTAAGTTAGTTCAATGAATCTTGATACATATGCCATCATGTGTGGCATAAGCGTACATGCAATTGGTTAAGCCAAACACCTGCTAGCTTTTTGAAAAACTAATACTTGTATTTGCTTGTTCATTTGTATTAGAAAACCAATTTGAGGATTTCTTTTTTTCTTTTTTCAATTTTTCTCTGAAAAATAGAATTTGACATTTCATGAGACATATTGAGGTTATAGCTCTTAAAAAGATTATTCAAACATGATTTCATTTCTTTTGATTGTCATATCTGATCAAGATGTTTATTGTATGTTGTTGGATAGAAATAAGATTTGGAAAATTGCAGCCTGGTTACAGTGTGCCAAGTTTTCCTATTTTTCAAGGTTTCAGTACACCAATTTGTTATAGTTATTACTTATTAAAACATTTCACTTGCTTTCAGGCTAACCCTCCTACAGATTTTACCAAAACGAATTATCAGTAGTTTACTCTTGTTTGGTTGAAGACTTGAGTAAAGAAGACTGATGGTGCTTGTTGGTTCATTTACATGTGCAACTAACATGGTGGTGGTCCTTAAACAAGATCTAATCATAGTTGCATCTTTAAACTTAATTAACATCTTTCTCTCTGTCAAAGAATTATCAGTACACCACAACCTCTTTATAACACTGTTGTTGGGGTCCATAATATAAACCATGTTAGTTAAACAACCATGTTATATCCAAACAAAAATGTATAGATTATATTGAAAAATGACCATAAATGGTCATTTTTCAATATAATCTATACATTTTTGGGATCCGTCTTTGAACCGTGTTATATCCAAAACCGTGTTATAACGAACCGTGTTATAAAGAGGTTGTAGTGTAGTTTACTCTTGTGTGGTGGAAGACAAGAGTAAACAAGACCTAATGGTGCTTGTCAGGGTTCATTAACTTGTGCAACTAACATGGTGGTGGTGGATTAATCTATAATCATAGTGGCATCTTCACAACTTGCATTAATATTTTTCTCTCTGTCAAAGAATTATCAGTAGTTTACTCTTGTTTGGTGGAAGACTTGAGTAAAGATCTGATGTTGCTTGTTAGGGTTCATTTACATGTGCAACTAACATGGTGGTGGTCCTTTAACAAGATCTAATCACAGTTGCATCTTTAAACTTAATTAACATCTTTCTCTCTGTCAAAGAATTATCAGTACTCCACAACCTCTTTATAACACTATTGTTGGGGTCCATAACATAAACCGTGTTCATTAAACAACCATGTTATATCCAAACAAAAATGTATAGATTATATTGAAAAATGACCATAAATGGTCATTTTTCAATATAATCTATACATTTTTGGGATCCGTCTTTGAACCGTGTTATATCCAAAACAGTGTTATAATGAACCGTGTTATAAAGAGGTTGTAGTGTAGTTTACTCTTGTGTGGTGGAAGACAAGAGTAAACAAGACCTAATGGTGCTTGTCAGGGTTCATTAACTTGTGCAACTAACATGGTGGTGGTGGATTAATCTATAATCATAGTGGCATCTTCACAACTTACATTAACATCTTTCTCTCTTTCAAAGAATTATCAGTAGTTTACTCTTGTTTGGTGGAAGACTTGAGTAAAGATGACTGATGCTGCTTGTTGGTTCATTTACATGTACAACTAACATGGTGGTGGTCCTTTTAACAAGATCTAAGCATGGTTGCATCTTCACACTTACATTAACATCATTTTCTCTGACAAGAAAAATTTGCAGCTTAATCTTGTATGGTGGAAGATTTGAGCAAACAAGACCTGATGTTCTTGTCAGTCAGGGTTGCCACGGTCAGAGAAAAACGTCTGGAAAATGAAAATTTTTTCAGGTCAGGAAAAAGTTGTGGAATTTTGGTTTGAGTCAGGAAAATTGGAAAAAACTGACAAAAGTCAGGGAAAAGTCAGGAAATTTCAAAATTTTCTGAAAACTGAGATGGCTTTGGCAGTCTCTTTAATTTTCAGAAACATAAATTTACAGAATTGGCCTCGTTCTTTTGTTAAATGATTGTTTTTTCTCAGAAAGTAAGTGCTCTGTTGGAAGCTTTAGTGGCTGAGGACAGCTGTAAGTGGAGCTAGGAGGCTGTCGAAAATGTCTGGAAAATGGTGAAAGTCAGGGAAAAGTCAGGGAATTTTGAAATAGAAAATGAGTGGCAACCCTAGTCAATGGAATTAAACATGTGCATCTAATATAATGGTGGTAGATTTAACAATGTCTAATCATAGCTGCATCTTCACAACTTACATTAACATAATTGTCTTTAACTAGAATTATCAGCAGTTTACTCTTGTTTGGTGGAAGACTGGAGTATCGAAGATCTGATGGTGCTTGTCAGTGGCTATTAACACATGCATCTAACATAATGCAGGTGGGTTATATTTAACAATATCTAATCATGGTTGCATCTTCACAATTTACATAAATATTATTTATGACAAAGAATTATCAGTAGTTTACTTTTGTTTGGTGGAAGACTTAAGTAAACAAGACCTGATGGTGCTTGTCAGTGTCGATTAACAAAAGCATCTAACATAATGGTGGTGAGTTTAACAGTCAGAAGCATAATTTCTAGAAGTAAATTTTTTTAACTTTGAGATAACAATTTTGCTACATTTTGTGAATTTAACTTGTTATTTTTTCAGTTTGTGCCATTTTTCACCTCCTGATAGTAGACTTACAGCAATTTTCATGGGCAATTAAGTACAGTTGACTCTCATTATCTCGACCTCGCTTATCTCGAATAACCGCTTATCTCGAAGTGAAAATTTGATCTCTGCCTAAACATGAAAATCTAACAACAGGTGAAAAATATTGTGGAAAAGAGGAGAAATTGCCCCCAAGGAGCAATTTCTCCTCTTTTCCACAATATTTTCAATATATCTCTAATTTCAAGAGTCCAATTACATATAAATTTGTTAAATGTGGTTGTTCCAATTATGTTTTCCTCAATTCTGCAAATCTGATATGTCGAAGTACGGATATCTCGAAGTATTTCAGAGAGTCCCTTGGAATTCGAGATAACGAGAGTCGACTGTAGTTAATTTTGTATGAAAGATCTGTTACACAATTTTATGATCAACCACAATAAAATTTTGTTAGCATCATCTAGAAATGTGTACACAGGCCCTTTGAAGTTAATGAAAAAAGATACCTCTTTGAAAGTAGTTATGAGAAATAACTTAAATAAGTTAAAACCTTTATCCTAAGGAAAATTAACTCTTAAACTTTGGAAGGAAGGTTACTTTATAGTTGATATTAACCTAACCAAGTTATAAATCTTCTCAAAATTTTAACCATTAGAAGTTATGCTCCTGACTATTTAACAAGATCTAATTGTAGTTGCATCTTCACAACTTACATTAACCCTTAAAGCACCAGAATCACAACAATTGTTGTCTGCTTTGTCTTCTGCTGGTTACTTTAAAAGTCATTGTTGCAAACAGTGTGGACCCAGATCAGACTGCTCCTCTAGGAGCAGTCAGATCTGGGTCCACACTATTTGCCTATATGCAAAAAGTATGTTTGAAAAGTTTGCAAGAAGATGCAGCAGTCGACATAAACAGACGACATTTTCAGATGCAGATTTTCTTGGCGCTTTAAGGGTTAACACTCTCTCTGACAAGAATAAGCAGCAGTTTACTCTTGTTTGGTGGAAGACTTGAGTAACTAAGATCTAATGACACTTGTCAGTGACTAGTTGCATTTGTAAGAAATATAGTGGTAGTATGATTATATCAAGACCTGTCACTTGACAGAGAAGCTGATCTGAAATTACATATGTTCATCATATGAAACAAATAACATTTGTGATTTCATCTCAAGGTCACTTCTGGGAGAGGGAGTTTTGTTCTAAACAAATCTTTGGATGAGTATCTAGCACCAATCCAAATGTCAATGGCATTCCTCCATCAACAACAAGTGCCATGGAAATCCATTAAAGCATTTAGGATGGTTTAAAACTTAACATAAACTGTTATCTTCTACCAGTACCAGACTATGCATGAACTTAATCACACAAGTATTAGTTTTTAATGACAGATTCTATCTGTCATTCTTCGTTGCCACGCACGGTTTTAGAGAAAATGACTTTGACTACTATTCAATTTGGTATTCATTCGCGCACAAAAGTAGACCCAATGTTTCAATGTGTGTATATTAGTATGCCATTGAAGAGCTGTCCATACAAAGTAGTGCAACTTGTGCTTGATCTATGGTGAGAGTTGCTGAGAAAACCCGCCTTAATATATGTGTGATCAACAAAGGCGCAGATCAGCCTGCGCATCTGCGCAGGCTGATCAGCGCCTTTGTTGTTCCCTGTAGCTCGTTTTTTTTTATGAAGAAGCGTCTCACAAACTTAAATGGAGAACAGAATGATACCTGAAATTTATTAGTTTCTTATATAATGTCATTTCAGGGCTATTCAGCCCTTTGATTTTCGAAAAGCTAAGTGGGGCGTTTAGCTTCAGTAATTGCATGTACGCTTATGCCGCACATGATGGCATGTTTATGTATCAAGATTCATTTAACTAACCTAATGACTCTAGTAATTCTACCTGCTTGGTTCCCTCCAAACTGTCAGATTTACCTCTTACATGTACACAAATAAAAGGTGCAACTTAGATTCTTGACAGTTACTATTATCTGTGAGGACTATAGCAGATCACTAGATAGGGAAGTCCTGGGCTAGTATTAGCTGATTATAATAGACAATGCTTTCATTTTAATGCCAGTAAAGATACTTCTCAAAGTCTGTGAAAATATTAATAACTAGAGGCCCGTTGGCCACTATGGTCCACCTGAGTGAACATCACGAAAACATGCCTATATAATTTTGACCCCCTGAAACCCCACTTTTATATAGTAAAACTGGGGTTTACAGGGGTATACATTATTTTTCTTATTTCTGCTCAAAACATAGATTGTGGGTACTCATTAGAACTGCCTCGATGAGGCAGTTCTAACGAGTACCCACAATCTATGTTTTGAGCAGAAATATGAAAAATATCAGAATTTTTTGGAAATTTTCCCGTTTTTGGTTGTAAAATTTTCAATATACATGTATTTGAATAGGCGTGTTTTCGTAATGATGCCTAAAGAATTATATAAGCTGGATTCAGCATTTTTAACTTTCAGTTACCTTGAGAAAAACGTTTACATGGTTGAAAAAACATCTCATAAAGGCTTCTGTCAAAGTACCTGCAATGACTTTTGTATTGTTTATATTGGAGTTTTATGGCTCAGTGACACATCTTAGGTCGTTTTGTGTGCAGCCAGATAAGTGTTAAACAATGTACCACTAATCCATGACTATCTTGTATAATGAAAAGATAATGTGTGCTTCTGGAGAAATGCACATGCTGCCAAATAATGTTTAACTTTTTCCCCGTTAGTGGTGACTTTTGTCCTCTGCTGATAACCTTTGCAAACAGTTTGGACCCAGATCAGGCCAGACAAAACATCGAGCCTGATCTGGATCCAAACTGTTTGACACTCTGATGGTATTCCTGAAAGATTTGTTTGAAAAAATTAATTCAAAGAAAAATCCCCAAGGACAAAAAAGCATGTATAATACTTTGTTATGATGTGCACAAGCAGAGATGTATCTTGCTGGCTAATATTTGCAATGAATATGCACATCACAGTCTTCAGTACATTTGAAGTATGTCTTTTTACTGAATATTCTAGCTATTGGTATGAGCGAATAAAGTGAACTCGCCAAAACATGTTGTTGTTTTTTTTTGTCGTGTTTTTTTTTTTTTTTTTTTTGATGTTTTTTTGTTGTTGTTTTTTCTTGCAGTTTAGTCACATCAAATTATGTGCAAAATGATTAGAACCCATCTAAATTTTCATTAAGATTACCATAAATTTCTTTTTAAGCATTAATCGCCTTTTGTAATTGAGTTTTTATCATTTTTTCAAATCTTTCAATAAAGAAATTTAAAGAATTCTCTTACTTGAGGAAGCATATTTTCATTTGAGGGCGAAATATGCTTTTTCTTTATCAGTAATTGTAATTTCCTGTTACAAATATGGCTGCACCCTGTTCCATGCTTTCCACTTCTTCCTGACTACACCCTGGGGTCCCAAACCCTACTGTCTTACTCAGGACACCAATTCTTTATAAGCTGCTCCTGAAATGTCTTGATGAGTTCTTATACTTTCTGAATCATAATTTCATTTGAGGGCGAATTCAGTACGGAAGTGAACAATCTCATTAATTGTATACTCAAAAGACGCCAAAACTGGATAATAAAACTTTCTATTCTACTCTGTTCATTATCTGATGCACAACTACTATGTCAACAGTCTTAGCACTTACTTCTGCTTAACCCTTGTCCTGCTGAATAAATTAAAATGCCACACCCATTTCTAATTTTTAGCCAACCAGATTACTTGATTCAGAGTGTTGATTTAATAATGACAAACAGTGCAGATCCAGATCAACTGGCTTCTTCAGAAGCCAACTGATCTGGATCTACACTGTTTGCTAAGACAGGGCATGTCGTGTTCAGTAAGAGAAGGGTTATTAGTAGATCAGAATATAAAGTAGGGCCACATTAAGTGAAAAATGGTGTTTTCAACCATGCCCAAAAGTTGCATATTCAGAATCTTATTTTGGCCTTTGCTCTCTGTTGATACCTTCAGTAGTATCCAATGATTCTGGCAGCAGACAGCAAAGGCCCTGGTCAGACTGCATGAATGCAGTCTCATCTCAGCTTTTGCTGTCTGCACATGCCCTGAAGGCACATTTTCTTGGCATGTATGCATGAAAGTTTGCTAATCAATTGATTTGAAAGTGACTGTATCTGAAGATGTGTGTTCTTGTGTGCCGTTTGCAGTTTCAGCTCCGTACAGCGAGTCAGTTCGCGGCGCTTTCTATATGTTTGCGATTCATGTCGCCGATTCATGTTGGCGATTGCGATTCATATTTGCAATTCATGTTTATGATTCACATTTACGATTCAGGTTTTTGGGGTTTTTTTGTTTGTTTGTTTTTTTTGTATTATCATTTATTATCACTCTGGGGGCAAATTCAGCAGATAACAAATTGATATTTTTCCTACTTTTTTCCAGAAAATAGGCATCACCATTTCATTCACATTGTCTCCTGGGGGACATTTTGCCTGAAATATCAAACCTATTTACTGGAAAAATGAGAAAAACATTTCAAAATGTCCTCTGCTGAATCTTTTTCCCAGAGTGCCAAGGATTAAGTTTTTGGTTGTTGTTGTTTAATTCATTCTTTTAAAGGCTCCATATTCCTTAAAAATAGACATTTTTATCCAAGAAAATTTAATAAATTGATATATGGTATTAATATGATCATAAAATAATATGGCATCTGACAGCCTGTAAAAATTCAGTTAGTCTCGCGTTTTTGAACTGGATCAAAAATGAAATGATTTTTCATCATATCTCTGAATTAATGTTGGCAACATTTATTCAAAGATACAATAAAAAATCATTTCATTTTTTATCCAGTTTAAGAACAACAGACTAAATGAAATTTTACAGGCTGTCAGGTGCCACATTTTATGATTGTATTAATATTGTTTAAACCTTTCTTGGAAAATAAAATGTCTATTTATGAGGAATATGTATTCTTTAATCATGCTTCATCTCTGTTTGTAATTGTATGAATTCTGTTTGTAATTTGTATGTCTGAATTATATTAAAATATCGGATTATGTTCTTGTAATTTATTTGCCTTAATTGTGCTTCTTTTCCAGCATTTGTTATTTATATAACTTAATTGCGTTTCTCTTCCAGCATTTGTTATTTATATGCTTAATTGTGCTTCTTTACCAACAGCTTACCTTACAGCTAGCATTGGTTTTCTCAACTCTGCCATTCATGACAAGGGTCCGGAGATTTAATGCCCACAAGGATTGTTTGGTATGTATCGTAGGGGTTATAGCCGGTGGCCACTATGATCAGGGAAGAGATTTGAATGCAAAGCTACATGATCACTACTTTATATTTAACAGTACTGTCAGCAAAGACCGTCTTTGATCTGCCTGACTGCACATTGAAACAGATGTTGATAGAGATGATTGATGATGACGATCACATAGAATGTTTTTGTTGATGATGATGGGTTTTTTTGATGATGATGATGATCATGTGTAGAATTTCAGTAGATGAGTTTGTAATGTTTTATGGTTTGACAAAAGTGTTCAAGATACATTAAATTCTGGATTATTGTACTGGATATATTTTAAAGTGATTTTGTATCAGTCCTTTGCAAGGATGATGATCATGATTGCAGTGCTAACCTTATGTAGACAAAAGTCAGTGGGATTGGTTATGTTTATGGTTTGACAGTACTGTGGATGAATCATATACTTCTTGATTATAATTATATAAATGTAGAAGTGGTTATAATTATTGTATGGTTACTGATGATGATAATGATGATGATGTGGTGGTGGTGAATTATGGAAATACTACACCTGACTACAATCATAATGTTGGTGCAGATTATGATATAGAAAATGACGATGATGATGATGATAATTTATATGCTTTAATTATGCTTCTTTGTCATTTAAATTATGTTTTAATGATGTGTCTTTGCCAACTTTTTAACTTATGCGTGCCTTAGTTATTTACCGTCTTTTGCAGCATTTCTTTCAGCTATAATTGGCTTCCTTAACTCTATAGTTGTGATGAGTCTCTGCCAACTTAATGGTGAGATTGCTTATATTTATGATTTGACAGTATGGGTATAAATATAACCTTGTTCAGTGACCTGTGACTTCTGGTTTCAGTTTCCTATTTGACAATGTAGCTGGGCACCAGAAGCCTCGGTCACTAGAAAAGGTTATATTTTTTTCTTAAGTGTTACATGTACTTGATGATGATAATAATAGCACTGTAAGTGATGATGATGATGATCTAGAAGTGATGATGATTGTGTTGATGTTTTAAGGCATCAGTGTTTTTTTTTTTTTTTTTTTTTTGTTAATTGTAATGTTACTGTGACATGATGATGATGATGATGACCAATATGTTGATGATGATGATGATGATGATGGTATCTTTCTTATGCTTCTTTTCTTTTTGCATTTTATATGCCTTAATTTCACTTCTTTTTTTACAGCTTATCTTTGTGCTTAGCATTTCCTTTCTCAATTCTACCATTCATGACGAGGGTCCGGAGATCTAATGCCCGCAAGGATTGTTTGGCGTGTGTCGTAGGGCTTATAGCCGGTGGCCACTGTGATCAGGGAGGAGATTCTGAATGCAAAGCTTATTATTACTTTTATATTCATCAGTTTTGCCTGCATCTTTGACCTGTCTGACTGCACATTAACACTGATGTTGATGACAATGACTGCCATTATGACTGAGATATGCTGATGATGGTGATGCTATTGCTGCTGCTGCGGAACTTGTTGAATGTCTTCAGTCCTTTGCTAGGATTATGATGATGATAGCAGTGCTAACATAATGTAGATGACAATCAGGGCTGTTGGTTTGTTTGTGTTGAGGTTTTACGGCCCAGTCAACCCAATGGGGTCATGTCAAGCGCGGTCAGTTTACCTAACCACACATTTACTGGGCAGGCTTAGTCCTCTAAGCGGTTAACCAGTATTGTGCACATTCTTTCGCCAGAAACTGACAACTGCCCTTCTTGAATCAGCAGAAGGGAGAGAATGACCGTAGAAAATATATTTCATGATCAATCTCCATGAAAGAATGTTGCCGACCTCGGCGGGGGGTTGAACCAGCGACCTCCTGGTCTCCAGTCGGACGGCGCATCTAACTGAGCCACCGAGGCCGACAGGGCTGTTGGTGATGTTTATGGTTTGACAATACTGTTTATGAATCATATACTTTTTAATTATGTATACTAAATGCATATAAGTAGTTATAATTATCAAATGGTTACTGATGATGATGATGATGATGATGATGATGATCATGATGATGATATGGCGAATGATGGAATTACTATACCTTATTACATTGGTAATGTTGATGCAGATGATGATGTAGATTAGGATGAGGACAGGTATGATGATGATGATGATGATGATGATGATGATTTATGAATTATGCTTCTTTGCAATCTGTTTGTACTTTATCTGCCTTGATTATTTACTTTCTTTTGTAGTGTTTGAGTCAGCTATCGTTGGCTTCCTCAAGTCTGCAGTCCTGATGAGGTTCTGCCAACTTAATGGTGAGATTGTTTCTTTATGATTTAACAATGTAGATATAAATATGACATTCCTCAGTGACCTGCGACTTCTGGTTTCATTTTCTTATTAGACAGAATACAGCTGGGAAGCAGAAGCCTTGGGCAGGGCTTGAGAAACTGAAAATTGCCAGTCAGTCCAGTCATTTTTGGCCGCATTTACTGAGCTTGCTGAGTCATTTTCAGCCCCATTTACAGAATTTAACAAGCCATGATGTCATTATTTTCCATAACCATTGTCGGGGATGTCGGATGTGGCAAAGGCATCTTGTATCTTACATCACTGAGATGTCCAACTGATATTGGCTTACAGTTGGGCAAGGCTTGCTATAATAGTAGCAGGTAAGGGTAGAGGGGAATGTTTTTATTTCTTCTGGTTTTTCCCTTTCATTCCTGTTACTCCTTCTTCCCTGTCTTCTCTTTCATCTCCTCTACTGTCTCTTCTCTCTTTTCTCCCTTTCTCTAGGAGACGACACAAGATGACCCACAAGGGTTGATGTGTCATTAAACCCCAACACAATTCAATTCCATACCCATTGTTAAAGAATTTCCATATTGCAATTTCCAAATGCAGTAGCTGCTTTATTATCAACCCTTGTCCTGCTGAACCCGGATATATCCTGCCTTTGCAAACAGTGTAGATCCAGATCAGTTGGCTTCTGAAGAAGCCAACTGATCTGGATCTTCACTGTTTGCAATTAAGTATGTGAATTTTTTGCAGTAATCCAGATCAAGTAATCTGATTGTCTGGAAATTAGAAGTGGGCATGGCACCTTAATTTATTCAGCATGAGAAGGGTTAACATAATGAACGACATACCAACATTGCTTACACTTGCTCAGCTTACATCTGCATAATTATCAAGATTGATTATTTACAGCAAGGTGGCTCAATATTATCAGACATGTGCAATTTAATCTACTTCCACTTTCACTCACTCGGTGAAAAGCACAAAAAGGAAACATGCGGAATCTCATCACGTTGTGGCAAGTGAAGTTGTGTTGGAGCTGGCCACTTCATTTGTTTCTCTCGATGGACCAGTAAAAAAAAATTAAGTGTTTCATCCTGGTGCCGCGTCGAGGCTCAATACATCCGACTTCAGCAGGTTGAGTACTTTGAAAATTACAATGAAGCACATTAAACAGATCTTTTAAAATTAAATTAACAACAGCGAAAAAAAACTTCTTCTATTGTTGTAATGTGTGACCAAGCATGCAGGTATGAAGCACTGTCCTTTATATACTTACTGTAATAGCCCGAAGTGTTGGGATAGACAGGCCTGAGCAAACAGTGTTGTCCCAGATCAGACACTGCAAAATGTGTGGCTTCTGATCTGGATCTATATTGTTGCATAAAATGCAGTCACACATTATTAACAGCCGTGTATTAACCGGCGAAAAGCAGTTTATTAACAAGGCAATTCAGGTGCTGTTAATGCAAGGCTATGCAACTTTCAATATGATCGTAACGGGGCCACAGATTTGCTGCCATTACTAGATGTGTACTGCCCAGCCATAGAACGAGCATAGTCCATGGAAATTGCATTCGCAAGACATCGGTGAAAAGGCAAAACAAAATAGTGCAAGAAATAACACGAAATGTAGCAAATGTTTTCAGTTTTATGCAATAATAGTGATCGAACATGATTTTCAATGCATTAACATTCCCCAGGTCCCTAGGGAGGTGTTGAAAACCGCAGCCTCCGGCCTCGGTTTTCAACACCTCCCTGGGGACCTGGCGAATGTTAATGCATGAAAAACCATGTTTGATCCCTATATTGTCTACCACTCATCCAGCAATACTAAAGATGCATCGATGTAGTAAAATAGACTTGTTCCAATTTTAGGACCAGTATGGTAAGGCTTTAAGGTGTCCTAATACTTCAGATAAATACACTAACAGCCGGTATTGAGTTTTTACACGTCAATTAAATGGATATTTTCTTTATTTTTCACACGCCTATCAAGCGGCATCGCGATAATGAGCAGATCACTCAAGGCGATTTTCGGTACATGGTTATTGTTATGTGTTGACAAAAGATTTTTTTGCATTTCTAGCTCCAGACAAGGTGTAAATTTTAAAGTCAAATATTAGAAAACAGGAATTATTATGGACCTATTTTTTGATGTTCTGAAGTAAATATCAGTCCCAAAAACTGGTCCCGTACGAAGAACTGGCATTTTCTCAGGCCCTGGCCTTAAGTCACTGGATGAAGTTATATTTTTTCCTAAAGTATCATTTGTATTTGTTACTAATGCTCCCATGATATCATAATAGCCCTCACCCAACATTCTGGTGAAAGAGTGTACGCAAATACTGGTTAATTGTTTAGAGGGCTAAACTTGCCCAGGAAAAGTGTGGTTAGGTAAACTGACCAGCTCGACAAGACCCTAATGGATTGAATGGGCCATAAAACCTCAACTCAATCAAAAACCTTCACCAGACAAGGTTATATTTGTTTCTAAAGTGTTACATGAACTTGTTATGCGCAGTATATATATATATATGATATCATATTCTAACATGACATTAACGTTAACCCATTGAGCCAAATAGAAAACCTCGCCATGATCAGACTACAATAATTTACCTGGTCAACATAGTGCATGCAAAAGGGTGCATTTGATGATGTTGTGCCAGCCTTGGTGGCTCAATTGGATGCATACCCGACTGGTAATCAGGCGGTTGCTGGTTCGACCCCCACCGGGTTGGCAACATTCTTTTGTGGAGATTGACCATGAAATATTTTCTTCGGTCATTCTCTCCCTTCCGCTGATATAAGAATGGCAGTTGTGAGTTTCTGGGGGAAGAATGTGCACAATACTGGTTAACCATCTAGAGGACTAAGCCTGCCCAGTAAAAGTGTGGTTAGGTAAACTGACCATACTCGACATGACCTCATTGGGTTGACTGGGCCTTAAGACCTCAACACAAGCAAATTGAAGATGTCGCATGTAAAGCTAAACATTTACTTCTTGCAATGTCTATGGCAAAATAGTTCTTTGGAAAACTGCAACAATGTTGTTTTTTCTTTTTCTTACCATGTTAGAATAAAAAAAAAAAATTCTCTATTTTGATTTATTACAACTTACACATGTTTTTGTCTGGCAGATAAGAATATTAATTCACACAGCTTCAGCATCATGAATTAATACTTCACAATTTGCCCTCCAACAACATGCGTTATTCTCGATAATTCACAGTAGAGAAAAATTATTTCTTAAATAACAGTACTGTAAGTGATGATGATAATGACCTCAGAATTGATGATGATGATGATGATGATGATGATGATGTCAGTATTGATGATGATGATTATTATCATCATCATCATCTTAGTATCTATGATGATGATGATGATGGCATTGCTGATCAAGTATTGAGTATAAAAGAAAGTTTGGTAATGTTAATAATTCAGTAATAGTGATAATGCAACCATTTTTTACTTACACTCTATTGATCATGTTAAAATGACATTATGATTAATGATGATGGTGCAGTCAGTGATGACAGTTATGATTATCACATTTGTACCAACGATGTTGATGATGATGAAATACTGACTGTGAAGAGTGATAATTCTGTAAAAATAATTCCAGGGGACAAATGGTCAAACAATAGTGTTTTGATATTATGATATTTGTTGAGTAGTGATTGGTATTTTTGTGCAATTTTGCAGTTAAATACAGATGTCAGTACCTTAGATGATGATGATGATGAGTATGACTGTCATGAAGACCTCAGTACTGATCGTGTTGGCAGCACCCTTGACATATGAAAATTTTCCTATCAATGGTAAGGTGAACTTGATTTGGATTTTTTTGTTTTGTTTTCTTTATATTTAACAATATTGTTGATGGAACTTGTTGATTATACTATACTGGTTGGAAATGATAATGATGAAAATATATTTGTTGAACTTCATGAGTACCTGTAATGATAGTAGCACTGTTGAAATCTGTGGTAACTCTTTTTCTGGTTATAATGCATACAGTAGATCATTATATCACTCTAAATTGCCCAATTCAAGTGGATCACTTGGCAGTCTCTTAAAGAGGTTGTGTGTTTGATCCCAAGCTGGATCCTACCTAAGACTTTCTAAAATTCATTATATCTTGGCACTCAGGATTAAGAAGAAGAGCTAGGGTCAGACAACTTTCAGTATAATATGACTGGTGGTAGCATTAGGCAGTCAAATCTGTTTCATATAACAGGAAAGCAGACAGGAAGTCACAAAAGTTGTCTATCTTTATCTTGTCTGCTTAACCTTTACAACTCTATGGGCAAATGAAGCTGGCAACCAATTGATAACATTTTTATTTTCCCCTGAAAACAGGATTTGACATTCTTTGCAAATTGCCGGGACAATTTGCATGAAGTGTCAAACCCTGTTTTCAGGTTAGGAGACCATTTGCATGAAATGACAAATACTGTTTTCTGGTAAAAGTAAGAAAAATATTTCAGATATTGTCTGCTGAATTTTTTTTCCCAGCATGCTTACCGGTAACACTGTACAAAAAATATATAACGGTTTTCTATTTGTATTGTTTATGCCATTTTTATACCTAGACACACAATAGTAGTTAGGTGTTATGATTTGATGTTGGTCATCCATGTGTATGTCCATACTACTCAGACTGTTAAGTGATTCTAAGATTCCTATATTTTCCTGTATTTTTCAGAATTTTCCTGTATCTTTTAAACCCTCCTATATTTCCTATATTTTCCTATAATTTGGACCTATATTTTTCTCCTAAAATGCCGCTAGTATTGATATGGAGAACATCAGTTTTTTTTTAACTGTCTCTAGATATTTTATTTGCAGTTTACATTAAGCCCCTGCCATGAAGTGGAAGATGTAGGTTTACGCTCCATCGTATTGAGTACATCCATGTGTCCGTCCATCTGTTTGTGTGTCCATTTGCCCGTCACAATTATACTGTTTGCTTCTCTGCAACTTCTACAGTTTTCAAGGTAATGATTTGAAATTTGCACCATAGTAAGGATATACACTTAGCATGTGCAAAAAGGTGAAAGAACTCTAATCAAATTATTATTGGTAGAGTTACTTATCCTTGATTTACTTTGATAATTTGTCTTACACAGTTGGCAAAGTAGGGTTCATGTCTCCACAACCTACAATTTTCAAGATGATGATTTGAAACTTGCAGCAAAGTAAGTATATTGGCTGGGCATGCGCATAAAGGTCACAGAACTCTGATAAAAGTTTTATTGCTAGTGTTACAAACCCTTGATTTACTTAGAAATATGGCCTTATACACCTGGGGTTTGTGTCTCTGCAATTTCTACAGTTTTCAAGATAACGATTTGAAACATGCAGCAAAGTAAGGTGAAAGTCTTAGAACTGTGATCAAATTTTCATTGCTAGAGTTACATACCCTTGATTTGCTTAAAATATGCTTTACACATATGGCATAATAGGGTTCATGTCTCCACAACTTTTCCTACAGTTTTCAAGATAATAATTTGAAACTTGTAGCATAGTAATAATATAGGCTGGGCATGTGCATAAAGGTCACAGAACTCTGAGTAAATTTTTATTGCTAGAGTTACATACTCCTGATTTACTTAAAATATGGCCTAACACATAGGGCATAATAGGGTTTGTGTCTCCGCAACTTTCCTACAGTTTTCAAGATAATGATTTGAAACTTGCAGCAAAGTAATAATATAGGCTGGGCATGTGCATAAAGGTCACAGAACCCTGATCAGTGTTATTGCTAGAGTTACATACCCTGGATTTACTTAGAAATTTTGCCTTATACACATAGCATTGTAGTGTTTGTGCCTCCTCAACTTCTACTGTTTTCAAGATAATGATTTGAAACTTGGCAGCAAAGCAATAATATAAGCTGGGCATGTGCATAAAGGTCACAGAACCCTGATCAAATTGTTATTGCTAGAGTTACATACCCTGGATTTACTTAGAAATTTTGCCTTATACACATAGCATTGTAGTGTTTGTGCCTCCTCAACTTCTACTGTTTTCAAGATAATGATTTGAAACTTGGCAGCAAAGCAATAATATAAGCTGGGCATGTGCATAAAGGTCACAGAACCCTGATCAAATTGTTATTGCTAGAGCTATATACCCTTGATTCACTTAGAAAGTGCCATAAAAGGCAAAACTGGCAGTAGCAGGGCATTTGTCCCCTTTAGGGATCTTCTAGTTTTGTCATCTAAAGCATCCCCACCTTGCAGATGTGCTGCCATACACTGTGGTTTATCCATGTGGACACCTTGATGATGAATGTGCCAAACTTCAAGATGAAAAAGGTGTCCATATTGATGACCAAGAGTCTTGCTGCAGGATACTTGCCCTGGTGGAGATGTTGTTTGAATGTTTGGATAAATAAACACAAGTTTAATGATTTTATCTAGTTAATAAGTACCCTGTAAATACATTGTCATTTGAATGTTTTGTAATGATGACTTTTTTTACTGTAAAATTGCTATACAGTCGAACCTCGTTATCTCGAACTCGCTTATTTCGAATTACCGCTTATCTCGAAGTGAAAATCTGGTCCCTGTTTAAACATGAAACTATGACAACAGGTAACAAAATAATGTGGAAAAGAGGAGAAATTGCTCCTTACGAGCAATTTCTCCTCTTTTCTACATTATTTTATATATTTTTTTTTAACTTCAGGAGTCAAATTACATATTCATTTGTTAAATGTGGTAGCTCAATTTATCGTTTTCCGCACTCTCTCAACTCTGATATGTCGAGGTACGGATATCTTGAAGTATTTCAGTTAGCCCCTTGGAATTTGAGATAACGAGAGTGGACTGTATTTTGTTCAAAAAGTGCTTAAAACTTCTATATTTTTTTAGGAAAGAACCCTATTTTTTTTCCTATTTTTCTATCAAAACTTGATTGACAGCCTATACTAGTCGTATGTCCATCCGACTGCTCATTTTTTTGTTTCCAGACAATAACTTGAGTAAATATCAATAGATTTTTACATAACTTGGTACATGTATGTGCATTGATATTGTGGAGATCTGGCTTTGGATTGTTAGTGGGAAAATTTTATCAAGTTTTGACAGGGTTATCTGCCCACCTCACGATAGTGGCAGGGTATTATAGTTTTGTGTTTTTATTCTAGCAGATCTTCCAAGTACATCTGCTGAAAGAAGACAATGACGGTCGGCTATTCTCCCTGTGAAAGTGTTCAAAGGACCAAACCTGTTCCACTGTGATTTCTTCATCATCTTCCTGGTCTCCACTTTGTTTGATGGCCAGCGCTCCAGAATACAAGTGAAGGACTGCTATCTTCCAAAACTGAGTCCTTGTAAGTTAAATTGATTGTTAATGGATCTCACTATTAGAGGAAGAAATGTGTGATATTTTTCTTACTCTTCTTTTCATGGTAAAGTTTCCTTGTCACATAAGCATAAAAAAGTATATGGCATATGTTGCATTTATAAAAATATGTATCCCAAAATTTGTCAAAGACGCATTGAAACCTCCAAATAAAATGGGGTATCCACATAATATTCTTCTTATTTCTCCATAAAAACATATGGGTATACAAAAGCACCTGCTTCAAATGAGTATTTCCCACAATGAATGTTTTCATGGAAAAATAAGAAAAATATCAGTACTTTTTGGTTTGAAAAACCACCTTATCCAGAACTAATAGCATTGTCATATTTTCTTCCACAAATATCACATTTCATTGATATGTAAGTGTCTCACTTGTATATATAAGTGACTGAGTGGCTCAGTTGTAGAGCTTCTGCCTTTGGGTCTGGAGATTGTTGATTCAGTCGACAAGCAGGACATAACTGCGATTTCTAAAAGTGGTATTAGCTGCACTTTTCTTGATGCTCAGCATTTGGAAGAAGAGCTAGGACCAGTTATACTGGTATCAGCATAATGTGAGTTGTGGTAGTATCAGGTCAAAGTGTCTAGGGCATTACGTGATAGTAAGGCAGCAATATATAAGGGCAAAAATTTGCTCCACCATATCCAGACCCTATCACAACATGACAGAAAATATTTTGTTGACACTTAGCATGCTAGGTAAACAGTTCCACTTAGAGGACTAAGCCTGTCCAGTAAAAGTGTGGTTAGGTAAACTGACTGCACTTGACCTGACCCCATTGGCTTGACTGGGCAGTAAAACCTCAACACAAACTCATAAGTGTCTAAATGAGTACACACAGGAAATGTTACTGTGAAGAAATAAGAAAAGTATCCATACAGTTTGGTTGAAAAATGTAGGTTATCTGAGCCAGGGTCAGGGCCACATTATTTCAGTTGAATTGAATTTCTTGAAACAATCAACAAAGCCTCTTTAGGGCTTATCTTGGACTCCTCTAAGACAGTTATATGAGATACAAAGTAAAGCACAATGCAGGGAATGATATAACTAAAAAAAAATTAGCATAAAAAATTGGTCATTTGGTGACCAGGAATTGAGCCACGGACCTTCTCCTTACTGGCAGACATGTTAACCACTACACAATTATGACTTTATAAGCCAAGCAAGCAATGTGAATAAGTCTTGCTTAAGAATACAACACTGTGGTAGTAGTGTGATTTAAACTTGGTACCTTCCAATCTTGAATCCGAAATGCAACTTTTACCGCCGAAGCCAAGGCAATTGATATTGCACTTTACCATATCAGAGATCAGTCTGAAAAACAGTTCATCATTTATTCAGATTCTCTTTCTGTATTAAAATCTCTTAAAGATTTACACCATAGAAACCCATTAATTCAGCAAATTCTTAAAAAATATTATTACCTTTCAAATTCAAAAGAAATTGTATTTTGTTGGCTTCCCAGCCACATTAATATTCGTGGAAATGAATTAGCCGATTTAGAAGCTAAATCTGCACTATCCATCATGAAAACATGCCTATATAATTTTGACCCGCTTAAACCCCACTTTTATATAGTAAAACTGGGGTTTACAGGGGTATACATTATTTTTCTTATTTCTGCTCAAAAACATAGATTGTTGGTACTCGTTAGAACTGCCTCATTGAGGCGGTTCTAACGAGTACCACAATGTATGTTTTGAGCAGAAATGTGAAAAATATAAGAATTTTTTATCTGAATTTTTTTCATTTTTTGGTAGAACATTTTTCAGTATATTTGTATAGGCGTGTTTTCGTAATGCCTTAGTGATAACCAATTTTAAAATTCCTCACTCCGACTTTAAATCGAACATCCGTCTATACATTAACAATAAATGTCAGTCTGTTTGGGAAACACAAACTCAAAATAAACTAAATGAAATAAAACCAAATTTTAACAGCAAATGCACATTCATTAATTACAGCAGAAAAGAACAAACAAAAATCACGAGATGTAGAATTGGACACACTAGACTTACTCATTCTTACATATTAAAAAATGAACAAGCTCCATTCTGCATTCCTTGTAACGAACCTTTTACAGTCAAACATTTTCTTATCACTTGTGCTGAATTTAATTATATTCGCACAAAGTATTTTAATGTAAAAAATATAAAGGAACTTTTTAATATGCCAACTCAAAAAATACTAGACTTTCTGAAAGAGATCGGACTTTTTAATAAAATATGATCTGTATTTTTAACTTAAAATCATTGATACTTTATCTTTTTTAAAATGAACACATCAATCCTAGATACTTTTAATTTCTCATTAAATAAAATCATCATATAATATACAACTTATTAGACGCTATATGCCCTTTTAGGGTTGAGCATCTATAAATAAAATATCCATCCATCCATCCATCCATCCGAAATGCAACAGATATAGAGGCCAGCATGGTTTAGCCCTCCTTACTTTGGACCACAAGTCCCCAGGTTCGAATCATTATAGAGGCAGAATTCATCTTATGACTGTATGGTGCTTCTCTGCACAGAGCCTTTCATTATCACTATTTCACCATCTTGATATGACTTACATACTGTTGACAGACATGTAAAATACAAATACAGTCGACTCTGGTTATCTCGAATTCCAAAGGACTCCCTAAAATACTTCGAGATATCCGTACTTCGACATACATGTATCAGATTTGCAGACTTGAGGAAAAAATAAATCGAACAACTGCATTTAACAAATGTATATGTAATTGGACACTTGAAGTTAGAGATATGTTGAAAATATTGTGGAAAAGAGGAGAAATTGGGAGCAATTTTCTCCTCTTTTCCACAATATTTTGTTACCTGTTATTAGATTTTCATGTTTAGGCAGGGACCAGATTTTCACTTTGAGATAAGCGGTTATTCGAGATAAGCGAGGTCGAGATAACGAGAGTCAACTGTAATCATCTGTGCTGAGGGCTCCATATCCACTTTCTCTGTTGTGTAATTGTGATGTAATCATTAATTGGTACACTTGTCTGTTCCTGTTGTAGGGTTGCCTTTTCCTTTGGACTTTGATCAGCAGTGAACAATGTAGACCCTTTAAACTGTTTGTGTTTGCTTTTGATAGATACATTCTTTGCCATTATAAGTGATGCTTATTCTGAGGTGAAGAGTGACATTGCAAACCAGAACAAGTTTGAGATGGATGGCTACTTCAAGAGGGTAAGTTGAAATGAGAAATTAAAGCAAAACAGGATTTCAATAATATAGGTTATTGGCTTTGTATGAAGATATATTTTGTAGGGACAAATTGTTGTGGTGGAGCCGATGAGCTTCCGAGATTTCCGCCAAAACAGTCCCCACAAACTAGGTCTCCATACAAATTCACTAACCGTTTTTATCACACCTGTTTTCAGCATGGCGCAATATATAGTGATCCAGTTTTCCATCCATTTGTCCGTCCATTCATTTGTCCATTAATCCTTCAACATTTGCATCAGCCCTATGTTCAAGTTATTTCCCAAGACTATAATGGCTACAGTGATGATACTTGGTATGTTTGCACTTAGAGATGACAACTCAGACAGCAGTATCCATATTTCACGGTTCATTAACTGTATATTTGCGTCATCCCTAGCTTTGACCCTTATGTTCAAGTTCATTTCTCAAGAACTACAAAGGACACAGTAATGATACTTGGTATACGCTTGCACTCAGGCATGAAAACTCAGATAGCAATATTGATATTTGACCTCTACCTTTATTTCATGGTTCACCAACTTTGTAAATTTGCATAGACTTAACCTTTAAGATTTTGCTCCCTCGCAGACACAACATAGCCTTTGGTGGAATTTTTGTTATTATTTATACTTGTGCATTTATTTTCTTATTTTCTTAATAGTCAGAGCTACTGTCATCAAAAAAAAGAGCACAATTATACTTGCAGTATTTTACTTTGTGCACTGTGTTTCAAAGTTGTGTCGTACAGTAATATGTTACAAACCTTGTCACATGACTTGCTCGATAATTACTGTAAATAAACTGGCCGACAAACTTACGTTATGGTCAAGTTTAAACCTGATTTCTGCATTACGAAAACACGCCTATTCAAATATAAAGAAAATTTCACCTCCAAAAACTGAAAATTTTCAGGTAAAAAACTCTGATATTTTTCATATTTCTGCTCAAAATATAGATTGTGGGTACTCGTTAGAACCGCCTCGGCGAGGCGGTTCTAACGAGTACCCACAATCTGTGTTTTGAGCAGAAATATGAAAAATAATGTATACCCCTGTAAACCCCAGTTTTACTATATAAAAGTGGGGTTCAAGGGGGTCAAAATTATATAGGCATATTTTCGTGATGCATATTATAGAATTCTCAATAAAGAAAGTTTTACAAGATGATATGGAAGGACTAGAACAACAGGCTCATCTAAAAAATCAAACTGATGTGCCGTCCTGTTTTGACCGCCTTGGAGAACACCAATTGGAATGAAGCGACAGGGACTGTTCATGCTACATTTTCAGCCATTTCTACCAAGGGCAACAACTTTTGTGACTTTCTGTTTGCTTTGAAACAACTGGCTGGCCAAGTAGTTAATGCTAATGAGTTTGAATCTCTTATAGGCAGAGTTCAACTCATGATTGTATAGTACTTTATTGCACAGAGCCTTTCATTATCACCCTTTCATCATCAAGATATGACTTAACACTTAAAACGCCAAGAAAACCTGCATCTGAAAATGTCGTCTGTTTATGTCGTCTGCTGAGCATTCTTGCAAACTTTTCAAACCTATTTTTGCATACAGGCAAACAGTGTGGACCCAGATCAGTCTGATCTGGGTCCACACTGTTTGCAAAAACAGTCCGTCCGTTAACATTTTCAAACGACTTCTCCTCTGAAGCTGCTGAGCCAGTTTTGGTCAAATTTCATATGGAGCCTCCTTAGGTTGGGGGAATGAAAGATTGCTAAAATGATCGCGGTTAATTGACCAAGATGGCCGCCATGCCCATATATGGTTTAAAAATCTTCTTCTCCAAAACCGAGGATGCCTTGTAGCTGAACCTTTGCATAATTCATCGAGGACGAGAGGTCTACCAAAGTTGCTAAAATAATTGTTGTACATAGATGTTTGACCTTTTACGGCAAGGTCAAGTTTGCTTCCCTATGCATTTGTATGGGCACCATACATTTGTATGGGAAAAATGTTGAGAATTTCAAACAATCTCCTCTGAAGCCTCTGGGTTAATGTTGCTCAAATTTTATGTGGAGCTTCCTTAGGTTGGGGGAACGAAACAGTGCTAAAATGGTTGCGGTCCATTGACCAAGATGGCTGCCATGCCCATTATATATGGTAAAATCCTTTAAAAATCTTCTTCTACAGAACAGAGGATGCCTTGGGGCTGAATCTTTGCACAAATAATCAGGGACGAGCAGTCTACCAAAGTTGCTAAAATGATGGTTATACATTGATGTTTGACCTTTTTACAACGAGGTCAAGTTTACTTCCCTATGCATTTGTATGGGCACCATACATTTGTATGGGAAAAATGTTGAGAATTTCAAACAATCTCCTCTGAAGCCTCTGGGTTAATGTTGCTCAAATTTTATGTGGAGCTTCCTTAGGTTGGGGGAACAAAACAGTGCTAAAATGGTTGCGGTCCATTGACCAAGATGGCTGCCATGCCCATATATGTTAAAAACCTTTAAAAATCGTCTTCTCCAGAACCAGATAAGTCCTGGAGCCGTATCTTGGCACAAATCCTCGGGGACAAGAGATCTATCAAAATTGCTAAAATGATTGTCCTACATTGACATGAGACCAAGGTCAAAATTGCTTCCCCTATGCATTTGTATGGGCGCTATACATTTATATGGGAAAAATGTTGAGAATTCATATTTTGGACATCTCTATAATCCAGTTGAATCAAAACTTGATGATGAGCATTAGGACGCTTATGAGACACAAAATTGCTAAATGAGCTGATAGAAAATCCAAGATGGCCATCTTGAAAATCAATTTTCGACATGTCTTCTCAGACCTTAGATTGCTTTGAGCCAAAACTTGCTCTTTAGCAACACAATGACAAGGCAATTGTGTATTGAATCCACCAAAACAGTTAACGAAATGACCCTTAACAAGCTCGTTAAGCTAACAATGCTTTGAACAACTGGGCCCTGATATTTTTTCTTATTTCTCATTGTAAGCATTATGTTGTAGGTACTGTTAGAAGTGCCGCGGCAAGGGGCTTCTAATGAGTGTCCACAACATATGTTTCTGTGGAGAAATAAGAAAAATATTATGTGGCTACACCCTCTTATCTGGAGCTGTGTATAAAACTAAAGATACTTGGAATACCTGGTCCATACTGTAGAAGTAATTTAGTTTGTAAATTTTCACTGTTAGCCAGTCTCGATGGCTCAGTTGAAAGCGCATTCAACGAGACCAGGAGGTCACGGGTTCGACCCCCGCCAAGGTTGGCAACATTCTTTCATGGAGATTGATCATGAAATATTTTCTATGGCCATTCTCTCCATTCCCCTGATTCAAGAAGGACAGTTGTCAGTTTCTGGCAAAAGAATGTGCACAATACTGGTTAACTGCTTAGAGGACTAAGCCTGCCCAGTAAAAGTGTGGTTAGGTAAACTGACAGCACTCGACATGACCCAATTGGGTTGACTGGGCCATAAAACCTCAACTCAAACAAACAAACTTTTCACTGTACTATACTGTTTTATTTCAGGTCCAGTTCTACTCATTGCAACATGTTAAGGATGGCAGATGAAGGATATCTCTTCCTATAAATCCAAATCAGATTTGATACTACAACATGGAAGTCATTGTTTATGGATGTTATTGCTTAGTACTCTGGGTAAAAATTCCAGCAGAGAACATTTTAAAATATTTTTTTATTTTTCCAATTAAACATGATTTGACATTTTCAAATCCTGTTTTCTAGGAAATTATCATTAATTTGTTATCTGCTGAATTAGCCCAGAGAGTGATAAAAGTTAATGTGTGCAATGCCACTGTGTCTCTGGATGTAAAGCTCAGTGATGTAGATAAGGACTACCGAATTAACCCTAAGTTTTGGGACAGACAGGCCTGAATAAATAGTGTAGACCCTGACCAGTGAATGCAGCATCTGATCAGGGTCTATGCTGTTTACCACATTCAGCAGTTTAAGACACATCAGCAGGTAGTAAATAGATTTGCTCAGTGTCTTGGAAAAAAATATCAGCAGACATTTTTTTTTCTTATTTTTCCCAGAAAATATGGTTTGAGACCCTTTGCATGAAGTATCAAGCCCTATTTTCTTGGAAAAAAAATAAGAAGAACATCATCAATTTGCCATCTGCTGAACCTGCCCAGAGAGTGGTAAAGGTTAAGGACAAGTATGGTAAGGAGTAATAAGGAGTCCCAATATTTAGGATAAATACGGTATCCAGGGAGAAGTGAGTGACATGATAAGAAAAGGGGTCTGAGAGGTGAAGGCTCAGATTAGCTTTTGTGTGAATGCAGTCTGTTCAGAATCTTCACTAGACACAGGATCATTGAATACTAAGGATATATCAACAAACAGTAGAGGCCATGGTCAGGCTGTGCAGATAATCAGGCTGATCAGGGCCTTTGATCCTTCTTTGCCTGTACCCTTAATACCATGTCAAAGCGGAGGCATTTTTAACCCTTAAACTGCCAATCACAACAATTGTCGGCCGGCCTCGGTGGCTCAGTTGGATGCGCCGTCCGACTGGAGACCAGGAGGTCGCGGGTTCAACCCCCGCCGAGGTCGGCAACATTCTTTCGTGGAGATTGATCATGAAATATTTTCTACGGTCATTCTCTCCCTTCTGCTGATTCATGAAGGGCAGTTGTCAGTTTCTGGCGAAAGAATGTGCACAGTACTGGTTAACCGCTTAGAGGACTAAGCTTGCCCAGTAAACGTGTGGTTAGGTAAACTGACCGCGCTCGACATGACCCCTTTGGGTTGACTGGGCCGTAAAACCTCAACACAAACAAAAACAACAATTGTCGTCTGCTTTGTCATCTGCTTGTGATTTTAAAAGTCATTTTTGAAAACAGTGTGGACCCAGATCAGACTGCTCCTCGAGGAGCAGTCTGATCAGGGTCCACACTGTTTGCAGGTATGCAAAAATAGATTTGAAAGGTTTGCAAGAATATTCAGCAGACGACATAAACAGACGACATTTTCAGATGCAGGTTTTCTTGGTGTTTTAAGGGTTAATATTTTGCAAAGAAAACATAACCTTATTTACACCATGTATTTGGACAAACAGTCTACAGCAAACAGCACAGATTCAGATTAGATGTAGAATGTGACATCTGATTAGCATCTACACTGTTGTAGTGAAATTGTCGTCAAATTTTAAAAATATAGTGTTCAACTGTTTAGTGTAAATATGGTATGTTTTAGAGGGAATGGATATGCCTCCAAGCGAAATAACTGTTATGAAAACATTTATCTCCCATTTTACTGGAGATTACTCTTAAAGGAAAGAATATGCTCCCAGACTAAGCAGATTTATTCCCTTAATATGACCCCAATTATTTTGAAGGTTTCGGATGTTTGGGAGGCAATTTTCTGTCCAAAAATTGGTCTCCTTAAAAAAACAGAGGCATTTATTTCAGGTGTATCAATTCACCTAAACACTTACAGTGCTGGGCAAAATCAGCAGACGACACATTGATGATATTTTTCTTATTTTTCCCCCGAAAAATAAGGTTTGACATTTTATGCAAATTGTCTCCTCAGGAGACAGTTTGCATAAAATGTCATCATTTTTTTCTGGAAAAAATAAGAAAATAAGTCTAAATTTCATCTGCTGAGTTTTTACACAGCATACTAAGCTGTCAGAAGAATTGCTCCTTTTCTCCCTTTCCCTGCATTTAGCTAGAGATATGTGGGTATGCAGATCCAAATACAGTCGAACTTCGATAGCTCGACCCCCTTTGGGATTATGAAAATTTGTTCGAGGCAGCAGTAGTTCAAGCCTGGGAAGGTTACTATTAGTGCCACACCAGGAGACATAATGGAGATAATTGTGGGATATCTTTTCAGTGTTCTATATTTTAAATGTAGTGTGTACTCATTAGAATCGCCTCATACAGGCGATTCTAATGAGTGCACACAGCATACATTTACAAGATAAAAGAAGAAAATCTCCCTAATTTATCCGTATATCGTATTTGGAGGAAATCCCTGCGGACTCAAGAACTTGTTTGACTCATCCATGGTAAACGAGCCATCGGGGTTCGAGCCATTGAAGTTCTGCTGTATATCTAGATATTTTTTTTTCTATTTTTTCCAAGGAAACATTTGTTGTGGGAACTCATAAGAAGCATCTCAGAAAAGGGCTCTTTATGAGTACCTATGAGTACGTAGAGTGTATTTTGTATGGAGAAACTAGAAAATTACCTGGGCCCAGTTGTTCAAAGCTTACGATGTCGTTAGTTAACGATTCATTAAAATTTACATCGAGTGATACACAAATATGCTGAAATTTTTTGCTGAAAAAATGTGAGTAGCTTTTGCAGTGCAAAAGTTACTCACATTTTTTCAGCAAAAAATATCAGAATATTGTATATTGAATCCGCTAAAACAGTTAACGAAATAACCCTTAACGAGCTTGTTAAGCTAACGACGCTTTGAACGACTGGGCCCAGTACTTTTTGGTAAAAAAATGTTTAATCTGGAACTTTGTACAATACTTAAATATATAAGCATGGGAAAACCACACACGCACACACACACACACACACACAAGAGCTGAATAGTAAGGCAGCAATACTTTCACAGATAACCCAGAAACAGTGTTTGAAGCTAAATTCAGTTCTTTTATCTCTTGTACATATCGTAATTAAGCATTGATCATAAGAGGTTTCTGATAAAATGGATAATTTCAGCCATTGTACCGGTCATTCTCTACTTAAACCACAAAGGCTCAACATTCAAGCAGGCCAAGGAGGACATGATGTTCACAGCAGGGGAAGATATCCTTTCATATAAAGCATGGTGAAAAGGTGGGCTGCTGAGATGAAATGAGGCAGGGAGACTCTCGAAACTGTCTGGGAAGGTCAGTCACCATTACTACTCAGGAGACTATTCTTGCTGCATCACTGTAGAAAGGAGAGTACAAAGCTTTACATTGTCTCAAGGCGTCAGCTCTTTGGGTCCCAAAGCTCCTTGGATCTGATCAGAAATGGATTCAGCACAACTTATCAGGGGAGAATGACAGCTCAGCATCCTCTTTCAATTTGTGACCACAGATGAAACCTTGGTTCATCACTTCCAACCAGGGATGAAGTCAGACCTCTGGAAAGGTTCTCTGCCTTACAAGAAAGCTGAGACAGTGATGTCTGCAGGCAAGGTGATGGTCTATATTTTATAGGACGCAAAAAGAGTACTGCTATTGGACTACTCAAAAAGGGATACACTGTTACCAGGGTTTCCATTGACGAGAAAGGTGCTCTTCAACCAGACCATTACTCTGGCACACACGTCCATAGTGTCCAAGCATGGCTACTTGGTATA
Organism: Anodontia alba; assembly: GCA_964016985.1. Classification (NCBI taxonomy): domain Eukaryota; kingdom Metazoa; phylum Mollusca; class Bivalvia; order Lucinida; family Lucinidae; genus Anodontia; species Anodontia alba. The sequence goes on from OZ024825.1 coordinate 81,378,651, forward strand.
TTCCAGCTTGTTAAACACCATTCTTGATGAAGCTATAAATGATGTGGACCACTTCCTGACGGCCAAAAATGGTGCTTTCTACATTGAAGACGTACCGTACATCTTCTTCTTGGCCAGTGGTCTAAATGTGTTCATGAAGGTGGAAACTGGTTTGTCATTTGAAAAATGATTGTTTTATTTTCTAAAACTGACACCAAGTGCTCTTGGAGCATGTTCCAAGAAGAGTAAATCAACTGTTTAATACACCATTCTGGGGATTTGGGGATACAATATTAAGTTGATTGAATTAGAAAATAGAACCAAACATCCTAAAAATACTGTTATAACACTAAGTATTGGGACATACAGGCCTGTGCAAACAGTTTTAACCCAGATCAGTTGCTGCAGAATGTGGCATCTCATCAGAGTCTGTGCGGTCTGCCATTCATCCAGTAGTATTTAGACACATGAAGAGGTAATAAAATGAACCTTTTGAAATTTTAGGACAATACAGTAAGTGATACTCTGTCAAGATATTAACGCATTTTAGTTGAGAAACCCTCAAAAAGGTAATTGTCAAACAGTACAGACCCAGATCAGATGCCACAGAATACGGCATCTGATCAGGGTCTACACTCTTTGCATTAAAATGCGGGAATTTCTATAATACAAAGTAGTAATAAAAACTTAGACACCCTACTATTGGAAGTAGACCAGTCCAAAGAGTTGTGGTATAAGAGTCCACTTGATGTTTATTGGTTAATGGACAATATGGTATTTGAACCCTTTAAGAGAAATTCTTTCTTCTAATTAGAGAACAATAAAAAGGAAATTCAAATTTTAATCTGTTGTTTTCTGATAATTGATTTTGAGTGAACAACATTTTATGTGGTTTTAGATTTTCTGAAAACATTTTGCTTAATTTCATTCTCATTTTTTTAATATTTTTTTTATCATTCAGAATTTTAGATAACATATATACCTTGCATATATGTCATGGCATGGGAATAGGCATTGCCTTTTTTCGTCCTCTCCTTTTCTGTGCTGTAAAATGTACATAGAACAAAATAACATTTTCATGCAAATATATTGTTTCAAATGTAGCAATTTTTATGCAATTACATTTTCATGCAAATATATTTTTTCTAATGTAGTAGTTTTTATGCAATTACATTTTCATGCAAACATTTCGTTCCTAATAGAGTAGTTTTTATGCAGTAACAATTTCATGCAAATATATTGGTCCTAATGTAGTAGTTTTTTTATGCAATTAAGAGTAGTTTTTATGCATTTTTTTTTCATTTCTTTTAATAGTATAGTCATATTAATTTCCTTGTAAATCAGATTTGGTATGATGGTTTACCTACCATACTGATACGGGTGTGAATCTAGTTAAGTTTTTTAAAGAGTCGTCTATGAATAGGATAGGTTTTTTTGACATAGTATTTTGAAAAAGATTAGTTTCATTCTTAAAACATTCGTACACCTTACAGAAATTCTGATTGTTACTCATTTTCTGTGATTGCAAGTACGACATCTGATTAACTTGTTATCCGTTTAATAAAAACTTCTCTAGTTTAATTAAAAGCTTTACTGGTTGAATTAAAGATATCTCCATTTATTATAAGAGATATCTTTGATTTGATTTTTTTTAATTTTTTAAAGATACCTTTAATTCAAATAAAGATATCTTTATTTGTGCATAAATAGATGTCTTTATTGTAAATAAACAATCATGTCTACAATAAAGATGTCCGTAATTGGGTTAACTTAATGATGTCATTATAAATTGAATTAGAAATATCTGATTCAATTAAAGATATCTATTTTCGTTGCACATACCTCTAACTGTATTATAGCTCTTTTTAATCTTTAATATTGAAATCTTAATTCGGTTAGAGATATTGAATTAAAGACATTTCTATTAAATGGATAAAACCAAAATGGGATGCCAAATGTTGCTCTTTAGTCTCCTGATAATGATAAAATTTCATCCAGAATCTGCTTTCTGCTTAATAATCACTGGATTAACAGCATGACACTTAATAACATAATTAATTCTATAACCATAATGATAATAATTATTCACTTTAGGCAGTTGCTGGATGAAAAGACAGCCAAATGTAATCTATGAATACTTCTATGTCAGTTTGCTTTAAACGCTTCTACGAAGACTTAGCTGGATTCACAGTAGTATGGTTTGCAATTCCATTAATCCAAAATTGCCTGTTGTTTATTTTTTTATTTTGTTTTTATTTTTATTTATTTTTTTATTCACTTTCTTATTTTTATTTTATTTCATTTTTTTTATTTTATTAAGGACATCAGTATGGCTTATGTACAGCTGCCTTGAAAATTGCATCCATAAACCATTACTATATGGTAAAGTTTAGTCCAGGATAAATGAAAATTTTCACTTTAAATAAAATATCACTAAATCTAAATCAAATATTTCTTATTTGCAAATTAAGCAACATGTTTTCGAAAACCCTGATATCACCTAAGTAGTGGCTCACTCAAAATCAATTAGCAGAAAACAAGTAACCAGAGAAAAATTTGAATTATTTTTTGTTTTGTTTTATTTTCTAAGAAAGAATTTCTCCTGAAGGGTTCAAATGCCATATTGTCCTTAAAAGTCAAGTGGACTCTTCTACCACAACTCTTTGCACTGGTCTATTTCCAAGCGCAGGGTGTCTAGTTAGTTTTTATCACTACGTTTTATTATAGAAGTTCCCGCATTTTAATGCAAAGAGTGTAGACCCAGATCAGATGGCTGCTTTCTGTGGCATCTGATGTGGGTCTGCACAGTTTCACAATTACCCTTTTGGGGGTTTCTGGACTAAATTGCGTTAATGTCTAGACATCTTAACACTTACTATAATTGCCCTAAAATTTTAAAAAGTTCATTTTATTACCTCTTCATGTGTCTAAATACTGCTGGATGAATGCCAGTCAGTACAGACCCTGATAAGATGCCACATTCTGCAGCATCTGATCTGGGTTAAAACTGTTTGCACAAGCCTGTATGTGCCAATAATTAGTGTTATAACAATATATTTAGGATTTTGGTTTCGAGTTTCTAATTCAATCAACTAAATATTGTATCCCCTAATAAGTTGCTAGAATGGTGTGTTAAACAGTTGATTTACTCTTCTTGGAACATGCTCCAAGAGCACTTGGTCTCAGTTTTAGAAAATAAAACGATCATTTTCTAAATGACAACACAGTCCCCGCCTTCATAAACACATTTAGACCACTGGCCAAGAAGCAGCTGCATACCTTCAATGTCGAAGGTACCATTTTGAGCCCTCAGGAAGCGGTCCACATCATTTTTTGCTTCATCAAGAATGGTGTTTAACAAGCTGGAATACACCAATTAGCCATGCTTGGACACTATGGCTGTGTGTGCCAGAATAATGTTTTGGTTGAGGAGCACCTTTCATGTCAATGGAAACCCTGGTGATAGTGTGACCCTTTCTAAGTAGTCCAACAGCAGTACTCCTTTTGCATCTTATAATATAGACTGTCACCTTGTCTGCAGACATCACTGTCTTAGCTTTCTTGTAAGGCAGAGAACCTTTCTAGAACGCTGACGTCATTTCGGTTGGAAGTGATGATCCAAGGTTTCATCTGTGGTCACAAATTGCCAGAGGGTGCTAAGATGGCATTCTCCTCTGGCATGTTGTGCTGAATCCATTTCTGATCAGATCCAAGGAGCTTTGGGACCCAATGAACTGACACCTGACAACAATATAAAGCTTTGTACTCTTCTTTCAACAATGAAGCTGCAAGAACTTTGGCAATGGTCTCCTGAGTAGTGATGGTGACTGGCCTTCCCAGTCAGATTCCTGAGTCTCATTGTCACATTTCATCTCAGCAACCCACCTTTTCAACATGCTTATATGAAGGGGTATCCACCCCTACTGTGAAAATGTGGCCCTTGACCTCCTTGAGTGTTGAGCCTTTGTGGCTGAGGTAGAGAATGACTGTATAATGGCTGAAGTTGTCCATTTTATCAGAAACCACTTACGATCAAAACGTGATTACAGTATGTACAAGAGATAAAAAAAAACGCTGAAAATAGCTTCAAACACTCTGTTTCTGGGTAATCTGTGAATATATTTCTGCCTTGATATTCAGGTCTTGTGTGTGTGTGTGTGTGTGTGTGTGTGTGTGCATGTGTGTGGTTTTCCCATGCTCATATGTGGTTTTCCCATGCTTATAAGCATAAGTCCAAAGTTCAAGATAAAGCATTTTTTAACCAAAAAGTACTGGTATTTTTCTGATTTCTCCACAAAAAAATAAACTCTAAGTACTCATTTGAAGCTCTTCACTGAGATGCTTTTTAATGAGTTTCCGTAACATATGGCAAATGATTCACATGAAATGCCATGCATCATTTCTTCTGAAATATAATTAAAAGACACTTAGTCATCTGCTACAGTGTTTTACGGATTAATCATGTAAGGATAAACAACTCACGTTGGTGGTTTCAAACATTTGAACGTTCAACTGGTCAGATATGAAATCATGCATGGACAGCATCATGATCTTCAATGATTTTGATCCACACTGTTGAGATTTCTCCCCTTGTTTCTTTAACAAATACAGAAAAATTCTCAGACAAAATAGATGTCTAAAACATGTTTTTCGGATAAAATAAGGTTTGATATTTCACATGAATTGCCTGCCAAGCAGACAATTCACATGAAATGTCATCTTCTTTTCTTTGAACACTAGTTAAAAAAATAGAATGTCGTCTGCTAAATGTTTGCCTAGCTCTTTAGGAGTTAACTGTTTGCTAATGGCTTTGTGGATTTTTTCCATATCCCAGCTCAGTACTTCCTGGCTCTCGTAACTCTTAGAGCATCGGTCACAGCTACAGCAGATGACCGTTTTCTTGTTTGGTTTTTTTTTGTTTTTTTTTTTTTTTGTTTTTTTTTTTTTTTGTTTTTTTTTTTTTTGTTTATTTTTTCGTTGAAACAAAAAAAAACAGTGGCATTTCATATGACTTGTCTGTTAGACGATTCGCACAAAATGTTGTCTTAGTTTCTCTGAAAAATAACAAAACAAAAAGGTTCAAAATATTATCTGCTGCAGTTGTGCATCACGAAAACGTATCTATATAATTTTGACCCCCTTAAACCCCACTTTTATATAGTAAAACTGGGGTTTACAGGGGTATACATTATTTTTCTTATTTCTGCTTAAAACATAGATTGTGGGTACTCGTTAGAACCGCCTCGTCGAGGCGGTTCTAACGAGTACCCACAATCTATGTTTTGAGCAGAAATATGAAAAATATCAGAAATTTTTAGCTGAAAATTTTCATTTTTTGATATATTTGAATAGGCGTGTTTTCGTAATGGAGTGTGCTTTAGGGGTTAAAATATTTTATAGGTTTGGCAGTAAACGATTGTAAGAAAATGAACTATTAAATGTTATTTTTTAATAATAATTGTGTTGAAATTAAATTCACTTATCTGTTTTGTTTGTTCTTTTTTGCTCACCTGAGCTATGCTCAGGCTGAGCTATAGTGATTAATGTGTGTCGTCCGTCCATCAGTCTGTCCGCCTGTTCATTTGTTTAACACTTTAAAACAACAACTCCAAAGCGGCTAAAGCTTATAGTCCCAAGTTAGATAGGAATGTTCCTTGGGTGCGTGGGGCGGGGGGGTCAAAAATGGCTAAAATTATGGTCATCTGCTTTTTAATTTTGTTGTTTTGACAACTGAAAGGTCCCATAGACTTATATAATGGGAAAATGATTTAATTGAATTTTCTCCCTAACGCGTGTAGTGACAGTTATGATCATTTGATGACCGTCTACCCAGTGTATGTGTTTTATGGTAATTCTTTTTGGTTGTTATGGCGAAAATTTTAAAGAAAAATTGTAAAGCACTAGTAGGGAAAGAAAATCCTTTTATACACAGGCAGGTTGAGCTTCTCTTGTCTGGCCTTGTAAAGAGATAGGACCTGTAGTATAGGTGGGGGTGGCAACATGCAATTTAAATACCTCTCTCTCATCATTTCTTTACTTATTCAATGAAGTCTAGAGGTTGGCAAGTCCCTGCGTTCTGGCGAAGATAGATTCAGGGATGGGAAACTTCAGGATTAATCCTGATTTCAGGATTGAGAACTTTTATTTTAAGCATGTAATTTTTTTTACACTTGTTTACGAGATCATCCTTTTGTGTCAAAAGTAGTTACTTGGGTTAATATATGCCTGAAATAACTTTTAAAAACTAATTATTTAAGAAATTATTAGTTGGGAGTATCCACATAATAACTTTCTTATATCTCAATAAAACATATGTTGTTGGTACTCATTAGAAGCGCCTTAGGGAGGAGCAATCTGATCTGGATCCAGTGTTTGCAACAAAGGCTTTTTAAAGTAACCAGAAGAAGACAAAGCAGACGACAATTGTTGTGAATGGCGCTTTAAGGGTTAATTTGTGTTTAACTGCTCTACAACAGCCACCCTCTACAATATCTAGTTTTGTTTCATCCCAATTAACCCTTTCGGCGCTAAATTTCAGACGACATTTGTCGTCTGCTTTTTTATTTTGACAAACTATCGCTTGGAAAGACTTTTATATGTAAAGTTGAAAGACTGGATGTCAAACAGCGTAGATCCAGATGAGACGGCTCAGTGAGCCGTCTCATCTGGATCTATGCTGTTTGCAAAACCTATTATCGCCTGTGGCAGTGAAAGAATTAAGGGGCGGTTGTAGGGCGCTTCCATTGCATTCTCAGGTGAATGGAAACCCATTCAAGGGAGGCAACTTAAAATTATTTTGCCTTCTGAAGAGTCCATGCTAAAATGAGAGAATTTGCTCTCATTGGTAGCAAATTCTTTCTCTTTCGACGCCAAAATTCAGACGACATTTGTCGTCTGCTTTTTTAGCTCACTTGACCTCTGCTCAGGATGAGCTATTGTGATCACTTTTCGTCCGTCATCCGTCCGTCTGTCCGTCCGTCCGTGCGTCCGTCCGTTAACATTTTCAAACGACTTCTCCTCTGAAGCGGCTGAGATAATTTTGCTCAAATTTCATATGGAGCCTCCTTAGGGTGGGGGAACGAAAAATTGCTAAAATGGTCGCGGTCCGTTGACCAAGATGGCCGCCACGCCCATATATGGTAAAAACCTTTAAAAATCTTCTCCTCCAGAACCGAGTATGCCTTGGGGCTGAACCTTTGCAGGAATCATCGGGGACGGGAGGTCTACCAAAATTGCTAAAAGAAATGTCGTACGTTGATGTTTGACCTTTTTACGGCAAGGTCAAGTTTGCTTCCCTATGCATTTGTATGGGAAAAACCTTTAAAAATCTTCTTCGCCAAAACCGAGCATGCCTTATGGCTGAATCGTTGCATATATCTTCGGGAACAGGAGGGCTACCAAAATTGCTAAAATAATGGTCGTCGATTGACATTTGACCCTTTTACGGTAAGGTCAATTTTGCTTCCTTATGCATTTGTATGGGAAAAATGTTCAGAATTTCAAACAACTTCTCCTCTGGGCCAATTTTGCTCAAATTTCATATGAAGCCTCCTTAGATAGTGGGAACAAAAGATTGCTAAAATGGTCACGGTTCGTTGACCAAGATGGCCGCCATGCCCATATATGGTAAAAACCTTTAAAAATCTTCTTCTCTAGAACCGAGGATGCTTTGGGGCTGAATGTTTGCATAAATCATCGGGGACAGGGGGTCAACCAAAGTTGCTGAAATAATGGTCATAAATTGACATTTGACCTTTTTACGGCAAGGTCAAGTTTGCTTCCTGGGAAAAAACATTTAAAAATCTTATTCTCCAAAACCGAGGATGGCTTGTGGCTGAATCTTTGCAGATATCATCTGGAACGGGCGGTCTACCAAAGTTGCTAAATTAATTGTCATACATTGACATTTAACCTTTTTACGGCGAGGTCAAGTTTGCTTCTGTATGCATTTGTATGAGACCCATACATTTGTATGGAGAAAATGTTGATAATTTCAAATGGCTTTTCCTCTGAAGCCTCCGGGCCAGTGTTGCTCAAATTTCATGCGGAGCCTCCGTGGGCAGGAGAATGAAAGATTGCTAAAATGGGTATGGTCCATTGATCAAAATGGCTGCCATGCCCATATATGGTAAAAACCTTTAAAAATCTTCTTCTCCGTAACCAAATAAGCCCTGGGTCCTAATCTTTGCACAAATTATGGGGGACAGGAGATCTACCAAAATTGCTAAAATGATGGTTCTATGTTGACATTTGACCTTTTTACCTCCAAGGTCAAATTTGCTTCCCTATTTGTATGGGCCATATACATTTATATTGAAAGTATCGAAGTGACTTGTAGATCAACAGTAGTTAAAATTTTTCTGATTAGAAATCTAAGATGGCCATCATCTGGTTTATATTTATAATATTTCCCTGCCACTGTGCTGTTTACATGTATAAAATCATGATTCTTCAGAAACCACTTAGCCAATTTCCACCAAATTTCACATTGATCCTTCTGTTGAAATGTGATTGATAGTTTATTCAAATGATCATGCTCCATTGACTGTCAGGCCCATATATTCTTCTTCAAAACTAAGAACTGCTCAAATGATGATATTTTCATTAGTTGCGATGATAGGATTGGAAAAATGTTGCATAACATCTGCATGTCTGCAGTGGCTATGTCACTCAGGTGAGCGAACCGTGGCCCGTGGGCCTCTTGTTTATTTTAACAAATCGTTTGGAAAGACGTTTATATTTAAAGTTGAAAGACTGAATGTCAAACAGCACAGATCCAGATGAGACGGCTCATTGAGCCGTCTCATCTGGATCTATGCTGTTTACAAACGCCTATTTATCGCCTGTGGCAGTAAGAGTTGTCGAGCTGGGAAAATACTATACCCGACTTGTCCAACTAGTCCCATTTCCATGAGTACAAGTAAAAAGAAATTACTTGTCTTAAAATTGAAAAAAAAATGTATTTATTAAAGCATACACAAACAAAACAGAAAAAAGGAAACAGTTATTAGCATCAGTTTTGAGCCTTCACATTCATACATGGTTTTACTGCGCTCTTTCACTGATGAAGTAAAGAATTTCTACGCAAATCGAAAACATAATTGTAATTTGAGGCTGCAGCAGATGGCAATTTTAATTTTCCAGAAAATAAGGCTTGACATTCATGTGATTGTATCATCAGATCTTCACATGAAATGTCAAGCCTTATTCCCTCAGAAAAAAAAAATACCCGTTTAACTCTGTAGACCCAAATGGCTGTATTTGCAAACGGTGCAGATCCAGAGACTGCTTGTAAAGAGGACCCAACACTGTTTGCCATTCTGTTATTGATTTTTGACTGAAACTCCTATTTGCAGCGAAGAATTTGTCCAAATGCAGAGATAGAAGTCTATTTCAGAAACGTGGGTGGAAGGGTTACCCTTCACTACTCTCCTGGCAATTTCCGCAGACGACAATTTCATTTTTTTTTCTAATTTTTCCAAAACAAAAAAAAAACAAACAGGATTTGACATTTCATGCAAATTATCTCCAACGGAGACAATTTGCATGAAATGTCAAAACCTGTTTTCTCAGAAGAATAAGAAAGATATTTCAAAATGTCGTCTGCTGAATATATATTGCCCAGAGTGCTAAGCATTACACAAAATGCGGTTCCTCTGTTGCAGTTCTTTACGTTCGTATGTTGGTTATTGCAATCACTTCTTTTGCTACCTCGGGGAAAACTGAGCTTCTGAATATGGCTTCAGGGTAACTACAGTATTTTCTCTAAATACTGGGACACCTTAACTCATTACCTTACTTCTCTCAGAACTTGAACAAGGCTCTTTTGCGGGCCCCCGTAGCCTGGTGGATAGGAGAGTAGACTCTCAGTCCATCAGGTTTCTCACCGCTGTGGTTCGAGCCTCGCTCGGGTCACATGTGGGAAAGCCAAATTCTGCTTACGGATGGTCAGGTGGGTTTTTCCCCGGGTTCTCCGGTTTTTGCCCACCTTTGATGAACGATCGGCTCGATATAAATGAAATACTCTTGAAAGGGCCGTAAAACCCAAATAAAAAAAGGCTCTTTTATTATCTGTTGATTTGTCTAAAGCAATGCTGGATGTATGGCAAATAGTGTAGACCTGAACAGATGCCACGTTATGCAGCCTCTGATCTGGTTCTACACTATTTGCACAAGCCTGTCTTTCCCCTATACTTAGGCTTATTATGGTACATTTATATTTTTTACCTTTAATATTTATAAAAATTATACCACAAGCTTGTCATCTGCTTATTTTAGCATTCAGAGTGCGGAAGGTTAACATTTAAAGTGCCAATCCCAGTCAGCATTCTACGTAAATCTATATCGGGCCGTCATCGGCCCGTCAGGGTAGCTGACGGGCCGATGACGGCCCGATGTAGATTTACGTAGAATGCTAGCTGGGAATTACGTCAGCAGCACACGAAATTCTGAACTTTACTTTTTTATTTTAATTTTATTTTTTAAGAAACTAAAACGACATTAGATGTGAATCCTCTGAAATGGCAAACCGTATTTTCTCTAAAATATATATATATATATAAAGATATCAAATGCAAAGTACTCTAAAAGGAAAGAATTTCCTTCCCTAGTGAGCAACGTCTTTCTTTATAGAGTACAACCACTTTTACTGGAAATGGACCGGTCCAAAGAGTTAAGGTAGAAGAATCCACTCGGTATAAATGGTTTAATTTACAGGAAAGCAAACAGGACGTCACAAAAGTAGTCTCCTTTGCAAAAACAAAATAGAGAATATACCAGGGAATGCATCGGGCTAGAGTTTTTGTGTGGGTCCCCGCCGGGTCGGCAACATTCTTTCGTAGAGATTGATCATGAAATATTTTCTACGGTCATTCTCTCCTTTCCGCTGATTCAAGAAGGGCAGCTGTCAGTTTCTGGCGAAAGAATGTGTACAATATTGGTTAGCCGCTTAGAGGACTAAGCTTGCCCAGTAAAATTGTCGTTGGGTGAACTGACCGCGCTCGACATGACCCTATTGGGTTGACTGGGCGGTAAAACTTCAACACAAACAAACAATTTACTACCATATAAACGCATTTTACCAACCAAGATGATTAAAGTGTTGAGAAACAACGTTTTAAAGCCTACTGTCACCAGTGTTCTCGATATTTTGTTGTGCCCTGCTGTTATACAATTGTCTGCCGCTTCAAAAGCGCATTATGTAAATACACCATGTTTTAGGACTACAGTCTTGCAAAACCATTTGCCACAACAGGAAATATATTACTTCTAAATCTCTCATATTTATCAAAATAACAGCAGCAGTGAAATACGTATTGCGTTGTACAGAATATCAAAATGACTGGCTGACGTCCGTTTCCATAACGATAACGTCATCACTAAATAACGTCACAGACGTTCCCGCTCAACCAACCAGATACGACCTATTACATTGCTCTGGATAGCATGCGCTTTAAACAGATTCACAAATTGAAAGATCAGGGAAGATTTAATTACCATATAAATTCCGATGGCCTATTTCTCTCTCTCTCTCTCTCTCTCTCTCTCTCTCTCTCTCTCTCTCTCTCTCTGCTGAACAATACCATTGCTTTACATATTCTGTCGTTCTGTCCTTTGAGACAGACAGACAGATAGGTAGATAGATATGGTATTTCCATTTTTCACCTGTTAATAGATAGATAGTCGTACCTCAACGGCTCGAACATCTTTGAGACCATGGAAATTTATTCGAGATATAAGTAGTTCGAGCCACTGAGAGTTAATCATGGCAGGCAGGTCAGGAAGCAAATAGCGATAATTTAGGGATTGTTTTTCGATTTTCAACACAATAAATGTATGTTGAGTGTACTCATTAGGATTCTTATAAGATGAGTACACACAACAGACAATTCCATGATCAAATAAGAAAATTTCCCTAAATATTTGTTTTCTTCAGCTATCGGAAGAATTTCGTAGTGACTCAAAAACGAGTTCGAAATAGCCATGGTAAACCAGCCATCGGTGTTCGAGCTATTGAGGTTCGACTATAGATACATAGATAGGTAGATAGATAGCGATTGGGCGATAGATAGATACAGATAAACATATTTATTTTTATAGGGGCTGACCTAAAGTTTACATTAGAGGTTGATGCCTGATGTTACATGTATGTCTTTGTTCAACCAGTAGTTTTCTGTAGCTCTGGCTGTCAGCGTCTGAGAGTTTGCCACGAATCCAACGAGCCCATAACCTTGTTTCATCACCGTGATATAACCCTTGTCATGCTGAATAAAGATGCCACGCCCACTTCTAATTGTCAGCCAATCAGATTCCTTGATATATATTCACATAGTAAATGGCAAACAGTGCAGATCCACATCTGGATCTACACTGTTTGCAAAAGCAGGATATATCCGGGTTCAGCAGGACAAGGCTTAATTCGAGCCAGCGCACGAAAAAACCTTCAATAAGACATGCGATCAGCGAACACTGATCAGACTGCGCGGATGTCATATCTGTGTGCCTTTTACTCGAAAGAAGGTTGAGTTTGCATGATTTTGCTGTGACAGAGTGTATTAAACAAAGAATTTTTCTGGTATTGTGAAAAAAAAGTTCATTTTGGGGTAAAAAAAAATCTTTGGAAAGTCCAGTTTTTCTTAGAATATTTTGGTCTGTCGTTGTTGGTGCCATTGACACCATTGTAACTGAACATCTGATTGAAATAGGGCTGAGACTTCCAGTTTTGCCCATGAAATAATTTCAAGAACTTGAGTGTCGCATTTAATTCTTCTTCTCTGATGAAGCACAGGCGTCGAAGACGTGTACAAAAGTTACATAAAATTTATGAAGTGACTTACTGTGTCCCACACAATTCCGGGAAATATATTACTTCTAAATCTCTCATATTTATCAAAAAAACAGGAGCAGTGAAATACGTGTTGCGTTGTACAGAATATCAAAATGGCTGACTGACGTCTGTTTCCATGGCGCTAACGTCATCACTAAGTAACGTCACAGACGTTCCCGCTCAACCAACCAGCTACGACCAATTACATTGTCCTGAATATCATGCGCTCTGAATAGTTTCACAAATTGAAAGATCAGGGGATTTAATTACCATTTAAATTCCGATGGTCTCTCTCTCTCTCTCTCTCTCTCTCTCTCTCTCTCTCTCTCTCTAGTTCAATAATACCATTTCTTTACATATTCTGACCTTTGAGATAGAAAGATAGATAGATAGATCGTTCTGTCCTTTGAGATAGATAGATAGATAGATAGATAGATAGATAGAGTCGTACCTCAACGGCCGGAACATCTTTGGGACCACGGAAATTTATTCGAGATATGGGTAGTTCGAGCCACTGAGGATTAATCATGGCACGCAGGTCAGGAAGCAAATAGCGATAATTTAGGAATTGTTTTGCTATGTTCAACGCAATAAATGTACGCAGAGAACTTATTAGGATTCTTTCGAGATAAGTACACACAACACAATTTCATGATTAAATAAGAAAATTTCCCTAAATATTCGTTTTCTTGAGCTATCGGAAGAATTTCTTAGGGACTCAAAAACGAGTTCGAAATAGCCATGGTATGAGCCATCGGTGTTCGAGCTACTGAGGTTCGACCGTAGATAGACAGACAGACAGACAGATAGATGGATGGATAGATAGATAGATAGATAGATAGATAGATAGATAGATATTTTAGGTGCCGACCTAAAGCTTACATTAGAGGTTGATGCCTGATATTACATGTATGTCTTTGTTCAACCAGTAGTTTTCTGTAGCTCTGGCTGTCAGCGTCTGAGAGTTTGCCACGAACCCAACGAGCCCACAGCCTTGTTTCATCACGGTGATTTAACACTTGTCATGCTGAATAAATTAAGATGCCACGCCCACTTCTAATTGTCAGCCAATCAGATTCCTTGATCGAGATTGTTGATATATATTCACAATGTAAATGGCAAACAGTGCAGATCTAGATCAGTTGGCTTCTACAGAAGCCAACTGATCTGGATCTACACTGTTTGCAAAAGCAGGATATATCCGGGTTCAGCAGGACAAGGGTTAATTCGAGCCAGCGCACGAAAAAACCTTCAATAAGACGTGCGACCAGCGAAGACTCAGATCCGCGCAGTCTGATCAGAGTGTTCGCTGATCGCATGTGCCTTCTACAGCCTCCGGGCTATTCAAAGAGGGATAAACGAGATCCCTCGCCATACTGGGTGGTTGTACAGGCAGGTCTGAGTCTTTGCGGGTCACACAGGTCTTACTGTAGGTTTTGTCGTAAGATGGCTCAATTTTTTATTCACGTTTTTCTTTCATGTTTCACTGTCTGTTTTTTGTTGTTGTTGTTGTTTTTGTTTTTGTTTGTTTTTGTTTTGTTTTTTTGTTTTTTTTTCTGGGGCGTGGGGTGGGGGGTGCTTTTTTCCTCAATTTTTATCAAAGAAAATATTACTTTTCTTTGGTGGGTTTTGATTATTGCTGTTTCATGACAATACTGTGAACATTTCAGAAAATTGGAACAACTGGAAATGACAACCTCCTAGAGGAAGAGGACGTTGATTGCTTTGTTTTTCAATTGTTTCTAGTATGTGAGTTTTCCGTTGTGGTCTGCTTCCTCTTCCTCTTGGCGTCTTTGGTACGCTATGTTCTGTGTGATTGTAGTTTTGCCTAGGCCGGCCTTCCAGCCATGATGGGCAGCTTCTTCATCTCACATCTCCGGTCAACTACTTCTACGGCGGTGCCGTCAGGTATAAAGGCACACTCGCTTATCCGGGGTTAGGCTCTACCCAGGCATCTTTTTTAATAGACACAATTATAAGAAGAAACACCGCCCTATCTGTAGTTGCAATCAAAAGTTCCCTTCAAAACCCATCCACACAGACACACGTGTAAATGCATGCAGAGATAATCCCAACATGATAAGTTGTCAACATAAAAAATAGTAAATTAGTGAAGTTCTGGGAAAATAGTGCTTTTTATTAAAGCCGGGCAAAGAATTTCCTAGAAGATTGTATGTGCTCCCAGCGAAGACTGATCAGCCTGCGCATCCGCGCAGTCTGATCAGAGTCTTCGCTGTCCGCCTGAAGACGCTTTAGATCCTTGGCTACCCACAGTGCTCTGCGAAGTTTGGCCAGACTGCGTGGATGCACAGGCTGATCTGCGCTGGGCCCACATGTAGTATTGTAGCAACTGTGGCCCGGCTCATTTTAACCCTTGTTTTGCTGACTAGATTAACATGCCATGCCCACTTGTAATTTCCAGCCAATCAGATTACTTGATCCAGGTTTTTGATAGAAATTCACATATTTAATGACAAACAGTACAGATCTAGATCAGTCCAACTGATCTGGATCAAGAAGCCAGCTGATCTGGATCTACACTGTTTGCTAAGACATGGCATGTCGTGTTCAGCAAAAGAAGGGTTAATAAGAGAACTTTTTACATGAAGCAGCGCACGAAAAAACTTACAATAAGACCTGTGTGACCAGCAAATATCGGCCTGTATATCCACCCAAAATGGCAATGTTTCTTGTTCATCCCTCTTTAGATAGCCCCGAGGCTGTAAAAGACACATGCGATCAGCGAATACTGATCAGACTGCGCGGATGATCTGCCCCCTGGTCGCACAAGTTATCATAGGTTTTGTAGTGCGCTGGCTCATATTTTTTTAGGGAGGGCATGTAAAACCAACCAACCTAGTCCAGGGAATGGTATAGGCTCAAAAGTACGCGTCGGTGAGGTCTACAAAAATTATAGCTATTGTAGAAAGCGACTTACTATGTTCTAAATAATTCTGGGGAATCATTACGAAAACGCGCCTATTCAAATATACTGAAAATTTTACCACCAAAAAAATTGAAAATTTTCAGATAAAAAAATCCTATATTTTACATATTTCTGATCAAAACAGAGATTGTGGGTACTCGTTAGAACCGCCTCGACGAGGCGGTTCTAACAAGTACCCACAATCTATGTTTTTGAACAGATATAAGAAAATAATATATACCCCTGGAAACCCCAGTTTTGCTATATAAAAGTGGGGTTTAAGGGGGTCAAAATTATATAGGCATGTTTTCGTGATGTAAACAGCATCTAATTCTCTCATAATTATCGAAATAGCAAAAGCGATCAAATATGTGTCAAGTTACACAGACCTCATAATGACTGACTGACGTTGGTTTCCATGACGCTAACGTCATCTCTAAGTAACGTCACTGAAACTCCCGTTCAACGAATCCAAAATCACGTTTAATATTAGGTCAATTCCTTATTTGTGGTTTTGCTGAACCCGGATATGCCTTGCCTTTGTAAACAGTGTAGATCCAGATCCGTTGGCTTCTGAAGAAGAAAAACATATGTTTTGGGTACTCATTAGAAGTACCTATCGAAGGCGCTTTTAATGTGTACCCACAACATATGTTTTTCATGAAGAAATCAGAAAAATATCAGTACTTAGGGTTGACTTATATAAGGCTATTTTATCATTTGTTTTTCTCACTTTCCTTGACCACAAATCTAGAATGACCCAAATAGACAGCTTTGAATTTCATTTTTTTAAAAAATTGCCGCCTATAAAAATAAAACGTGTGAAAAATATGTTTCTGAAAATATAATTTTCCGATTAGTCACTATAAAAAAGCTTTCCGATCATCAGTCACAAGAGGCAAAAGTGACTGATGATCGCTTATAATCGATTAGCTTTGGCAACACTAATCGAGATAAGACATTGTGTTCTGTTGACAGACCATTAAGTTAATGTTAATGTTCATTACATCTTGGTTGTTTATTATGTTGTCTTGTTTGTTTGCCATGTTGTCTTGTTAACTTGTCATTTTGTGTCTTGTTAGCTTCTATTATAGTAATGTTCTGTTAAAAATCGGCATGTCTGGTCAGTTCGCGATGTTGTCATGTTATCCGGTCATTTTGTCATTATTAAATACATACTGTTCTGTCAGAAAGTTAGTTATGTCTGGTTAATTTGCGACGTTGTCTTGTTTACTTACATCTTGTTTACTTCAATAACAATATTATTGTGTCAGAAAACGACTGTCTGGTCACTTTCTTTAAATATATCTAGTTAACGCGTCATCCGGTTGGCTTCACGTGAAGTAATATTCTGTGAAAAAAATCGTTATGCCTGGTCAATTAGTAATGTTGCCTTATTAACATGACAAGAATAAACAATCTCTACACAAATGTTCAAAACATAAAGAATGTTGACATATTACAAGTAGATGTTTGGTTTAATTTTGTCAACTTTGCCAAATAAAACCATTTAAACAGATCAGCCTAATCATAATATCAATATAAACAAAACCTGGGCCCAGTTGTTCAAAGCTAACGACGTCGTTAGTTAACGATTCGTTAAAATTTACATTGAGTGATACGCAAATATGCTGAAATTTTTTGCTGAAAAAATGTGAGTAGCTTTTGCAGTGCAAAAGCTACTCACATTTTTTCAGCAAAAAATATCCGAATATTGTATATTGAATCTACTAAAACAGTTAACGAAATGACCCTTAACGAGCTCGTTAAGCTAACGACGCTTTGAACAACTGGGCCCAGATGTTGACAGAAATACGAAGAAAGTTGACATGCTCTAAGTAGACTTTTGCTTCGAAGCCAACATTCGTGTCGACAGTCACAATCTCAAACAGCTACCATTTCTTTTACGCTGCCTACAGGCTTTGATAATTCATCCTGTTAAGACTAACAAGTAAAAATTCTGTGTCAAGAACGCAACAAGTCGACATAATTATTGTCGATCGTACAAAAACAACTTGCCAACTATAGGTCCATATACGCTTCCATAATTATCGCACTGCAACATAAAAGCATAGCTTATTAGCAAAACAAAATGTTAAATGACAAGAAACACGTCTAATAAAAAGTATCGGATGTTGATGAACAACAAAGAATGTGATTTTTAGATAATGCTATGGAATCTGAAAAGTAGAAAATTAAAATCACAGGTTAAGCTGTTACAGTAACACACCATCATTATCTACTCATTATGAAAACGCGCCTATTCAAATATATAGAAAATTTCACCTCCAAAAAAAATGAAAATTTCAGATATAAAACTATTTTTCCTATTTCTGCTCAAAACATAGATTGTGGGTACTCGTTAGAACCGCATCAGCGTGGCGGTTCTAACGAGTACCCACAATTTATGTTTCTGAGCAAAACTAAGAAAAATAATGTATACCCCTGTAAACCCCAGTTTTACTTTACAAAAGTGGGGTTTAAAGGGGTCAAAATTATATAGTCATGTTTTCGTGATGAGTCATTTTACAGATGTGTTGAAGAAGTCAGCACGCTGAACAGACAAGATACCTTGCTATTACATTAGTATATAATCATTTTCTAATAACAGGACAACATTGCAAATAAACGGAACATAATGCATTATATAATGTTTGTCAACAGATCATGACAAAACAACATGGTAAATGAAGCCAACCCAATGTTCAATTAACAAGATAAAACGACAAATGAAGCTAACAGAATGCCGAGTCAACAGGACAATATTGCATATAAAGCCAACAGAATGACGCGTTCACATAATTTGGCAAACAAACAAGAC
This sequence comes from Anodontia alba, assembly GCA_964016985.1. Taxonomy (NCBI): domain Eukaryota; kingdom Metazoa; phylum Mollusca; class Bivalvia; order Lucinida; family Lucinidae; genus Anodontia; species Anodontia alba. The sequence goes on from OZ024825.1 coordinate 81,397,203, forward strand.
AGCGTGACAGACAAACAAGCTGTAATGAATACGACCATTACATAATGGTCTATCAACAGAATACAATGTCATATCTCGATATAAGACAGAAGAGGCGTTCTATAGAAGACGGTACATAAATAAAAGGGAATCTATGGATCAATAGCTGCATTTTTAATGACACATTCTATAGTATCTGATCTTCCTTCCTATTAATGCTAATTATTCAATTAACTCTCTCTCTCTCTCTCTCTCTCTCTGAGACGTGCCATGAGAAAAGACGTCTTCAGGGCACAATATCATTAAAACATGCCTATATAATGTTGACCCCCTTAAACCCCGCTTTTATATAGTAAATCTGGGGTTTACAGGGGTATACATTATTTTCTTATTTCTGCTCAAAATCATAGATTGTGGTACTCGTTAGAACCGCCTCGGCGAGGCGGTTCTAACGAGTACCTACAATCTATGTTTTGAGCAGAAATATGAAAAATATCAGAATTTTTATCAGAAAAATTTCATTTTTTGGTGGTAAAATTTTCAGTATATTTGAATAGGCTTGTTCTCGTAATGGATAAAGATCCAGATCAGCACCGAAGTCGTACACCTCGATAAGGATCTTTGCTGCTCATCACTATATTCAGCAGTATCCATAATTCTGTAAGCGTACACCGAAGGCCTTGATCAAGCTATGCAGCTGCGCATTTTGGTCTGTACCATTGTTGTCTGCATATGCCAAGATAGCGCATTTTCTCATGGCGCGACTCATATACATTGCACTAACTTCCAATTAAACATGCCGCTGTTGCATGGCGGTGCGTATGTTTTATGTGTATTTTAAGTTCATTTCAGTAGGGCACCGCAATACCTATATTTAATAGAAATTACTGCATTACGAGAATGCAAATAGTGGATGCATAAATGGGTTAATTGGTACCATTGATGTATAGCTAGGAAAGCCTGACTATATATACGAATGAAGTAACTCGATTTTTATATGTGCTGAAAACTAAGGAGTGGACGGAGTTTATGTTAATATTGAAGGTGAACCCAGATAAGACTAGAAACATATTCAGTCTGATTAAAAAATATATATAAGGTCTTTTTGTTTCCAGTTTTCCACTATAGGCTGGATTAGTTTTCAGTCTTCTAGATTTATAATGGAATGAAAAACATGCACATGTATATATTGGTAAACATTGGTAAAATATGTTTTATTAAAGTTATCCGAGCAGTCTGCTATTTTTTTTATTTATTTATTTATTTATTTTATTTAGTTATTTACAGTATTTTGAAACACAATCGCTTCAGTCTGCAATATTGCATAAAATTTAATTATAATGACTCGAAAATGTACCATACTACAGAATTCTTTAAAATCAAAATCTTTTAACACAGATTGTGATTAAAAGGTGGCAAGGGCTTGTAGGTATTTTGTACCTATCCGGTGAGCTGTTGGGTTGCGGGCTGTTCGCTTCAAACTTTTGATATCTGCATGCTATATACTATTTCTGTGATATTGATGTCTTAATGTGAATTTATTTACATTGTCTTACTAATTAGCTGTAATTTATTTACTTGTAGCTGCTTTATTCTTGTCTTATTTTTGCAATATGTTTGTCGGAAAATAGCTCTTGAGCTATTGTTATCTGTTATATAATATGTAACCGACACAAAATAAAATTCTTTGTACATGTAATGTGTATGAGTTGGTCATCAGATTAGTAAGACTTACAACAAGATGTTATCATGTTATAGTTACAGACCTTCACAGTGAGAGCAAACATCTAATGATGGAGTTTTTGCCCGGTGATAAAATTATCTGGCTGGACTTTAGAATATATCCGCAATCATTTACTGACCTGAACATGTGAGTGTGCACACCTAGGGTTAACATAGGGCTTGGTCACTGGTGGTTAGGGTTAGGTGAGTTGAGGGATCATAGTTAGCATACCTATATCTGGAATATTTACGGACAGTTAGGGTAAGATTTAGTGGCGGACAGGATCTAAAGGTGCTTTAATTATCTTAGGTAATTGTTTAATTCAATGGAAATGAAGTAAGTACAAGACGAAATATTTAGACGTAAACGTCTAAGTACCGGCGCAAATTTTGTTCATGTTTACTTAGAGATATGGGACAAGGGTATACTAAAGTTTAATAAATGTTCAATGTAACAGGTAAAACAGAACAACAATGTGATTCTTTAATGTATGCTTTATTAAGGTTTATTAATTTTTTTTTTAAATGAAATGAGAATAAATTAGACATTAATCTAACAAGTATATAAAGCCAAACCATTTCGCGTGGAAATACTAAAAAGCGCGAGCGTGCAAAAGACATGACCTATGTGGGCTGTACTGTATTTTATCAGGTATATAATGCCGAGAAATTTCTCGTGAAAAAAAAAGAAAAAAAAAAAAAACACTAAAAACCCACGTGAGCTTGCAAACCACATGAGCATGCAAAATAAAGAACACACGGGGACTGTACTGTATTTTTTTTAATCTGGAAATGATTCATGTTGTTTGAAATGTATTATAATCTGCTCAATGTATGATTCTTGCAATTAATGATTGCAACATGTCAAACTCAAACTGACAGAAAAACCGACCGGTCAATGAAAACAGCTATGCAAATGTGAACACGACTGGGCATAGCACTGTGTAAAATTATCATGGCAACAACAAAAGTGGACCTTGCACCTGAAGAACCCTTTTAGTTTATTTATAAAACATAGGTGACCATGCACCTGAATGAAAATGGCATGTACATACACCTGTTCTAAATATGAGTGTTTTTTTTTTTTTTTTTTTTTTTTTTTTTTTTTGTTGTTTTTTTTTGACGACTGACTATCGAGATATAATCATTTAAAAACTTAACCGCAGCATAAGAGCACTTTACAGAAGTGTTCCAGATTTTTACCTCTAGCCCCATCCCGAGGTTTGAACTCAGGGTCCCTTCTTATAGAATCGCAGAAGACCCTCCTATGTACACATGCTCAAAAATATGAATGCTTTTTGTTACGTGACTGTTGAGCAATGGAAATTAAAAAAAAAAAAAAGCTTTATCGCAGTGTGACGCGCACGTACACGTACCGTACGAGCTTTAGAACAGAAATAACAAAATTGATAAATTATAAAATTGGGTTTTGATGGAATCTTCATTGCAGAGGCTTGTTAACCTGATGAAAGGTGATTATTATGCCTATGATGAGAAAATTAAATATAATATGAGTAGGATAGACATCTTTATCACATTTGTAACTTTACCCTCCATATATCCCATTTGTAGCTTTGCATGCCATTTTACACATAATTCAGGTGAACTGTGCAATAATCATGCACATCTAAAGAAATGAAAAGTACTAGTTGTAGACCAGCCTATAAATGTCACCATGAAGAGACGTACTGAATTTGAAAAAAAAAATATATACATATATATCGCTCACTGCGTGATTCGAACTCGCGCCCGTCCGCGTGACAGCCGAAGATATGCTAACCATTACGCCATAAATCCGATGTAACGTTATGTTTCAAAATTAAGGTACTTATTAATAATTACGATGCGGTTTTAAAACTCCTTTGAGAGCTAATCGAACACGCTCCCATATGTAACAAGAGGGCCTGTAACGCTCACCTGAGTATCATAGAGAACCTGACCTAGAACTGATCAAGGCAAACATTCTGATTAAAATTCATTATGATTATATTAATAAGTAAGATAATGTAGCATGTCTAATGGACTGTGAAATAGAGGTCAAGGTCAAATATGGATGACTGCACTCAAGAGGCCATGCTAAAATGTATGCATGTATTAAGTATCACTGGCTGTGGGAGCAATAGTTACTGAGAAACTGACCTAACCACAAACACTTCACAAGTGCCAAATATCACTCTGTAGGACCAATAATTACTGAGAAACTGACCTAAACGGAAAAAAAAAAGCTTAAGAAAGTCAATGGACTGTGAAATACACGTCATAAGTGACCCAGTTCCAAACTTCACCTAGAAATCATCAAGACCAACATTTTGAGCAAGATTCATGATGATCACTTCAAAATTTTGACCTCTAGAGTGTCAACAAGGTTTTCCTTTGATTTGGCCAGATGACCTAGTTTCTAACATCAAATGAGCCAATTTTAAACTAGACCTAGAAATCATCAAGACGAATATTTTGAGCAATATTTATGATGGTTATTTCAAAAATGTGACCTCTGGAGTGTTAACAAGTTTATCCTTTGATTTGGCATGGTGACCTAGTTTTTAACCCCAAGTGACACAGTTTCAAATTTTCCTAGAAATCATCAAGACAAACATTTTAGGCAAGATTCATGATGATTGTTTCAAAAATGTGACCTCTAGTGTGTTAACAAGGTCTTCCTTTGATTTGGCCTGGTGACCTAGCTTTTGACCCCAAGTGACCCAGTTTCAAATGTGACCTAGAAATCATCAAGACAAACATTTTGAGCAAGATTCATGATGATTGCTTTAAAAATGTGACCGCTAGAGTGTTAACGAGGTTTTCCGCTGATTTGGCCACTAGTGACCAGCCTTTATAGTCATGGTATTATTTTGGTTTTAGTTTAGTGGATTATCAAACAGGATTATAACAATAAATATTTAGTCACTGGAGACCGGAGCCAGTCTAACATGTGAACTTTGTACTTCTAAGTCATCGCTCTAAATAAAGCACTTGTTAGAGTCATACGTATTGATATTTTTCTTATTTTCTCCAAGCAAAAGTATACTGTGGGTAACCCAGAAGTGTGTCCAAATAATTGCACACAACATGTATGTTGAAAGAGAAATAAGAAAAAAAAAAGAATATTTATCTGGACACATGTCTTTCATGTACCTACAAAGATATAAGGAATGACATTTCAGGGACGGATTCGGAGGGGGTTCGCGGGGTTCAGTCGAATCCCCCTTTGACTCAAAATTTCATTTTCATTGGAAATTTTGGATATATTTAATAAATTTGGGACACTTTTCCTTTATACTTCTCTTCAACAAGTCCATTTTACTATCTGTGAATGTGCATAAACTTGCTGGGTGAGTGGCAAACACTGTAGACCCTGATCAGACGCCGCATTCTGCGGCGTCTGATCTGCGTCTTCACTGTTTGCTCAGACCTGTCGGTCCGAATACGTAGAATAAGTATGGTAATATGATTAAATCGAACCCTCCTCAGAAATCCTGAATCCGCCCCTGCATTTTTTCACTATATGATATAGAGAAAAGGAGAAAAGTTTGAATTTTAAGTACATGCAGACATATTTATGGAGTACAAAAGATTGATAGAAATAAGAAACAAATGGAAATCCGGTTTATAAAAAAAAATAAATAACAAAATTCTAAAAGGTCGCCTAAAAGCGGGCATCCTTCCATACCACAGTTATCACTATTATATTATGGGATAGGGGAGGGCTGATGAGGGAAACATATTATATCTTTTAATATTATGGATATGTCAAAGAAAGGCTGGATGAACGGCAAATAATGTAAATCTTGATCAACCTGTTTTTGTTTTTGGTCTGGATCTACACTGTTTTCTCAATGAAGTCCTTCTGAGTATTTAGTGTAACTATATTATACTCACAGATTTTAAGATGTCAGTAGAAACCATTCTTAAGTGTTCTTGTGCTACGACGGGCGAGGGACCACACTGGGATGACGTCACACAAAGTCTTCTGTACGTGGACATAAACAACGGCATCATTCATAAATGGGATTCGAAGACTGGCGAGGACTTGAAACATCAGTTTGGTATTATTGGCTATTTTATGTTTCATCACGAAAACATACCTATATAAATTTTTGACCCCTTTAAACCCCACTTTTATATAGTAAAACTGGGGTTCACAGGGGTATACATCATTTTTCTTATCTCTGCTCAAAAACATAGATTGTGGGTACCCGTTAGAACCGCCTCGCCGAGGCGGTTCTAACGAGTACCCACAATCTATGTTTTGAACAGAAATATGAAAAATATCATGATTTTTTATCTTAAAACATTCATTCTTTGGTGGTAATTTTTTCAGTATATTTGAATAGGCATGTTTTCGTAATGTTTAGTTCAGCTGAGCCGAAGACTCACTAGTGAGCTTATAGTATGACTAGACTCTATTGTCGTCGTCTGTCGTCCGTAGTCTGTCGTCTGTAGTCTGTCAACATTTTCAAACATCTTCTCTTCTGAAACCACTGGGCTGATTGAAGTCAAATTTCATGTGGAACATTCATGGGATGAGGGAACGAAAGTTTATTCGCGGGGTCCAGGTCACATGACCGAGATGGCCGCCATGCCCATATACGGTAAAAGCCGTTCAAAATTCTACTTATCCGGAACCAGTAAGCCGATTGTCAGGAAACTTGGTATGTTGCATTGGGGACTCAAGCCAGTATAGTTTGTTCAAATGATGACACTTGGATGACCATGACATATTTTAAGCCATGTTCGCATAAAGTTTTGTATAGGAAAAAGTCAAAAACCTTGAATTTTTCATAAACTATTGCAGCCTGTGGTCTGAAAATTGGTAGATGCAATGAGCTAAATGAATAAATAAAACTACATGAGTGTTCAAGGTTGAGGTCATTCATTGCCCTCGGCCAAAGGTCATTCAGATATGAAAATTAAAACTTGTTTTTCTCAGAAACTACTGTGCCACTTGTAACCAAATTTCATATGAAAAATTTAAGGAACAAGAAAATGAAAATTGATTAACATGGGTATGGTCACATGACCAAGATGGCCGCCATGCTATATAAGATAAAACCCATTCAAAAGTCTTCTTCTCCCAAACCACTAGGCCAATCGTCGTGAAACTTGGCATGTAGCATTAGAGACTCAAGCCAATCATAGTTTATTCAAATGATGACACTAGGATGGGCTCAACCTATTTTAGGCCAAGGTCAAATTTGTTCGCATAGACTTTTGTATGGGAAAAAGTCAAAACCTTGTATTCTTCAGAAATTATTGCAGCCTGTGGTCTGAAAATTGGTAGATGCAGTGAGCTAAATGAGTAAATGAAACTTCATGAGTATTCAAAGTCAAGGTCATTCCTTGACCTTGGCCCAAGGTCATTCAGATATGAAAATTAAAACCTATTTTTCTCAGAAACAAGGAATAAGAAAATGAAAATTAATATGAGTTTGGTCACATGACCAATATGGCCGCCATGTCCATATAAGGTAAAAACCCTTTACAAATCTTCTTCTCAGGTGGGTTGATTATCATGAACCTTTGTATGTAGCTTTGGGTATTCCTTGACCTTGGCCCGCAGTCATTCAGATATGAAAAGTAAAAGTTGTTTTTCTCAGAAGCCACTGGGTCATTTGTAACCAAATTTCATAGGAAAGCTTTTAGGAATAAGGAAATGAAATTTAATAAATAGGAGTTTGGTCACATTGCAAATATGGCTGCCATGTCCGTATATGGTAAAATCATTAAAAAAAAATCCTTCTCCTGAACCAATGGACTGATTGCCTTGAAACTTGGTATGTAGCATGAGGGGCGCGGGGCCCCATCGTACTTTATTCAAATGATAATTGGCTTGACCTTGACTCAATTCACATCAAGGTCAGATTTGATCGCATACGCTTTTGTATGGGAAAAGGTGAAAAATTGTTAATTTTTTTGAAACTGTTATTGCCTGTGAACTTTAATTTTGTATTGCAATCAACTAAATGAGTAAATGAAGCTACATAAGTATTAAAGGTCAAGGTCACTCCTTAACCTTCGACCTTAGCAGAATTTAACATAATCAGCAAATAAACTCATGGTACAGACCCTGGGTTCATGATCCTAAGGAGGGACATAAAGCCGCATAACAACGCTTCCAATAAGACAGCCTTGTATAATGACCTTCAAATTCATTTAAAAAAAAAACACTCAGCACTCAGGTGAGCGGTTTAGGACCATTGGTCCCTTGGGTATTTATATCCTCTCCGCTTTGTAATATTCTTGCATAAATATGTAATGTTGTCACGTCATTGTTTATATATTTGTGATTTATTATTGCGTGGTGCCAGACAAAAACCTAGGTCCAGCTGATAAAAGCATCGTTTGCTTAACGAGCTCGTTAGTGGTCAAAATGTTAACTGTTCTAGTAAGTATAATATCTAATTTACAGTTATTCTTGCTGAAAACAATTATGAGTATTTTTTTTTTTTTTTTTTTTTTTTTTTTTTGCGGTTTGTTTGTTTGTTTTTGCAAATAGTTCAACAATTTTTCTCTAGGAATATCTAAATCACATAGCCTGACATTCCTAAATCCAATAGACTCTTTGAATATATAGTGTGGGGGAATTCATTTAGTCTACAAGGGGTTAAGATTGCACCAAGCGCCTATCACGTTTATACCACGTTCTCACGGCGCTCTTTCAGACCTAATAAATACTATGCCACAAGCTCCGCGTACTCATTCCTTCGCAAGTATCCACAGACGTAGCTTCATAATAACAAACTACATGTATATCGCATAATGCCCAAAGATGAGATTGGGGGAAGAAAGCCAAGATCTAGGCTGAAGTCATGATTAGGTAACAAAGAAGAGCTTTGATAGGAGCATTATCAAATCGCATGCCATTACGGAAACACGCCTATTCAAATATACTGAAAATTTTAGCACCAAAAATGAAAATTTTCAGATAAAAACTTTTGATATTCTTCAAATTTCTGCTCAAATCATAGATTGTGGTTTCACGTTAGAACTGCCGTAAGTACCCACAATCTTTGTTTATGAGCAGAAATAAGAAAAATAATGTATATTCCTGTAAACCCCAGTTTTACCGTATAAAAGGGGGTTAAAGGGGGTCAAATTATATAGGCATGTTTTCGTGATGAAAAGTTAAGCCTTCAACAAAAGCAATGTCCTCGATAATATAGATACAACTGATGAATCGAGGAATTTTATCAAGCATTTATACTATATTCGCTAATCCGGACTTTGACGTGATGAAAAGTAAAGCCTTCAACAAAAGTAATGTCCCCGATAATATAGATACAACTGATGAATCGAGGAGTTGAGTTTGGATACGTTACGAAAACACGCCTATTCAAATATATTGAAAATTTCACCACAAAAAACTGAAAGGTTTCGGATAAACATTCTGATATTTTTTATATATATGTCTGCTCAAAACATAGATTGTGGTACTCGTTAGAACCGCCTCGGCGAGGCGGTTCTAACGAGTACCATAATCTATGTTTTTGAGCAGAAATAAGAAAAATAATGTATACTCCTGTAAACCCCAGTTTAACAATATAAAATGGGGTTTAAGGGGATCAAATTATATAGGCATGTTTTCGTGATGAAGTTAAACCTTCAACAAAAGTAATGTCCTCGATACAACTGATGAATCGAGGAATTTCATCAAGCATTTATACTATATTCGCTAATCCTGACTTTGACGTGGTGACAATCTTATGCAAACGTGTAACATACGTGTTAAAAACCTATAGATCTTGCTCATAATGTAGTGCTGCCTTTCACAACATGGTATTAATGTGCGCTGTCGTCACAGGGGCATAGTGCGGTCGTACTAAGAACTCACAGGACGTAGAAAGGACGCACTGACAACTCGCAGGTCATAGCAAGAACGCATTGACAACACAATGAGAACCCCCGTTACACTCAAAGACCACACAGACCGTACTGCGTTCTTAAAACTTGACAAACACAGGGAGAACGGGATGAAATGCAGGAAAAAAAACAACACAATTTTAAATTGGTTCTACGTCTTAACTACGCCCTTGCTAGGATGCCACTGCGTCTAACATGTCCCAGCCAAGAGCATTAAGATCACGTCCTTATAGGTTTCTACTGCGTTCTTTCTACGTCGTACAAGTTTGTACTGCATCGGACCGGTTTTAAATTGACGTAGTGGGAACTTGGTCTAGTGTGACTGGGGTTTGAGAACGGGATGATTTTGTCCTGCCCGCACACGGTCCGTACTACGCTTGTACTACGTCAAAGAAGTTCATACTAGATATGTGTTACGTCTACGTTGTCAAACCGTTCTTATTCAGCCACGTACTCGAAAGGTGCATATCGAACATATCCAAAATCAACCACGTCATTGCCGTCCATCAATACCCTACCGGGCCCTTTGCGGTTTCTACTGCATTCCTTCTAGGTTGTCGAAGTTCTTACTACATTTGCTCGAATCCGCCCACTTTTCCTAGCGGGAACTAGGTCAGGTCTGCTTCTGGTATAACAGGGGTATGAAAGGTTGACTTCTGGTATGACGTATCTCTAGATAAGGCGTTCTTCGTATTTCTCCACAAAAGGATATGTTGTGGGTACCCGTTAGAAGCGTCCCGCAAAAGCCCGTCGACTAGCCGCGACCTCCACGACAAATACTTTTTTGTGGAGAAATAAAAAATATCTGAGTAACCTTTTTTTCTAGAGCTATATCGTATAGGGACTTTATTCTTTACCCTGGACCTGCTGAACCCGAATAGGCCCTGTCTTTGCAAACTGTTGATCCAGAATTAGTACCAACAACCTGTCATTAAGTATATGTGAATTAGTACCAACAACCTGGCTTATCTAACTGGCTGAAAATTAGAGGTGGACGTGGCATTTTAATCCATTCAGCATGGCAAGGGTTAAGGGCATTTGGCCATGCAGCAAAACGACTGCTAGAGGTAACAAATAAAGCATAAAGCTGGTTTTAAAACTGCCAAATTGTTAAACTCCGCCTATTGTATCAGTTTTCGCTATAAGGAGGGAAAATGAGGATACACATTTGATATATTTATTAACCCTGCTGAACCCGGATATATCCTGCCTTTACAAACAGTGTAGATCTAGATCAGTTGGCTTCTGAAGCAGCCAACTGATCTGGCTCTGCACTGTTTGCCATTAAGTATGTGAATTTATATCAGCAATCTGGATCAAGTAATCTGATTTGCTGAAAAGTACAAGTGGGTGTGGCATCTTAATTTATTCAGCAGGACAAGGGTAATAATGTATAATGTGCCCTATAATTCTTAACACTTAAGCTGTTTTCATTTTTGTGAGCGTGTTCTCTGCTTTCAAGGGTCATTCATTTAAGAATCTATATATTTATCTTCAAGACAGTTTGTGTTACTGCCGTGTGGCGGCTATAAAACGTCATCCCCATACTTCACAATAGTGCAGTTTACATCTTCTGGTCCTTTGTGATCATCATTGAATCTATTCTGTTTGTTTGTTTTTTGTTGTTGTTTTTTTTTTTTTTTTTTTTTTTTTTTTTTTTTTTGAAAATGAGGGCCACTGATGAAGCCAAATTGACCGAAACTAGTAGCTAGCTTGGCTCGTTTTGTGAGTGTGTTGACTGCTCTCAAGGGCCATTTCTCTTAGAATGATTCGGCCTGTTTTGAAACTTAGATGCTGGCATCCAAATAGAAACTGACAACATTTGTGAGTCTCGGTGTACAATTAATGCTTCCAAAATAAAATACCCTTGCAGAAAAGGAACAATACATTTATTTTTCTAGCTCTGCAGTAAACTGTCCTACAATAAATTATTAGATGGTACTGCTAACTTGGATACAAACGTCGATTTTCTGTAATTATTTCATACTATGATCAGTATAATTATAATTATTACATACTATGATCAGTATAATTATAAGTTATATATACATGTATAGGCGAAAGATCAACCGCATCAAAAACCGCTAGCCGCCTTAAGAAGCTTAACGTTCTTAGGTATTTAAGGCTGTGATCAGACTGACACAAGTCTTCGCCGTGCACACACTTTTTTTTTTTTTTTTTTTTTTTTTTTTCTTTCAGAAATTGCTGAACGTATGAATAGTATACCCCGGGGCATATATTCTTATCTACCCAGGAGATAAAAAGCTGGAAATCACAGACATTTGATGAAGCTCTAAAAATAAAAAATATAAAATGCTTTAATATGAAACCAAATCATTGAAAGTTCTCCCAATTCTATATGTAAATATTATATTCCAGATACAAGTGTGTCGTTCATAATTCCTTGCCAGAAGGGTGGTTATGTCCTCGGCCTCGGACAAACAGTAACTCACTTTGACTGGAACTCTGGTCGTAAAACTTCTTTGGCAAGGGTTGACGAAAATAAAGATACACGTTTCAATGATGGAAAATGTGACTTTTCTGGACGTCTGTATTGTGGTAAATATAAATCGTTTGTTCTGAGTACCGTATTTACCTTTTAGTTTCGGACAAATTAACTCCTCACCAAACCTGTTCATTACGAAAACATGCCTATTCAAATATATAGAAAATTTCAACTCCAAAAACTGAAAATTTTCTGATAAAAAACTCTGATATTTTTCATATTTCTGCTCAAAACATAGATTGTGGGTACTCGTTCTAACGAGTACCCACAATCTATGTTTTTGAGCAGAAATAGGTAAACTAATGTAAGCCCTTGTAAACCCCAGTTTTACTATTTAAAAGTGGGGATTAAGGGGGTCAAAATTATATAGGCATGTATTCATGATGGGACCAATTAACTCCTCACCCAACTTGTCTGAAAGGTTGAATCAGTCCATTTGACTATCTGCTGATATGTCTGGATTAATGACAAACTGTGTAGACCGTGGTCGAATAGAAGTTCTTATGTCCTCCGGTCTGCGTCTACATTATTTTGTTAAGGTTCGTTAGTCCAAACATTTAGGTAAATTCGGTAATACAGTTTCTGATTTATCTTTTATATAAACAATTCACGGGCCTCTTTTATTATCATTACTATTTAAAACAAATCGGTTTGTTTTTCTTCATTCCTCGTGGATAGACTCAATCAAACCGTGTCTGCTATTTTCCGTCTTATACTGTATTTCCGAGTGTTCCATTTCAGAATACTGTTTTAAAGTTGATTCGATGGACGTTTACTAGAAAAAACAACAGGTGATCAAAAGCCTAAAGTGAAAATGGACCCCGAGGTTATTAAAACTTTTTTCATGCTCAGCTGAGCTGAGCTGGAAATTTGTCATGCTTAATCGCAAATTACTAGCAATTGCAAATTCTTTCTTGCTAAACATAACTGAGCATGAAAATTTCTCTGCTTATAAATATGAAAATGCCAGCTATTGTTAGCATTTACATATTTATTAGCAGAGAAAATTTCATGCTCAGCTGAATTGAGCATGAAAAAAAGTTTTATAATCTCGGGGCTGGGGAAGGTTGAGGTGAGGAGCCTAGTCGTTAGATTCGATGGCATTTACCATGAATATTCAGACACCTCATCTCCTTTCCCTACCCGTCCCAAAATCCTATCAAAACTGTTGAATGAGCGACAAACAGTTTAGTTTTATTGTGTTGGAGTTTAAAGACACGTCAACCCTTGTGGGTCATTTTGTGTCTTCACCCAGAGAAAGGGAGAAAAGAGATAGAAGAGATAGTAAAGGGGATGAAAGAGAGGAGCAGGGAATAAAGAGGAAAATTAATGAAAGTGAAGAAACAGAAGAAATAAAAACATTCCCCCTCTACTTTACCTGCTACAAGGATAGCAGGCATTGCCCAACTGTAAGCCAATATCAATTGGACGCCCCGGTGACGCAAGATACACGACACCTTCGCCACACCCGACCATCCCCGGCAAATGGTTTGGGAGACCTTTATCTGTCCGAATACCTAGAGTAAATACATTATTTGATTCTGTGTAGGAAAACAATCAAAAGATTAAAACTGTGCAAATGTGCAGATTGATTTTGGCTTTCCCTGTTTGCACTAAATCTTCGTGTCTGAGACAGAACTTACCCATTTTTGGTCCAATTTGAATCTTGTTTTATCTTATAAGGATCTGTCTGTTGACTGATTAGTATCTAAATTAAAGGAGCCAGCACACGACAAAACCTACAAAATGGTATGTGCACCCAGCGAAGACTCAGATCAGCCTGGGCATCCGCCCAGTCTGATCAGAGTCTTCGCTGTGCGCTCAATGGATAGCTAAGGACCCAATCTTTCTTCATGCGGACAGCAAAGACTGATCAGACTGGGCGGATGCTAGGCGCACATGCCACTTTGTAGGTTTTGTCATGCGCTGGTTCAGATATCAGAAAATGTCATATTAGCCAATTTTGGTGTATTTCACGTCTCTGTATGACTTAAATAAGGTTGAAAAGACATAAATCACCTAACCATCATCTCATTTTTTGCTCGATAATAATCATGTTTTCTTTTTATTTTCGTCGCGCTACTATCATTTTATCCAATCAGCGGTGACAATTTACGAAATAGTACAGGAAAAGCCACAATCAAAGAACATAATCTACCAGTGATACCAAAAGGAATAGCAAACAAATCACTACAAACACACACGCCACATACCAAGGAAAAGCAAAGTAATCAGGGCCCAGTTGTTCAAAGCATCGTTACTTAACGAGCTCGTTAGTGGTCAAAATGTTAACTGTTCTAGTAAATACAATATCTAATTCACAGGTATTTTTGCTGAAAAAAATGTGAGTAGCTTTTGCAAATGCAAAAGCTACTCACATTTTTCAGCAAAAAAACAAACAAGTGTATACGCCATATTTAATGATCAAAGTTTTAACGATACGTTAACTAACGATATCGTTAGTTTTGAACAACTGGGCCCAGCTCTCCTTCCAAACAAGGCAACCACAATTCCAGACAGGATCCTCCAAACAAACAAGAAAAACATGAAAAAAAGCCCGCAGCAAATAGTCACAAGGCCACACAAAGAAAAAAGAACACCAGAACTTCCGTGCCAAAACGTTGTAAATTATATAAAACGGTAATAAAACGTCCTTTTCGATCAGCAGTTTTGGTGGATTTCACTTAACTCGAAAAAAAACCAGTCTAGTTCTTGTGTATTGGGGATACCCGAGGGGAACTATGTTGATCTATAGGAAAGTTGTGGTTTTGAAATGTCCTGTATTTCTAAAGGATTCATTCTGAACATTTTGTAATGGCAGCAGTTGTCGTTTAATACTTGTGCGAAAGTCGTAAAACGACGCCACGTACCCAGCTAGCATTCTTTATAAATCTATAGCGGGCCGTTATCGGCCCGTCAGCTACCCTGACGGGCCGATAACGGCCCGCTATATGTTTATAAAGAGTACTGGGTACTTCTACCAATATTCTGAAATTCATGGAACTCAACATGTCGACCTCATGTTTTAGGACAATTACGGTTAGCCGTTAAGATGACTGAGTTTTTAAGGTACATACGGTAATCACCTGTTTTTGCTCGGATCGGAAGATTTTGTAACTATGGCGTTTGGACTTTTTTCGTTGCGCTAAGACCTGTTTTATCGTGACGCGGCTGTTTAAATATTCTACCTATAATGCGCATTTCTGTAAAATTCCCTAGGCCATATGAGAACAGCAAATGCCCAGACTCGTCTGCACTGTTCGCCGATATGCTTAAAGTAACTAAATATTTGTCCTAACTGAACAGGACCATTGTATGAATCTAAAATGTGGTGTTAGAATGACCAACAGTGCAGACCATGCGGCGACCGATCCGAGTCTTCGCTGTTTGCTCTGACCTGCTCTGAATACTTATGGCAAATATGGGATCCACTGATTCAGCAAACGGGCAACGAAAGTTTGACTACACGACTGACCAATCAGATCTGAGCATTCTTTATACGAATACGTTTGAATACACGACTGACCAATCAGATCTGAGCATTCTTTATACGAATACGTTTGAATACACGACTGACCAATCAGATCTGAGATTCTTTATCCGTTATCCGCATAATGAAAAAGAACCCTCTCTTGTGTTGTGTGTCTTATATTTGATATAAGGATAAGGGGCCTTTCTGTTGCCTTTTCGGTGATTTTATTGTCCGCACTTAACTGTCTGTGGCTTTCCTGTTACTTTTGGCATACCAGATTGTGCGTGTGCGCAGGCTGGTGTGAATTGTAAATTGAAGTCTTTAGTTTTGTTTGTTTGTTTTGCTTCTTTTTTTTTTTTTTTTTGGTGCGGGGTGGTGGGGTTGTGTGTTGTTTTTTTTTTTTTTTTTTTTTTTTGTTTGTTTTTTGTTGTTGTTTTTTCGGCAATGTTGTGCCTCTGTTGTGTTTTAGAAAAAACGCTCGAGTAAGAATGGTTGCATAGTAATGAATAGGGCACAAAATGTTTATCTCTTAGCTAAAGATATTTGTTACCAAACTGGCATTCTTTATAAATCTATAGCGGACCGTGATCGGCCCGTCAGCTACCCTGACGGACCGATAACGGCCCGCTATAGATTTATGTAAAATTCTTACTGGGTAATTGATATAAAATTTTGCTTCAAAGGAACCATGGGTGCAGAAAAAATACTCACTAAACCAGAACCCAAACAGGGGTCATTATTCTCAGTCGAGACGAATGGTAACCTACAGACACGTATAGAGGGCGTAACGATCTCCAACGGAATGGCGTGGACAGCGGACAATAAAGTGATGTATTATATTGACTCGATTCCTGAAAGGAAACTTATGGCCTATGATTTTGATTTAGCTTCAGGAGCAATGAGTAAGTTTATCTCTTTTTACGGTAACTCTTAGCATGCTGGGCCCAGTTGTTCAAAGCATCGTTAGCTTAACGGACTCGTTAGTGGTCAAAATGTTAACTGTTCTAGTAAGTACAATATCTAATTCACAGGTAATTTTGCTGAAAAAAAATGTGAGTAGTTTTGCAAATGCAAAAGCTACTCACATTTTTTTTTCAGCAAAAATATTAGCGTATGTGCCATATTTAATTATCAAAGTTTTAACGATACGTTTAGTAACGGCATCGTTAGTTTTGAACAACTGGACCCTAGGTAATTGTTTCAGCAAACGACATTAGGAAATATCTTTCTTATGTTGCCGGAAACTATCGTACCTCAAGCACAATGTACATGTGGTCCGTAACGTGAGAAAAAGACCCTTATGCCATAGGCTAACAGCGAGGGCCCATATCTGCCTGCGACTCCGGACAGTCTAACAGGGTCCTATAAGTTGTTCGATGTATGCTACAGCTTTTATTGATTCTGTAACCGGAAAACGTAAGCCCTATGTAAGGCCCTGATCTGCTCAGGAGAAACCTTTCTTGAAATGTCAAACATGTTTATTCGAATGAGAAGGCGATGGCTATAGTCTGGTTATTCTTGTTATCTTTAAAAACTATCATAACAAATACCAGTAGGAAAAACAAAGAAAAAAAAAACACGATAAATTAATAGCTTCCAATATCTTTGTTGTTTGTCATACGTTTCTGATCAAAGGTAGTTGCGGTCATGGTACCAAAGCCGTAATCCAAACTCATAAATCCATAAACGAATGACGAATCAGAATGTTCAGACCAACAGACATGGACCCCAGAACAAAGGGTGTAATCAGGCGTCCGCGGATAGTAAGGAATTGTCGTGTTTCCTTTACTCAGAATCTTATGAAAGCATTTCATATTGAAAGCATGTACTGTATGACGTCAGAATGTGATGGTTGCTACGTATACGCGGAAAGTAGCGTGTGTCTATGTTTTTTTTTTTTTTTTTTTTTTTTGTTTTTTTTTGTTGTTGTTTTTTGTTTTTGTTTATTGTTTTTTTTTTCTGATTATGAAACAATAAGCGATATTATTTGCAAATCATTGCCCACTAACATTATTTTTCGACATCCCTTCGTAAGTAGCAATAACTTGCATATAAAAATAGAGAGACCATCTATCCAAATGTCTTAAAAACTAGGATCGTAACAAATTCATTGGAAAAAAAAAACCGAAACACATTGACCTCCAGTTTGACTTCCCAATTCCTTCTTCTAACTTCCGACTTCTCACTTCGTACTCTCATCTTCCCACCTCCGACCTCCAGCTTCTTTTTTACTTCCCATTTCTGACTGCTCACTTCCAACATCTGACTTTTACTTCCCCTACATCTGACTTCCCACTTCCTACTTCTCATTACCAAAACACGCCTATTCAAATATATTGAAAATTTCACCAACAAAAACTGAAAGTTTTCAGATAAAAATTTCTGATATTTTTCATATTTCTGCTCAAAACATAGATTGTGGGTACTCGTTAGAACCGCCTTGCAAAAGTGGTTCTAACGAGTACCCATAATCAATGTTTTTGAGCAGAAATAAGAAAAATAATGTATACCCCTGTAAACCCCAGTTTTTCTATATAAAAGTGGGGTTTAAGGGGGTCAAAATTATACAGGTATGTTTTCGTGATGTGACTTCCTACTTCTTGCTTGCATATATATATATATATACGAGTTGTATGAATAATATGTAGACAACGTTAATATTTTATTCGTTTAGTGTATTAAAATTTACTAGATTGGTTTTAACACGCTAGTACAGTAGAACCTCGATAATTCAAACTCCAATAATTCAAAATTCTCAATAATTCAAACTCATTTTGAAGTCCCGACTTAAATATATGTATGCATTTTAACCCTCAATTATTTAAAGTCTCAATAATTTAAACAAAACTGTTTGGTCCCTTGGACTTTGAATTAATGAGGTTCCACTGTATTTTATTCATTTAGTGTATTGGAGGTTGAAGTTAATCTTAAAAAGCAATATTTTGTTACTGTAAATATACTCGTACTCTCAGTTTCATAATGATTGTATGATTTAATACTAGTTTAGGGGCTAAACTGAGATATATGGTGTTATATAACAGGGTGTTCAATTGTTTTAAACAACATGTTTACTATGTTTCCATAAATAGCTTTATTTACTATGTTTCCAAAAATAACTTTCTGGAATGTTCAACATGTTTACAATAACATGATGTTTACGGCCTTGATTCTGGACTGAGTTGTTTTTGGAATGTCATGGAAGATTTAGAAGTTTCTTGATTGGAACTAGAAAATAAGAGATGCTTGTAGTAAATTCTTTTTCTAGAACCTTCTTTGATATTATATAAGGAGAAAAGATTTTCATCTGGGCATCTTTGTATACTTTCACTGGAAATTATTCTATACTGGATTACTTTAATATTTTATTCATTCTGGACTTAAATTCTGAATATAGGAACTTTAAATTGTGGGATCAGAAACTGATATTCAAAGGATTTGTTTTATAAATTCTCATGGATTATTTCAGAGGGACTTTGTGACATAAACTTGAAAGGTACTGTCTACTTACATTCTTTTGTTTTGAATCTTATCTTATTTTTTTTGTGAATAAATATTGTTAATAATTTAAAGCTTGTTGCTGGTTTCACTTTCATTTCTTTCTCGTTACGCCTGGCTCGTAACAATGGCTTATTCTGCGAGTTTGTTGCACCCTCCCTCGGAAAAAAAAATCCGTTGCTGTCATGAGTAAGGAACATATCTTGGGGACTTGGACACCCATGTTGTACTAAGTTTTCTGTGATAGGACTGTAAATTACGTTACACTTGTAATGTTCAATAATCAACGAACTAGCAACTATATCTCTTGGCGCCCAGCATTAGGAAGCAAAGCTAGGATTTGCTGCACCGGTTTCAGTACAATATGACTGGTATTAATAGGGGCATGATCGTACTGCAGTGAGGTGGCACTGTAAAACGACATCTGTTCCCACCGTCACATCCATTAGTCACGACACGAGTAAAGGCTTGTTGAACCTGAACGCAAAAAAGCTCGATCAGTCTGCTTACTGAAACGCCTTCTTTCACTGGCTGATGTGGATCTCTGCTATTCCCATATATACAGAAAGTATCTTATCTCATTAGGTGGCTGAAATAAATAAATAAAACTCAACGGTTTACTGGTACATGGATGAAGGCTAATAACAGCTTTTACTCATTTTGTCTACCCTCATATCTGCTTGATTGACCAGCAATAGCTCCAGCAGTCAAACACTGTGACATAACAAGGCGGGTCTCACTGTGTTATTTTTTTTTCTTGACTCTTGAATACCAACTGCTCATCTAATTGTAGCAATACCTATGAAATGTAGGAAGCTCGGGCCATGTTGGTTCGTTGACCATATTTCGCTGAAACAAAAGATAAATCGGGAAGTGGGAAGTCAGAAGTAGGAAGTCGGATGAAGGAAGTGGGAAACTGTAAGCCAGAAATAGGGAGTTAGAAGCTGGAAGAAAATTAAACATAGAGATAGTCAGGTGTAAGGAAACATGGAACATAGCCCTCTCAAAGAATTCTTGTTTTAAGAGTAACAGGTTTGAGGAGGGATGCAAATCCTTTGTGTTCAGAGTGATCTCATTTAAGCCAGCGCACGACAAAACCTTTAATAAGACATGTGTGACCAGAAAGATTCAAATCAGCCTGTACATCCATCCAGTATGGCAAGGAGTCTCGTTTATCCCTCTTTGGATAGCCCGGAGGCTGTAGAAAGCCTATGCGATCAGCGAAGACTCTGATCAGACTGCGCAGATGCGCATTCTGATCTGAGTCTTCGCTGGTCTCACAAATCATATTGTAGGTTTCGTCGTGCACTGGCTCATTTGTTAGTGTATTCATTCCTCTGTTAGAAATTCAGCCTTGTAATTTCTATGCTTTAGGCAATGCGAGAGCCGTATTTGATCTATGGAACACTGACCTTCCAAAGGAGGCGTTTCTTGACGGTATGACGATTGATACAGAGGGTAAAGTTTGGATTGCTGTGTATGGTGCTGGAAAAGTTATACAAGTAGACACCGATACAGGTAAATGCATACCAATTTTCACCACAATCAGGCTACAGTGGTGTGATGCGCAGAGTACAGAAAGGCCATTTATATCATAAGCAGACAACAAAGACTCTAGATGACCTGCAATATCTGATCAAGGCCTGTCTTTATTAATTTCAATATCAAATAACTTATTCTGTGAGCGGGCAACGAATGCCCTGGCAGACCGCATGAATGCGCAGGCTGATCCGGGCCTTCATTACCCGCATATAAGATAATGATCAGTTTTCTCAGGCGGTGCCGGAGCTCTGTCAAAATAATACAAAAGCACATCCATACATTCTGATCTGATCACGGTGTTCACCTTTCTCAAGCTGATTCTACAGTAACCGATGTTTGTATAAATGTTCAACAGTCCAGTTGCCAAGCATCGATTTCGATCCTTACCTGGTAATACGTGCCGCATAATATTTCTTTAGAGTTTTCTGTTCTTCAAACCCTCCTGATAAAAAAATCTGAGTTATGCTACTCTGGCATCACTAAGGAA
This sequence comes from Anodontia alba, assembly GCA_964016985.1. Taxonomy (NCBI): domain Eukaryota; kingdom Metazoa; phylum Mollusca; class Bivalvia; order Lucinida; family Lucinidae; genus Anodontia; species Anodontia alba. The sequence continues at coordinate 81,418,266 of OZ024825.1, forward strand.
ATTTGAAATATCTAATACTTCACATATGAGTTATGTAATCTGGAAAATTGTCCGGTTATAATGCTGCAAGTTCTTTCATATCTTTTTCTTTTTCTTCACTGGTTTTCGTTATGAAGAATCTAGGTAATACGACACTGTTATTTAGGAATGTAAAATATTACAGAAGCTGCACAAAAGGGTGATCATAAATATAGCATTCAATACAAAACATAGCATTGGATCCCTCGTATTAGATTGTCGCATAAGGTTTTTTAAAAGATCTCATTTCTTTTAAACTTACTGGTGAAAGATGCAAGTCATACAACCCTGGAATCATTTCGGAAATTGAAATATTCAAGATGGTGAACAAAATGGCGGACCCCCAGTGGTTTATACTGCTGTCCGATCCAAGGTGTATATTCTGATGCTACCCACCTCAGTAGTTTTCCTACTGTCCGTTCCAAGGCTCTTCTTTGTTTGTGTTTTCATATGTGGTGTTTGGTCTGTGCTTATTTGTTCCTCATCCCTCCGTCTTTTAGTGCCTTCTGGAGGGTCGTGCTTCTCGATTGTGGCATTTTCTGGGTATCTTCTCTTATATTTTTTGTGTGTATAATTCCATATAATATATTAACATCGCTGTACAGTGCTTTGAATTGCTTTAAATTGCTGTTCATGATTTACATTTCTTCACACCTTTCTTTAGACTTTCGTGATAAGGAATCCATATGACGAAACCTTGACAGCGTTGAGGAAATTCGCATTATCAAGATGGCGTACAAATGGGGGAGGCGGGGAGGGGGAGGCTTGTGTGTATGATACATGTACGTTGCTATAGACTGCTTTAAATTTCTTTTAACGGTTATCATTCCTTTAAACCTTTCTAGACTTTCCCTATCAAAAATTCATACGAAGCCACCTTGACATGTTTTGAGAAATTTTGCATATTCAAGACGGCGGACAAAATGGCTGACATAAATATAGAATTTCATATTAGAACAATGCAATCTAGATAATTGCCCGGATTAGATTGCTGCAGGTTTATTTTATATTCTTTTGTCCTTTTAGCAAAACTTTCTACTGTTAAACTCTGAGCAATGTGACCCTTGCACCATGCAACAATTTGACGTATTACAAATATAGAATTTCACATAACGCATTGATTCCTGATGAAAAATCTGAGATGCTACCCTGACACCATTGTTGAATTTAAAGTATTTAAGATAGCGGGCAAAATGGCGGATAAAAATGCATAATTCTGTATAGCGCATGACGTTAGGCTGTCTTTTATTGCTTTCAACATTTGACTTTTCTGATCAAGAATCCAAGCGATGTCATGCTTGCATCTTTGAGACAGACATAAATACAGATGTTCTTTTAAATGTCCATTGTAGATTGTCGCAAGGTTCTTTTACGATTTTCGTTTCTTCCAGACTTTCCCGGCACATACCAGTAATACCGCCCTCGGATCACTGAAAAAAGTCACAATATTCACGATTACGGACGTGATTTTGTCTATACAAGTATTAGTTTTCTCAAAAAGCTAGCGGGTCGTTTTCCTTCAGCAGTTGCATGTACGCTTATTCCGCACAAGATGGCATATGTATCAAGATTCATTGAACTTTCCTAAATGACTCCATTTTTCCGAGTTTTGGTTCACTCCGAACTGTCAAATGTACCTCTGACGTGTTCACAAATAATAAGTGCTACGGACTCATAACCCATAATTCCACGATACGTGATTTAATTGGCAGTACCAACCGTTAACGAAAAGGATGTCCTGAGGCTGATACTGGATCCATCTGCGGTTGGTGTACACAACGAGAACAGTGAAGAATCCTGGTCTACCTATACCAGTTCGCTCCCACACGTGGTTTATGTTATGTCCTGCATGTGCGAAGAAATATTTTGCTTCTTATATTTGCAATTAATATGCACGTCAAAAGTCTTCAGCAGCACATTTAAAGTATAATATAAGACATTTTACTGGATATTTCGACTATTTGCTACCGAATATAGTTAGCCCAGCCGTAAGTCAAAGCGAATTATGTGCAACCCGTCTTACTGTTTCATTAAAATGATATTTCTTTTTAAGTAATAATCACTTTTTCTGACTGAGTCTTTACCATTTTTCAAATCCTCTAGCAAAGAAATTCTCGTACTTGCGGGATAGAAGCATAAATTCATCTTAGGGCGAAATAAGCTGTTTCTTTAACAAAAATTGTAATTTCCTGTTACGAATTCGGGTGCGCGCCTTTGCACACTTTCCAGCTCTTTTTGCAGGACTACACCTTTGGGGTCCCAAACCGAACGGCCATACTCCAGGACTGGACCCGCCAATCCTTTATAAGCTGCTTCTTTAACATATTGATGAATTGTCATACTTGTGGAAGCATAATTTGATTTGAGGGCGAAATAAGCTTCTCTTTTAATGTCTTGATGAATTCTCGTACTTGCGGTAGCATATTTCATTTGAGGGCGAAATAGGTATGGAGGCGAACGATCTTGTTACCAAATGCACGATAACTATTTCAATTGTCAAATGATTGTCTGGGTTTGGTTCTTAAGCCGGGTTAGGTATAAATCCCGTATTTGATATGTGATTAGCATGACTGTTTAAGATGCGACTCGCCAAGGCGACCCGCAATAATGCAATGTATTCGATTTTCCATGCTAGATGGTAACATAAAGGGGTGGGGTGATACGGTTCAGGGTTTTTACGGTTCTCATTTCTGCAAAATAATCTGAAAAGGAATCCTTTGTAAAAACAGCATCCAAATTTTGAAAACGGCAGACCCCACTTGTTTGAGTTTGTTCATGAGATATAATGGATGATACGAACTGCCTTTGAATTCTTCCCTTGGTATCTTCCCATATTTTTGCATTATGACTACCACTTAACAGGTGACATGCGTTTCCGCTGGATACATGCTTGAACATATTAGAAATGCGTACTTGAGCAACACAAGTAAGCAAACAATCAAAGCACTAAGAGTGCTGATGGGGGCGGTTGCCTGATATTCTCTAGGCCTCCAGAACTGCTTGGGATCTACGTTGAAATTAAAAACAAACAAACACATAAACAGTACCCGATAGCCCCTTTTCTGTCTTTTTTCTGTGTTCAGTAGGACCGCGGCTCGGGCTACACTTTTCAGAGATGATTCAAGGGCGCGCGATTGCAGGATTTGCGCTTTTTCCTAGTGGCCTCACGAAGTTTTATGGACTGGATGAGGTAGTGGTTGCGCGAAAACCAATGCAGACTCCCTCAATATAAAATGCGTTCTGCGCGATTTTCATTTTTTTTCTGGACCTAAAAGTATTATAGAAGTTTTTCTTTTTTTTCTCCGACATGCATGAAAGCAAGGTATCAAATTTACTGATTAAATTTCAATAATATTAGTGGATGGATCGTTGCTTACACATTTCTACGGCTATACAAGTGTTAGCTTTCACTAAACGCTTGGTCTACGCTTCGCACACAATAAATGTTTAAACAGATTGTAAAACAAAATCTGGGTTCTTTACATGCAAATCATGACTAAACTGGCCGAATTCAATTAATGCAAAAGGTGAATTCGAGAGTTCTAAATGTGATCTCGTCCCGTTGGCTTCTGCAAGAACGAACCTCACATTTAAAATAATTACATACCGTTTATAGGCTTATTATTTCACATCACTTTTATGCTTACCGTATCAAAATTAAAATAAGTGGTTCAGAATATCCGTGTTTTGTCTCGCTGTCCCGGGCAAGCTGTAAATTGTACTTAGCAGTACTAATGCATACACCCACTAACCCTTTCGGTAATGTGGGTGGGACATTTTGCGGTACTTCATTTCGTCGAAACAACTGAAACACAACCGCAAGATAGCAGCATTTGCACCAAGACAAGTCCGTGTTCTGGCGCTTCGTTCTGAGCATACTTTTTTTTTAATCAATATATTCTTTAATTATATTTTTTCTAATACTTATCGTAGAAAATAAGTATTTTAAGGACTGTTATTATTATATTATTGTTTGCATGTCTTGGGGCTGAATTTAGGCGCACTGTTGTACACTTACGTAGATAGCCTATTCCAAAAGGTCATCACTATAGCACTTTATCAAAAGATATGGGACATTTTGACTGTTTTACTTTAAATGTATTTACCATAATAAAATAGTCATCAATATAATACTCATTTTCTATGATTAGTATCAGAATAATATAATTAAAGAATATGAATGACATTTCCTACCAACATAATGATAAAAAAGTATGCTCAGAATGAAGCGCCAAAAACACGAACTTGTCTTGGAGCTAATGCTGCTATCTGGCGGTTGTGTTTCAGTTATTTTTGTTTTTTTTTTTTTTTTAGGAAATGGGCTGCCGCGAAACGTCCCGCCCACATTACCGTGAGGGCATGTCAAATTGGTCAATTTAAGCAATACCTCTAGGGCACTAGTGGAAAGAAAAGAAGACACGCAGAACATTTGTTAGGTGGATGGATTTTAGCCTTATACCTTGAGGGTTTTGACCCTCCTCAACTCCAACTTTGTGTCATTGGGGTAGCTCCCCCTCTGTTGCAAATTTCTAAAATCATCTCTGCCTGTACCCAGGGGCTTAAATACAGATTTCAGCTGTTACGCAGCGCTATAAATTTTGTCGTATTTTACTGGAGTATTCACATTCGTCCGCCGATATTGTACTCCATGTGATTAAAATCTTATTTTTTCAAAATGTTGAAGTTTTCTTTGGTTTTATTTACTTAATCGCTATTTATAAGCACCAGAGTTATACTAATGTTTGAATGCAGAATTTAGCGTTATCAGCGTTAGCAGGGAAATATTTTGGGGCGGTTTTAGGTGGTTATTAGGCCGATAGCACCAGAAAAACGCATTGTCGAAATGCAGTGTGTTAAATCTGGTGGCGGTTTGATATCCGCCCCGCAAAAATCGTGTATAATATACTCGACCAATCTTGCTCCGATTCTGTACGCTCCGAGTAGATTAGACACCAGGGTCACATTTAATATTGTAAAATTTGTTGCTGATTTTATGAAACAATTGTAGTTCACGCAATACTGTGTAAATATGAATATATTGTCTCCCAGTACATCAATATAGTGTGGTTGTGTTACATTTATGGTTCTTCTTGACTGTATGGTTCAAGCCATTTTATCTGGGAATAGGACATCGCTTGACTTGGTCCGAGGCGTGGAGATATTGTCTGCTGTTTTCAAACTTTGAGTGTTGTTTTACAGAAGATCTTTGTCAGATAATTAGTGCCAAGAACACATCTGTATTGTTTGCTTAAAATAATGGTATATCGTATAGCTGCATTACAAAGATAAACCATTTTTAACTTCAGCAAATGGTACAAGGAGTATGGCGAAAAGACCAGCTGTTATATGACCATGACCTCATAGTCTTACGGTCCCACACGCTTGTAACAAAACTCAGTTAGTAATTGTATCAAAATCATGTACCTACTTCAGTACAACTACTTGCCGAGAATTCTAGAACACTCCGCGAAAGCGTTGGTTTGAGACAAACAAAAACGTTTATGGCATTCGTCTTGGTTTTGTCATATTCGCGATCACTGAGAAGATGGTAAAAGGTCGTGGTCACTTTGGGTTCGATCCATGTATTACTATGGCCTGGTTATAGACTGCAACAACCCTCTTGGATGTCATCTTGGATTACAATTAATCATTCATTAAGAAAACAGTTAACCTTCTCACATTTTTCCTGGGCAATCTTAGTCCTCGATCTTAGCTGTTAACCAGACCTGTCCTGTAACTGACAACTGCTCTTCTTCAATCAGCGGAAGGGGGAGAACGGCCGTAGATATGACTACATGGTCAATCTCCTCGAAAATTATAGGCCGAGCAGGAATTTGAACGTGCGACTCCTGGATCTGCAATCAGATGTGTAAGAGCTAATATAATCCGATGTGTGCAGTTTTACATAGTGTATTTATAACTATTTTCCGATTCAGTGACGTTCAGGCACTGTAGCAACGTTTAAAAAATGGTCCTATATATATGTTTCTATATTATTATACTAATAAATTATTTCCAAATAAATGAATACGTCACTATTCACTTATCATGTCGTCGGAGAGGCTTACATGACGTAAAAATGACGTCCAACAACAGTACTACATTAAAATGTCATTCAAAATAGTTTGGCGGTTTACTGACTGTCACCAAGAAAGATATTCAGGAAATAGAGGTAATCAAATTATTCCTTTTCTTCTGTTTTATAAATGGTAGATTTGTTATTGAGATCCGCATACTTTTCGTGCAAGAAGACGAAATGCATGTCCACAAAATTAGTCTATGAGTGAGTTCGATCAGCGATCGTAGTTTAGTTCCGGAAGGACGAATGCGCATACTCTTGAAGTGGACAGATCGAACTCTGTTTGGTACTAGACGTTTGGTTGCAATATGGCGGCGCCCATGGACAATCGGTTACGATTTGTTTTTGAGGAAGTTTCTCTTGTTAGACATGTCGAACCTACCGATCAAAATTGTTTAGATCTTTTCTACCAACAAAAAGAAAACAAAAATACTGCTTTTTCGTACCCGAAACTTTGCAACTTACTTTGTTTGCCAAGGGCGGCCATATTTGATCTAGAGAAATCATCGCGCAGAGCATGGTTGAACCGCAGTTTGAGATGACGTCACTTCAGTCGATCTGAAGTGAGTTCGGTAAAAGTATAGTCGAACCACAGTTATCATGGTTTAAGATCGAACTCGCTCTACAATATGTCTTTGCAATCGGATTTCATAAAGTTGCGTTCTTATGATGATGTAATATCAGAGATTTGATGTTAAAGATGAAGTCACAATTTTTCGTGTTGAGCATGTCAAAAACATTTTTAAAGCGTCATGTTTGCCTCCACGACCTGTATTTGAGTGTTACGCATAGAGGTTGTTTGCTCATTTATGATCTCACGATAGCGTTCAGTGGACTATGATTGTGCTGTCACTTGCATACGACAGGAAGTATCCTACCGCTTTTAAAGACGGCATCCTGACAATTGAAATTTTGACGAGAAAGCAAACAATTGCCTTTGTCGGCTTGAAGTTCTGGCTTCGCCAGAGCTTCTTCAAATCTTAGTGACTTTAACTGCCGTAATAAAGCCTTTACTGCCAAACTTCTTAGGCAGGGCCATCGTTATTTTAAACTTCGTAAGGCGTTTTCGAAATTTTATCGCAGACACAGTGCCTTGGTAGAAAAATATAAGTGTCAGCCTGAAAAAACTTCTGCAACAAGGTATATCGGAACCAGAATTTTACGGTGACTTAGTGTACAGATTTAGAAAAAATGTGGGAAAATCTAACTTTTCGGAGCAATTCAGAAAACTAATTAACCGTTATAAAAGAATTGGCTTTAGCCTGGATATTTTGCGGCAGACTGCATGCCTAGTTGTCAACCCAATCATTGTTGATGGCTATGCTTCACTCTTTAATTGCACGACGGCGGTTCGGGCCTCAGACTCAATGACGGCCTCCTCGTAAAACTTTAACCAGTGGGTTGGGGCTTGACGATATGTCTTTTGCTTGGACCGCTGTGGTTCAACTATTGGTTTTCATTTACTCTGGCATACAGTAGAATGAGCCATGAGTACTCGTCTTTGTTTATCATTGTGATTGATTTGATTTTTGTTTTCGCTTTTATGCATTGACGTTGGAAGCCTTTATGCGAACCGAATTTTTATGCATTTCTGTATTAAGAGTAGCATCGGGACCCAGGATGAAGTTGGCTAGCTGTAAAAATGCTTTAAAACCCCCGGTGGTTTATTCTACTGACCGTTCTAAGGCGGTGGTCCCGGTGTTAGTCTTACTCTTTGTTGTTTTGTGGTTTTATTCTACGAGGCGATTTGTTTTATGTCTTACCTTGTGTTATTTTGTTCTTGTGTTTTTCAGTCCTTTTAGCATTGCGATTACTCGCTTGGGGAAGAGAGAGCTAATCTTAGTGCTTTTCGTACGTTTGTTCGATTTGCGCTTGTTTTGTTTTGTCTGTTTTCTCTTCCTCTTGTCTGGGAAGGGCTGCGGTTTGTGATTGTGGCACTCCCTGGACTTTTTTCTTACCTTTTTTTTTTTTTTTTTTTTTTGATCATGCTGCCATTAAGAGGTGGGGCAAAAGAGTACTCCTTTTCGGTAGTTGTTCAGACGGACATCCCGGCTTAGATATTAGTTCTCTCACACACATCCAATGCTCTATCGGTCTTCTAACGAACGTCATTGCGATATCTAGAACAAGTTTTACCGCTAGGCGCCTTTTAAAAGTGAAGTGGAGGTTAATAATGACTTCCTAATACTGTAGTTTGTAAGAGTAATACCTACATTTAATGTCGGGAATTAACGGACTGTTAGGTTCCAGCAGTTCTAGTAATCTCAGAGGCTGAACATATCTGATTTAACGTCTTGAAAACATGAAGTATTTTATGATAGTTGCTTATTTTATTGCGCTGTGTAGCTCCTCTGGTAACAGGTTATATTTTCTTGAAAGGTAATATCTTACCTCGCATAATGCAACGAAAATTCTGGGGACAGTATACATTAGATCTTGAAACCACTGAATTTGCTAAGATTGTTTCTTGTTTTGTCTCTCAATATTATTGTGCACTTTGAATTGCTACAAATAAATATGAAAGGTTAAAAGGTAATTGCACTCAAATATGTAATTTTAGAATAGATTGCTATATTATATACATTTATTTTCCAGGAAAAATACTAAGATCTATTGATCTTCCTGCGCGAAGAATTACTTCATGTTGCTGGGGTGGAGTTCAACTTGATGAACTGTATGTCACATGTTCCGCTCATGGTGTTTCAGATGAAGAACGTCAGGCGACTCCATTAGCAGGATCAGTGTTTAGAGTTACTGGACTTGGCAGTAAGGGACTGACGGCCAATCAGTTTCAAGGGGAGATATTAAAAACTGTCTGAACGCTTTCTGCGTCAAACAAGGGGAATATAAAATCGTTAGATTTCCGATATTTACAATTTTATTTCACTCAAACCATACATAATATGACATAAGAGGTGCACAAAGAAACATCATGCGTGAAATGGATATACACAGCAGAGCAGTCAGTCTTTGGAATCAACTACTAATAATACTGATAATAAATTTGCTGATGGACATAAACGCATATCAACTGTAATTGTAAGAATATCAGTCAATATGACGTTATTACCTGAGACAAGGCATTAATTCCGTGTTGATATACGAATCCGTGCCGTCTGTGACTGCCTTGTGCAGCAGGAGGCAACAGTTACTGTCACCAGGTATTTCAGTCACACATCAGACAAAAGTTAGGGAGATCTTGCAGTCATGAATCTATGAATGAAAGTTATTGTGTTGCAATAATTTATGCTTTCGTCCACTTTCAGTTAGGTATGTGCTCTGTGTGTGTGTGTGTGTGTGTGTGTGTGTGTGTGTGTGTGTGTGTGTGTCTAAGTGGTTGTATGTTGACAGGCTAAGGAATAGAGAGAGAAAAAAAAAACATAACAGAAGAACAAGGATCCACGGATCCAAAGCAAACCATGCGCGCGCACGTTCAGGCTGCTAGGTAACATCCGTTACATTCTAGGAGACTGAGGTTTGCCATCCAAAGATTGTCTAGGCTGTCTTAGCTGACATACTAAACTTTCAGAATATATGCATATTTATTACATTTGAGTAAGATAAATGCTTCTTTTTAGGTCAGAATCTTTGACACTTCTTTCTTTGAATTTAGTGAGATAGACATGCGTAACAGTCTCTTACACACATGGGCCACCAGATACAGGACGAAAACAAGTTATATTTTACAGAGTAAACATTACCTAGGGTTAGGAAGGTGATCGCTATCTAGGCAGAACTCCAGTCTTCTGGCTAACTTTGACCCTGCTCCCGAACCCTAGGGTATTACGCAGACATAGCCTATCTCAAAGATCAGTTTGTTCTGTATCGAATAAGAGTTGTTTGCACTTTGTACCTGGTGACGTAACGTAGTAACAACTTGTTGAACACTTTATCTGTTATCAGTTTTACGTAATTATGTATATTTGCTAAAATACCATGCGAATTTGTTCAGCAACGCCATTTTTCAAGCATTATATATTATATCTGAATCAAACAATGCAACAAAAGTAAAATGGGGTTACGTTTGATTTAGCTGAGCAGTTTTAGGAACCACATAACAGAAATGGTTAAAATGCTAAAAAAGTAACAGTTTTGTTGCTGAAAGCCCACATTGGATCGCGTGTATATATGTATGTCTAAAATGCAAAATATATATAATTGTATAAGTATATAGATGTATGAGCAAATAATTGTTTTAGGGTGTTGGCTTAAATGAACAATTCTGTGTAACATACGTAATAAAAATCTATCTATCTATCTGTTCTTACTGCAGCACTCTTTTGCAATCTCGCAGTCAATGCAAGAATACAAGCAAAGACTTCAGGAGACATAAAAGTGATAAAAGGGATCAGGTGTTAGTGTAGAATGAGATGAAGTTAAAAGCAGGTTAAAAAAGGGTTTAAGAACTTAGGGCAAGTGATGAGAGATTGCCATAACTCCTTCCTTGGAGCCAAGATTACTGACAAGATCAATCTCTGACGGAAACTTATTCCATAAAACAATCGTTGAGGGATAAAATGACATAATATGTGGAAGAGGTGTGAATCTGCGTAAAGGCAAGAGGGTGCATGTGGCGAGTGTATCTCTGGGGTTTCTCAATATATGGAGGTACCTGAATGGCTAAATAGCTATATACAATTCAGTAAAACATAAGACGCGCGTCAGTCCGTCTGTTTGCCAAAGATCGCCAACGCAGGTCATCAAGCATGCTGGAAACACTTTCATATGGGGAATAGTAATTTTCCACCCATCTAGCCGCTCCCGCTCTTCTCTGAATCATTTCAGTTTTCTCAATGTTTTGTTTAGTATGTGGAGACCACACTGGAGAGGTGTATTCTACCAGGGGACGCACAAGAGTATTATATATATCAGCTGTTTTAATGGTTCGTTTCGGGTTTAAACACTTCTTTTGATGAAGCCGTTTATTACCAGCCTTTGCCGTTATGTTATTTATGTGGTTGTTCCTGCTCCAGCCTTTGGATATAGTTTACTGTTCCAAGCACCTGGCCATGGAGAGTATACTTTGTCGATAGTGGTTTCCTCGACCTTGTGACCTGGAGTACCTGGCATTTGCCCGTGTTAAACTCCATGTCCCAGGTTCGTTCCCATTGTTGCATTGTGTCTAGGTCTGCTTGGAGAGTAATCATATAACTAGATGAATTAACTGTTAAGTAGACAGCTGTGTCATCGGCAAATAACCCGTCTTGAGACTTGATGTCATGGGTTAGGTCGTTTATGTAGAGCAGGAAGAAGACAGGTCAGTTTTTATGTCTTTTTTTTTTTTTTTTTTTTTTTTTTGTAACATCCTCCTTTATACACATTTAGTCAGTCCTTTTGTTTCCATTTTGTGATATCAAATGATACAGATACATTCAGTCGTTTTGTTTCCATTTTGTGGCATCAATTAATCGTTTATACTGATACATTCCGTCTTTCTGTTTCCATTTTGTGACATCCATTCATCGTTTATGCAGATGCATTCAGTACTTCTGTTTCCATTTTGTGACATTCGTTGATCATTTACATAGATACATTCAGTCCTTTTTTTCCCATTTTTATAATATATCCATTTGTCGTTAATACACATCCAATCAGTCCTTTTGTTTCCATTGTGTAACATCCATTTATCGCTTATGCAGATATATCCAGTCGTTTTGTATCCATTTTGTGACATACATTCATCGTTTATACACATGCATTCAGTCATTTTGCTTCCATTTTGTGACATCCATTTATCGTGTATACAGATATCTTCAGTCGTTCTGTTTCCATTTTGTGCCATCCATTCATCGATTTTACAGATAGTCAGTTGTTTTGTTTCGATTTTGTAACAGCCATTTGTCGTTTACAGATACATTCAGTCGTTTTGTTTCTATTTTGTGTCATCCATTTATCGTTTATACAGATAGATTCAGTCGTTTTGTTTCCATTTTGTTACACTCATTCATCGTTTATATGGATCAATTCAGTCATACAGTTTCCATTTTGTAAAATTCATTCGTTATTAATGCAGATATAGGCAGTCTTTCTGTTTTCATTTTGTAACATCCATTGATCTTTTATACAGATACAGTCAGTAATCTTGTTTCCATTTTGTAACATCCATTTGTCATTTAAACAGATAGTCAGTTCTTTTGTTTCCATTTTGTGGCATCCATTTATCATCTATACAGATAGTCAGTCGAATAGTTTTCATTTAGTAACATCCATTTGTCGTTTATACAGATATATTCAATCCATCTGTTTCCATTTTGTCACACCAACTTATTGTTTTGTACTGATACAGTCAATCCTTTTGTTTCCATTTTATGGCATACATTCATCATTTAAAAAGATACAGACAGTTGTATTGTTTTCATTTTGTAACATCCATTTGTTGTTTATATAGTTATATTCAGTCGTTTTGTTTCCATTGTGTAACATCCATTTGTCGTTTATACAAATACATAAAGACGTTTTGTAGCCATTTTGTGACATCCATTTATCGTTTATACAGATACATAAAGTCGTTTTGTATCCATTTTGTGACATCCATTTATCGTTTATACGATACATAAAGTCGTTTTGCTTCCAGTCCCTTTGTCTCCATTTTGTGACATTCATTTATCGTTTATACAGATACATTCAGTCCCTTTGTTTCAGTTTTGTGGCATTCATTCATTGCTGATACAGATGCATTCAGTCATTTTGTTTCTGTACATAGAAATACAGGAACACGCCGAAACACCGAAACACACTGGTATTTACCGGAACGCACTGAACATGTATATTTCTTTTACCTACAAATGATTTTCTTTTGGTCTTTTTTTTTAATATAAAAGTTATTAATATTGTTAGCAAATCGTAAAATATGACCTTGATAGCTTTCATGCCATGGAGTTCTGCTCATGTATACGCTAGAGGGCGCAAGCAGTGTTGCAAACTTCATTACTGCTTATGAAGAGTCGCAATAATACCGAGACTCCCATTTTCTTATCTGTAGTGTGTTCTTTGTTTCCAAAGGCAATCTTTTTGACGTTTATTGACAGTAGCGAACAAAGGGCAATTTTTGAATACTGGTATGAACTCTGTGTGTTTCGGTAGCCATTTATAGCTATATACTGAGTAGATGTCAGACTAAAAAAGTCCAAGAACAAATACTAATTAGCATTTATTGTTTGCTTACCGCTTTATTAATTTCAAGTGTTTTATTTTTCTGATGTGTGCAGAAAATGAAGTTTCATACATCAGTATGTATCGAAACGCACTTGGTGTAAAGACCTGAACACACTAAAACACTGAAATGCAGACCAACTAATGTATACTGAGATCTAGTTTGTTCTTAACGGCATGTTAAACAAAAACAAACAACAATTAAGTTATAAAATCAAACATTGATAATTAGAAAATTAAAAAAAATATAAGTGTGTTCCGGTAAATACCAGTGTGTTCTGGTGTTTCAGTGTGTTCCAGTATTTCTATGTACCCGCTTTGTTTCCATTTTGTGACATCCATTCATTGTTTATATAGATACATTCAGTCCTTTTGTTTCAGTTTGTAACATCCATTCGTTTTTTATCTTTTTTTACAAATACATTCAGTCCTTTTGTTACCATTTTGTGACATCCATTCATCTTTTATACAGGTGCATTCCATCCTTTTGTTTCCATTTTGTGACATTATTCATCCTTTATACAGCTGCATTCAGCCATTTAGTTTACATTTTGAGGAATCCACTTATCGTTTATACAGATGCATTCAGTCGTTTTGTTTCCATTTTGTGATTCATTCAGTGTTCATGCAGATGCATCCAGTCGTTTTGTTTCAGTGCACTAAGCACTTTCATTTAGATGCATGAGTAAACTACAAAAATGCATCAAAATAGCTTGAATTTTTCAAAACATAATGATAGTACATTTATGTAAGTGGTGTGTGAAATAACTCAACTTACAAGCTTTATACAAAATTTATTTGATATTAAATACAATAACAAAGAATTTAAATAATACTGTACTGTGATTAAAGAAAAATATATATACGAAATATCTCAGCCACCAATCTTTCATCTGACATCATCAAATATTTTCACATTCTCGAGGACTTGTTAAGGAGGAGTATCTGATGATAAATCTGTGATAGATTTCTCCAGTTCTCCATAGGAACATATAGCAAGGGTACTCATTAGAATTGTCTCAGTTATTAGAATTGCCTCACTGAGGCGATTCTAATGACTGAAGCGATTCTAATGAGTACCTATAATATATGTTTATATATGGAGAAATGTATGTTAATATATGGAGAAACAACAAAAATTAACAAATATCCTCCTTAACGAATCCTATTCATTCTTTTGAAGTCCACCATAGTTATCAATTGAACAAGTGCACCTGACTACCAAGAGCTATGTCTAACAGGACCTGTAGCTGGACAGGAATGTTTGCTTAAGATCGTGATTGTCCATCATAAGATTTTTTTTAACCTTTGAGTTGACCTCAGGATCACTGCAGGTGAACATGCATTGAAAGAATCTTTGGATCAGTTGTTAACATCAACCCAAGTATCAACTACATCAACCCGGTCTTCAGATGATACTCACCTTTAAAAACCAAAGTAAAAGGTCAACAGGAAAATTCTGTGAGTGACCTCAAGGTCATTCAGCAAGGCAGTGCTTGCACTGACCGAAATTCTAAACCAGTATCTAGCATCTCTTTATGTATCAACTAATTTCATCTAGGCATTCAGGAGGTATGGATCTTTGTAAACTTTAAAGTGAAACATGACAATTATAAGTATGTGACTAGACCTTACAGTCATGCATTAAGGGTGGTGGAGCACTCTACAAACTTTTTACCAGTATCTAACCTCATTTCATGTGTATTGTCAATGCCAATTCACATTTTTTTCAAACAGATAACATAAATGCCAAGTTGGCCCTTTATCGCTCACCTGATTACCAGACAAGTTTCAAGTCAATTGGCTTTTAGGTTGAAAAGTTCAATATAGATTTTCAAGATGGCAGCCATGGCAGCCAGTTTCGAGTCAACTGGCCTTTCTTTTTTTGAGAAGTTCAAAATAGACTTTCAAGATGATGGCTATGGCAGCCATCTTCGATTTCCAATAAGAATGATATTAACTTTCTTTGAACTACAAGTTGCCCCGATACTGATACTTCCTACTAAAGTTCATGTCAATTGGCCTTTCCGTTCATGAGAAGTAGTTCAAAATAGACTTTTGCCACTCATCCAGCAGCCTTTAGACACATCAACAGGCAGTAAAATTGACTTGTTCAAGTTTTAGGATATTAGAATGGCTGGCAGTTAAGGTGAAGATTTTGCGCTCTACCTCACTTTCAATATAGTTTAAGACATATCAAGAGAAAGAAAAGATAATGTAAGGCTCTGTGCAATGAAGTGCTATACAGTTACGGGCTGAAATCTGCCTCTAGTAGCAACTGTGCTCCAGGAGGAGTAAAGATGTCCAAATGCTTAGCTAAAATCATTACGGTATAATTTAATTAAGGTACATGTATAACACAACATGTACAGTGAATGTTCCACAAATTTGAATGCAATGAAGCAAACAAAAATAACTCGAGTTAAACATAGAATACGGTATTGATGGCACTGACATGAAAGTATTGATGTGTGCTGCTCTAGAGCTTTAAAAAAAAAAATTGGTATACTGTCTGTCTTGTAACCCTTTAACCATTACCACTCTCTGGGTAAATTCACAAGACGACAAATTGATGATACTTATTTTTCCCAGAAAAAGGATTTGACATTTCATGCAAAATGTCTCCAATGGAGACAATTTGCATGAAATGCCAAACCCGTTTTATTGGAAAAATAAGAAAAATATTTCAATATTCATCTCCTGAAAATTTTACCCAGAGTGCTAAGCCTTCATAGCACCCTCTAGGTAAAATCAGCAGAGGTAAAACTGATATTTTTGTAGGGTTTTCAGAAAATATATCTCAATCTTACATGCAAATTGTCTCAGGAGATATTTGCATGGTATGGCAAACCCTATTTTCAGAAAATTAAGAAGAAAATATTTCAAAATGTTGTCCACTGAATTTTTTTCCCAGGATGTTGTCTGAGTTGAGCTTTTATGGCCCTATCAACTCATTAAGATCATGTCGAGCCAGTCAGTTTACCTATCCACACTTTTCTTGAACAGGATCAGTCCTGTAGGCCCTTCTTGAATCGACCCATGGTAGAAAATGACTGTAGAAAACATTTCATGACCAATCTCCTGACCGTAGAAAACATTTCATGATCAATCGCCATGAAAGATCTGGATCCGGCGGGGATCGAACCCACAACCTCCTGATCACAAATCAGACGCGCATCCAAATAAGCCACAGAGGCCACCCAGAATACTATGTTTTAATACACAGGGTACTGCTGGCAAAATTAGTATATCAATCCTTGTGGCTCTTTTTAAGTCATCTCCCTTTTTAGAAATTTTCCAATTTTCCTTTCTAGAAATGGGAGAAAAGAGCTAGTAGATGAAAGGAAAGAAAGAAATACATTACGAAAACAGGCCTATTCAAATATATTGAAAATGTCACCACCAAAAACTGAAAGTTTTCAGATAAAAATTCTAATGTTTTTCATATTTCTGCTCAAAACATAGATTGTGGGTACTCGTTTGAACTGCCTCACTGAGACAGTTCTAATAAGTACCCACAATCTACGTTTTTGAGCAGAAATAAGAAAAATAATGTATATCCCTTTTAACGCCAGTTTTATTATATAAAAGTGGGGTTTAAGGGGGACAAAGTTTTATAGGTATGTCTTCGTGATGAAAAAAATAGACAAGGATGTGTCCAAGAAAAAGAATGACAGTGCAAATAAAGAATACTAACGTGCCCCCTTCCCCCACCTACTGCAAGTATAGCAGGCCCTTACAACTATCCTACCATCCTACCAGCCAAAGGCATTTCATACAAATCAGATCCTAAGGAAATCATTTGCAAGAAATGTCCTATGTCTAACTTCCAACGAACAAAGAGAAAGGAAAATATTTTTTAAATAATAGATGACAAATGTATTTAATTCAGAAATTTATGGGTAAAGAATAGCTGTTTTTTCAAAAAAAAAAAAAATGTGTGTATCATTTCAAAGATTCAAGGCATGATAAAGTTGCTTAACCCTTAAAGCGCTAATCACAACTACTGTCGTCTGATTTGTCTTCTGCTGGTTACTTTAAAAGTCCCTTCTGCAAACAGTGTGGACCCATATCAGACTGCTCCTTTAGGAGCAGTCTGATCTGGGTCCACACTGTTTGCCTGTATGCAAAAATAGGTTTGAAAAGTTTGCAAGAATATTCAGCAGATGACATAAACAGACGACATTTTCAGATGCAGGTTTTCTTGGCGCTTTAAGGGTTAAGGGCAATCTAAGAAAAAAAATACCTTATTGCGAATGTGGGTCAATAAAGTCCCCAATCAGCATGCATGTTTGGGCACCCTGATCAGGGTATTATTTGTTTCTCGCTTACAGGATCAATGGAAACAGTAGAACTTCAATGGCTCGAACCCCGATGGCTCGTTTACCATGGATGAGTCAAACACATTCCTGAGTCCACAGGGATTTCCTCCAAATACTATATACGGATAATTAGGGACATTTTCTTCTTTTATCTTGTAAATGTATGTTGTGTGTACCCTCTATGAGGCGATTCTAATGAGTACACACAACATTTAAAATACAGAACACTGAAAAGATATCCCACAATTATCCCCATTGTGCCTCCTGGTGTGGCACTAATAGTAACCTTCCGAGGCTCGAACTACCGCTGTCTCGAACAAATTTTTATGGACCCAAAGGGGTTCGAGCCATCAAAGTTCGACTGTATTGGAAAATACATTCATGAACAGAGGGCCCTCATCAGACTTCCCAGATGCACATGCTCAGTGCTCCAGCTAGGATTTGAGGGAAGAGGGGTGCCGGGTAGGGCCCTTTTTGCATTGTCATACAAGAATGCGGGCACCATGTGTCATATGATGTTACAGAATATAATCCCATTCCACACCTCAAAAATAGAATACACATAAAACTGACCCTTAAACATTGATAACTTTTTTAATTTTGGTTTGATTTTCATGAAATTTTCACCAAAATGTATGGTTTTATGTCTGCAGTTGAAACAAAGAGGAGGGGAGCTTTAGAAGGGCAGAGGGGTGGCAGGAGGGGGCAAGAGGGGCACCCCTCCCCCTCTCTATATAGGGCTAGCTGGAGCACTGCATGCTGATCTGAGCCTTCGCTATTTACTATTGACATAGGGGCCATCATCATATGAGCTATAACATAACTTCGGACATGTGCATGCAGTGAGGATTCAGATCAGCCTGTGCATTCACACAGTCTGATCAGATTCTTCGCTGGGCATATTTTGGATAGCAAACGATGCAAAGTTTGTTCATGCGGACGATAAAGATTCTAACCCGATGAAATTACGAAAACAAGCCTATTCAAATATATAGAAAATTTCACCACCAAAAACTGAGAATTTTCAGATAAAAAACTCTTGATATTTTTCATATTTCTACTCCAAACAAAGATTGTGGGTATTCGCTAGCACTGCCTAAATGAGGCAGTTCTAATGAGTACCTGCAATCCATGTTTTCAAGCAAAATAATAAAAAGAATGTATACCCTGTAAACCCCAGTTTTACTACATGAAAGTGGGGTTTAAGGGGGTCAAAATTATATCAGAGTTCTCACTAGGATTTTGAAAGTAGGAGTTTAAGAATCCATCTCTGAGAAAAGTTGGAGTTAAATTTAAAAAATAGGAGTTTGACCTAGAAAACTTGGAGTTTTTGGCTAAATATGAAAACTTAATATTTAAGGACATTGTCTGGCCAACTTCATTTTTCAACATAGTTAACCTTGACCACTGAGTGTCTGGTAAGGATCCAAAAGCTTTTGGGGCTTAGGAAATAGTGACAGGACTTCCATTAACTTCCAGACTCAGGAAGTCCCAGACTTCCTACCCCTCAAATTTGGAAGTCCAACAGGAAAATCTAGGATGTCCCACTTTTGTCCCTGCTGCGGCGGTCTGCCCTATCTTTAGTAGAACAGAGGTTCTTAATTCAGTGTCACACAGAATCATCATGATATATACACTTCTCTTAGATGTGTTTTAAACATATCCTTATCGCTTATTAAAATTCGATCGCATCTTTTTGGAAAGCCTGTACTTGCATGTAGGACCTTAGAGAAAGCATTGGTCCAACTTCGCGTTCGTTTCAAAGCCCAAAGAAAGAAAAAATGAAAAGAAAATACATGAGAGAAAACACCCAAAACATGTTTTCTTAAAAACAAACTATGCTGAAATTCTTCTTAAAAACAAACTATGCTGAAATTATTTTGCAGAAATGTATTTAATGAAATATTTGCTCGGATTGAAGCTGATCAACACGAGCGAGCAAGTTGCTTACTTCACAAAAATTGCGGGAAAACGGCGCCGACTCGTGCAACAACAAACAAATAAAAGGCAGCTCTCGAAGAGTTACCAACAGCAATACGTTCGTTCGCGGAGAACAACAAGCAAAACCATCGCAATTCGCCTATATTTAGACTTACTTTGCGTCTTTTCCGCGCTGGTAAACAGCGCAGCCGGAAGAAGGCTACGAATTTTAACGGGTTTTCCGAAAATTTTGACGAAAAATATGTTTTCTTCTCATTTGAAAAATTGCTTTTGTTGTCATGACAAACATAAGCTTCTAAATTCGAATTGGTTTAAATTTGTGTTCTGTGCATAATTGATATTTATTTATTTAATTTCACTCGGTAACTCCCGGAAGTGTTGAGGTGTTTTCAGACGACACACGTTCTTAGCAAAATAATAATTTAAAATTTTAAGACGTGAATATTTAAAAATAATAATGACTTCATATAATTTCACCGAATATTTTCGGGTGTCGCAGAAGAAAGTTTAATTATACAAACATCAATTAATCAACTAAGCACGCGTGATAAATACACACAGTGATCACGCAGCCATCAAAAGGGTGCTGCGACGCTTGACACCGATGTCAATAAAACTCCCGCAAGCGGAAAGTGGGACGTCCTTAAAGCTCAGTCAACACAGGTAGCGAATTTCCAATAAGTAGGCGGGGCAAACATCATACAACTCGTTAAAAGTGGGCGGGCTTTTTGACAATTTTTGGACATCTCGGGTATCGATTTCGACGTACAAAAGAAATTTCGGAAGTCCGCGGTACGTCTTTGAAGTTCAGTTTGGACGTCCGGTGGCAATAGAGCGTAAATGAGAATCCTCGGAAGGAAATTTTACACGTACAAAAGCAAAAATAGGCGTAAAAATACGCCAGATTCGGCGTTTCCGAGAACTCTGATTATATAGGTATGTTTTCGTGACTCACAAGCTGATTTGAGTCTTCATTGGGCACACGTCAAAAGGTACGTTTTCCCACATTGCAACTCATTTATCAAAAACATACATTATGTTAACACATCCATGTGACACGTAATGATGTATATGACTAAGAAGGTACTTGTTCAAACTACTTGTTTTGATATTTTTATCATTTCCCCAGAAAACATATGTTGTGGGTATTCATTTTAAATGCCTCAAGGAGGTGCTTCTAATGAGTACCCATAAGGTAGAGAAATTCTGCAAAGAAATAATGAAAATATTTTATTTGGATGTAAATCTTATCAAGAAATATGTAAGCGGTGACATTTCCATTATACAATATGGAGAAATGGCAGAAAATTTCAGAAATTTTTCAAACACGTATTGATATGTTTCTTATTTCTCCATTAAAACATATGCTGTAGGTACTCATTTGAAGCACTTCAAGGAGGCACTTCTATGTAAGCCATGACATTTGCGCTGAGAATTTTCAGCACTTTTTCAAACATACTGTACTGATATTTTTCTGATTTCTCTACAACAACATATGTTGTGGTACTCATTATAAGCACCTCATGGAGACAGTTCTAATTTACAACATGTTTTCACTGAGAAATAATAAAAATATTTATCTGGACATCACTCTTATCTAGAACTATGTAAGCTATGACATTTCCACTGTACAATATGGAGAAACAGCAGAAAATTTCAGCACTTTTTCAAACATACTGTACTGATATTTTTCTTATTTCTCAACAAAACTATATGTTGAGGCACTTCTAAAGAGTTCCCACAACACGTTTTCAAAGAGAAATAAGAAAAAATATTTTATCTGGGCATCAACTCTTATCTAGACCTATGTAAGCCATGCCATTTCCATAATACAATATGGAAAAAAAGCAGAAAATTTCAGCACTTTTTCGAACATACTGTATGGATATTTCTCCACAAAAACATATGTTGTGGGTACTCATTAGAAGTGCCTCATGAAGCCACTTCTTATGAGTACCCACAACATATATTTTTGTGGAAAATAAGAAAATATTTTATCTGGACATCACTTTTATCTAGAACTATGTAAGCCATGACATTTCCATTATACATCATTATACAATATGAGAAAAAGGTGGAAAATTTCATAACTTTTTCAAACATACTGCACTGATATATTTCTTATTTCTCCACAAAAAAATATGTTGTGGATACTTATTAGAAGTGCCTAATGAAGATACATATGTTTCTGTAGAGAAATAAGAAAATATTTTATCTGGACATCACTCTTATCTAGAACTAGGTAAGCCATGACATTTCCATTATACAATATGGAGAAAAGGCAGAAAATTTCTCCACTTTTTCAAACATACTGTATGGATATTTCTCCACAAAAACATATGTTGTGGATACTCATTTGAAGCAGTTCATTGAGGCACTTCTAATGAGTACTCACAACATATGTTTCTGTAGAGAAATAGGAAAAAATCTTTATCTGGACAGCACTTTTATCTAGCACTATGCAAGCCATGACATTTCCATTATACAATATGAGAAAAAGGTGGAAAATTTCATAACTTTTTCAAACATACTGTACTGATATTTTTCTTATTTCTCTACAAAGACATATTTTGGTACTCGTTATAAGCACCTCATGGAACCACTTCTAATGTACAACTTGTTTTTGCTGAGAAATTAGAAAAATATTTATCTTGACATCACTCTTATCTAGAACTATGTAAGCCATGACATTTCCATTATACAATATGGAGAAACAGCAGAAAATTTCAAAACTTTTTCATTCATACAGTATTGATATTTTTCTTTTTTCTCCACAAAAACATATGTTGTGGGTACTCATTAGAAGCACCTGATGAAGGTACTTCTAATGTACTACATGTTTTCGCTGTGAAATAAAAAAAAATATTTATCTGGACATAGCTTTTATCTAGAGCTATGTAAGATATGACATTTCCATGATATAACATGTAGAAAAGGTGGAAAATTTTGACACTTTTTCAAACATTTCTTTTTATTTATCCACAAAAACCTATGTTGTGGGTACTCATTAGAAGTGCCTCATGTAGGCACTTCTAATGAGTACCCAGAACATACATTTTTGTTGAGGATTAAGAAAAATATACATCTTGACATAAATCTTATCTACTATCCTTGCAACATCAGCAGGAAAGTTTGTTTGTGTTGAGGTTTTACGGCCCAGTCAAGCCAATGGGGTCATGTCGAGCGCAGTCAGTTTACCTAACCACACGTTTACTGGGCAGGCTTAGTCCTCCAAGCGGTTAACCAGTATTGTGTACATTCTTTCACCACAAACTGACAACTGCCCTTCTTGAATAAGCGGAAGGGAGAGAATGACTGTAGAAAATATTTCATGATCAATCTCCACAAAAGAATGTTGCCGACCTCTGCGGGGGTCGAACCCGTGACCTCCTGGTCTCCAGTCGGACATACATCCAACTGCACCACCGAGGCCGGCTAGGTGAGATGTCTTTTGGCTTGGCATTTTATTTTTTTGAAACTACTTTGTTCTGATGACCATATCTTATCAGAAACCATTTGTCTTTTCTGTTTCTGTGTTTTGTTCTCAAATATTTACCCTAAAATTAAATTTAAGGTGAAAAATTGGTCTGACCTATATAATGTATATAGTAAGTGATTTTTTGTCTAAGAAAATATTTTTAACTTTTCTTTGCTGCTGAGTTTGAATTATTGATGTTTCACAACAATATTGTGAAAATTTCAGAAAAAAACTAAACAAGCAGAACTTGTTGAAAATCTGCCTCCAAGTTACCTACCCTACAGATTTCTGCATAATTTGCTTTCATTTTCTCTATGGGAAAAGGTGGAAGTGTTTGAATTTTTTTGAAAACCAATGACTAGAATAAAAGATTTTTTGTGCATAGATAGTTACGGCAAATGGATCAGCATTAAATTGCGACAAAAGTTTGCAAATTTACTTCTGTGTAAGTGCCAAACAAAAATGACTTTCTGGCCCTGAGGTTATAAAACTTTTTTCATAAGTTGGCATTTTCATATTTATTAGCAGAGAAATTTTCATGCTCAGCTATGTTTAGCAAGGAAGAATTTGGCATTGTTAGAAATTTGAGATTTATTAGCATGAAAAAAGTTTTATAACCTCAGGGCCTGAAAGATGTCGAAAACACAGTAGAGCAATGTAATCCAATGTAATCACAACTGCAGCAGATGACATTTTATTTATTTATTTTTGTATTTTTCAGAGAAAATAAGGCTTGAAGGCAGAAAATAAGGTGGTAGAACGTCTCCCGGTACTTAACCATAGTGCAGATTATATTTCATTTCCTTTGGGATCATTGGGCCCATTGTGGAATATATCTTTGAAAATGGAGTTCTGCTCATGTATACGCTAGAGGGCCTAAGCAGTGTTGCAAACTTCATTACTGCTTATGAAGAGTCTCAATAAAACCGAGACTCCCATTTTCTTATCTGTAATGTGTTCTTTGTTTCCAAAGGAAATCTTTTTGACGTTTATTTGACATTTCATATGAATCATCTGCCTAGCAGTCTTATTTTTTTCTAAAAATAGTTTTACAAAAATGAGACTGTCCTCTGCTGCAATTTTACTTGGCATTTTAAGGGTTAAAAGCTGAAAAATTCTGAAAACTGGCCCTGTGGTTATAAAACTTTTTTCATGCTCAACTCATGAAATGCCAAAAACAGTTGGCATTTTCATATTTTTTAGCAGAGAAAATTTCATGATCAGCTAATTTTAGCAAGAAAGAATTTCCAATTGTTAGTAATTTGAGATTAATTAGCATGACAAATTTCATACTCAGACAAGTTGAGCATGAAAAATGTTTTATATCCTTGGAGCCTGGCTCAATAATGTATACCCCTGTATACTCCTATTTTCTCTATATATTATGAGGAAAACAAAGGGGGTCTACATTACATAGCCCTGTTAACATAATGTATTTACTTATACTGGCCTTCAATCTATTTTCAAAGAAATATTTACATTATATACAGAGTATTGATGAAATCTAGTCACTGACATTATTTCACTACAGCCTCAATAAAGCTCAAACATGATTGGTCAGCTGCTGATTGTTAAAGCACTATAACTGGCTAGACTGGCAAATCTAAGCTAACTTCTGATTGGCTGGATCATGAGACTGGTACAGGCACTTTTGGCTCAGGACTATCACTGACTCCATTGACTAGACTGACATCTTTGAGCTGATCTGACAGGAAGGTGGACAGAATTTCTTTGTCACTCTGAAAGGAAGAAGGAAGTGTAACAACTACCTTATTTACCCTATATGTTCAGGGCCCAGTTGTTCAAAACTAACGATGTTGTTAGTTAACGATTCGTTAAAACTTACATCGAGCGATACGCAAATATGCTGAAATTTTTTGCTGAAAAAAATGTAAGTAGCTTTTGCAGTGCTACTCACATTTTTTCAGCAAAAATTATCAGAATATTGTGCATTGAATCCACTAAAATAGTTAACAAAACGACCCTTAACAAGCTCTTTAAGCTAACAACGCTTTATACAACTGGGCCCAGACATCTAAACTCTTCATCCTACTCATAGCTCCAGATAAGGTGCTTTTTCACCCAAAATGTACTGATAATTTTTCTTATTTCTCCACAAAAACAAGTGTTGTGGGTACTCATTAGAAGCACCTCACCGACAACATGTTTTCATGGAGAAATAAGAAAAATATTATGACAGATTGTGTTGGGGTTTAACAACAAGTCAACCCTTGTAGGTCATTTTGTGTCATATCCCAGAGAGGGAGAAAAGCTATAGAAGAGATAGAGGAGATGAAAGAGAGGGACAGGCATGAAAGAGGAACAGGAATGAAAGGGAAGAAACAGAAGAAACAAGAGGCCCATGGGCCACGACTCGCTCACCTGAGTGACATAACCACTGCAGATATGCAGATGTTATGCAACATTTTTCCAATCCTATCATCACAACCAATTAAAAGATCATCATTTGAGCAGTTCTTAGTTTTGAAGAAGAATATATGGGCCTAACAGTCAATGGAGCATAATCATTTGAATAAACTATCAATCACATTTCAACAGTAGGATCAATGCGAAATTTGGTGGAAATTGGCTAAGTGGTTTCTGAAGAATCAAGATTTTATACATGTAAACAGCACAGTGGCAGGGAAATATAATAAATATAAACAAGATGACGGCCATCTTAGATTTCCAATCAGAATAATTTTTGGTCAAATGTCAATATACCTCCCGTCCCAGATGGCTTATGCGAAGATTCAGCCCCAAGGCATCCTCCGTTCTGGAGAAGAAGATTTTTAAAGGTTTTTACCATGGTGGCCATCTTGGTCAACGAGCCGCAACCATTTTAGCAATCTTTCATTCCCCCAACCTAAGGAGGCTCCATATGAAATTTGAGCAAAATTGGCCCAGAGGCTCCAGACGAGAAGTCTTTTGAAATTCTGAACATTTTTCCCATACAAAGGCATAAGGAAGCAAAATTGACCTTACCGTAAGAAGGTCAAATGTCAATGTACAACCATTATTTTAGCAACTTTGGTAGACCTCCTGTTTCCGATGATACAGTGGAACCTCAGTAATTCGAACGCCAATTTTTCGAAACTACCGGATTTTTCGAAGACGACTGATGGTCCGGACTTCTTTCACTATAATTTTTTGCAAAAAATATCATCGATTTTTCGAATTTCAATTTTTCGAAAAAATCAATTTTTTGAACAGATCATTTGGTCCCAATCAAAGAAATTCCTATTAAAATTCCCTGCTAAATTCGAAATACCAAACTGCCAGTCAAGGTCACGCATGGTGATCATGATTTCTTTGTGCGGCGAGTTCGATTGTTACACACCCGAGTGACTTCACGGGTTTATTCACCACAGGTAGCTGACACCGTCTTAACGGTGAATATTCTGAACATATTTGTCGGACCCAATCAAAGAAATTTCTGTTGAAATCCCCTGCTAAATTCAAAATTCCAAACTGCTAATCAAGGTCACGCACGATGATCATGATTTCCGTGATTGTTACACACCCGAGTGACTTCACAGGTTTATTCGCTACAGGTAATTGACACCGGATTAACGGTCATACTATTAAGTGATGATCCTTGCTTGAATAAAGGGTTTCTTTAATTGAGATCGTTAGCCGTGATCGTGTTATTTGATAATTTTAAGTGTTTTTATTATGGGTCATTAATGAACTTTAATGGATTTTAAAGATCAGTGATTCATGTAACGTGTAAATACGAAGGATCTGTAATAGTACGGATACAGCAAAAACAATAATTCTGAGACGAATTTCCTGAACATTTTTGGACGTTTTTTTTAAAGTGAAAGTAGGGACAAAAAGGCAAAACAAAATTGTCTAGAAATGTGGTTAGCCCTTTCGGATCTGTACCAGCCAGTTTATTGCAGACTGATACAAATCTTCGCTAGCTGTCAACGTTTGTCTTCTCTGCACCACGTTTTGCAAGGTTAAATATTTCGTCAGTTAATTGGTTCGTTACTTTACATTTAACCTTCATTTTCGTTATTGTTGACGGTTGTAAGTAAAAATGTAAGTTCATGTTTTCTTTTTATTTTCTGGTTCCGTAGGCCTGTCAAGCGTAGAAGATGATTAGGCCAGTCTTCAAGCAGCTCATTATCTTAAATGCAAATGTCCCCATTTCTTCAACGATACTGAATGAAAAATCCGAACATATCCGAAAACTACCGATTTCGGAAATTCGAAATAGCGATAATTCGAAGGAATTCCTGCAGTCCCTTGCACTTCGAATTATTGAGGTTTTACTGTATATGTAAAGGTTCAGCCATAAGGCATCCTCGGTTTTGGAGAAAAATATTTTTAAAGGGTTTTCCCGTACAAATGCATAGGGAAGCAAACTTGACCTTGCCGTAAAAAGGTCAAATGTCAATATACAACCTTTATTTTAGCAATTTTGGTAGACCTTCCGTCTCCGATGACTTACGCAATGATTCAGCCCCAAGGCATCCTCCGTTCTGGAGAAGAAGATTTTTAAAGGTTTTTACCATATATGAGCATGGCGGCCATCTTGGTCAACGAGTCGTGACCATTTTAGCAATCTTTCATTCCCCCAACCTAAGGAGGCTCCATATGAAATTTGAGCAATATTGGCCCAGAGGCTCCAGAGGAGAAGTCGTTTGAAATTCTAGATCTTTCCCATACAAATGCATAAAGAAGCGAAATTGACCTTACCGTAAAAAGGTCAAATGTCAATGTACGACCATTATTTTAGCAACTTTGGTAGACCTCCTGTTTCTGATGATATATGTAAAGGTTCGGCCATAAGGCATCCTCAGTTTTGGAGAACAAGATTTTTAAAGGTTTTTCCCATACAAATGCATTGGGAAGCAAACTTGATCTTGCCGTAAAAAGGTCAAATGTCAATATACAACCTTTATTTTAGCAATTTTGGTAGACCTCCCGTCGCTGATGACTTATGTAAAGATTCAGCCCCAAGGCATCCTCCGTTCTGGAGAAGAAGATTTTAAAAGTTTTTACCATATATGGGCATGGCGGCCATCTTGGTCAATGGACCATGACCATTTTAGCAATTTTTCGTTCCCCCTACCTGAGGAGGCTCCATATGAAATTTGAGCAAAATTGGCTCAGGGGCTTCAGAGAAGTCATTTGAAAATGTTAACGGACGGACGGACGGACGGATGGACGACGGACGAAAAGTGATCACAATAGCTCATCCTGAGCATAGCTCAGGTGAGCTAATAAAAACATTCCCCTCTACCCTTACCTGCTGCAAGGATAGCAGGCCTTGCCCAACTGTAAGCCAATATCAGTTGGATGCCCCAGTGACGTAAGATAAACGACACCTTCGCCACACCCGACCACCCCACAAAATATTATGTGGGTACCCCTTCTTCTCTAGAGCTATGCATACTTGTCCTAATAACTGAACAAGTGCATTTTATTACTTGTTGATGTGTCCAAAAACTGCCGGAATTAGTGGCAAACAGAACCTGATTAGACACCATATCTGATCTGGGTCTACATTTGTTGGTCAGGCCAGTCTGTCTAAATACTTACGCTAAATACAGTGACAAAGCTCACATCTCTAGATAAAAGTAGTACCGTGGACTCACGTTATCTTGACCTCGCTTATCTCGAATAACAGTTTATCTCGAAATAAAAATCTGGTCCTTGTTTAAATATGGAAACTTAACAACAGGTAACAAAATATTGTGGAAAAGAGGAGAAATTGCTCCCAAGGAGCAATTTCTCCTCTTTTCCACAATATTTTCAATATATCTCTAATTTCAAGAGTCAAATTACATATTCATTTGTGAAATGTAATTGTTCGATTTATTTATTTTTTCAATTCTGCAAATCTGATATGTCGAGGTACGGATATCCAAAGTATTTAAGAGAGTCCCTTGGACTTCAAGATAACAAGAGTCGACTGTATATAGGCAAACATTTTTCTCGTTTCTCCATGAAAGCGAATGTTGCAGGTACTCATCAGTGTACCTACATTTTGTTTTTATTGAAGTTTTACTGCCTAGTCAACCAAATGGGGTCATGTTGAGCGTCGTCAGTTTACTTAACCACACTTTTACTAAGTCCTCTAAGCAGTTAACCAGTATTGTGCACATTCTTTTGCCAGAAACTGACAGCTGCCCTTCTTGAATCAGGGGAAGGAGGGAATGACCGTAGAAAATATTTCATGATCAATTTCAATGAAAGAATGTTGCCGACCCAGCTGGGATTGAACACGTAACCTCCTGATCAACAGTCAGACAGGCTTCCGAGTCACCGAGGCTGGCGTACCTACAACATACCGCATTTGACCTAATTGTTGCATTGTGCTCTTTGGTTTTGTCAAAAATACTGGGAAAACTTGAAGTGAAATCAGTACCTACCTATACTAAGAGTACATTTAAAAAAAAATCAGTCAAGGACTTATCAAATAATGTTCATGCGATGTTTTTTGTGTTTTTCTTTTTTTTCTGATTTTCTTTATAGTAGCATATGTTGTGGGTACTCATCTGAATTGCATCAACAAGTTGATGCAATTCAAGTGAGTACCCACAACATATGCCTTTAAAAAGAAGCAGACAAAAAGTACACTGACTGTAATCTAAAGACTACGGTATTGCTCGACTGAGGGCTAATAGGGGTATGTGTGGTAATTAGATCTGATACAGTGCGCTTGTATGGAGAAACAAGAAAAATATTTGCAATAGAACAAATTTCACTAAGTAAAAACCAGTGGCTCAAACAGCTAATTTATTTTAAAACATTTTTTCCTTAAATCTAAATTTCATTGGTCTGTGTTGGGGTTTAACGACACGTCAACCCTTGTGGGTCATTTTGTGTCGTCTCCCAGAGAAAGAGAGAAAAAAGACAGAAGAGATAGCAGAAGAGATGAAAGAGAGGGACAGGGAAGAAATAGGAACATGAATGAAAGTGTAGAAACAGAAGAAATAAAAAATCACCTCCCTACCCTTACCTGCTACAAGGATAGCAGGCCTTGCCCAACTGTAAGCCAATATCAGCTGGACGCCCCGGTGACATAAGATACATGACACCTTCGCACCACCCGACCACCCCCAAATTTCATTGGTCATAAAGTATTTGTGTGTTAATAGTTTATCTTTTATTACAGTGCCATGTAATATCCATATTTGAGTTTTCTATTTATTTATTAATCTTTTTTATTATTGTGTGTGTGTATGTGGTTGTGTGTATGTATGTATGTATGTTTGTAAAAAAAGCTACCATACTCTCAAGTTACAAATGAAATCAGCTCTGATGAAAGGCTGCACCCTCTATGGATAGTCAAGGATCCTAGCTGCAGATAAAGTGTGGATATCCATATAATATTTTTCATATTTCTCCATCAAGACATGTGGGTACTCATTAGAACTGCCTTGGCGAGGAGCTCCTAATAAGTACCCACAATGAAAATTATGCTTTCATGAGGAAACAAGAAAAATATCTACTTTTTGGTTGGAAAAAATGCCCTACCTGGAGCCAGGAAGGATACATGGTTCCTTTAGGAGGGGAGCCAAGACTGATCAGATTGAGGATGTGCAGGGCAGGTTTCATATGAGACTTTGTGGGGCTCACATGACCACATGTACATTTTTCTCACATTATTGCATAAAAAGCAGTGCCGCACGTTATTAACAGCCGTGTATTAACCGGCAAAGAGCCGTGTATTAACAGGGCAATTCACGCGCTGTTAATGCTCGACTACGCAACTTTCAATTTGCATATACCAGGGCCACAGAATTGCTGCCGTCATGAGATGTGTAGTGTCCGTCCCTAGAACAAGCATAGTCCGTGGAAATTGCGTTCGCAAGACATCAGTGAAAAGGCGAAACAAAATAGTGCAAGAAATAACGCAAAATGTAGCAAATATTTTCAGTTTTTATGCAATGATAGCGATTGAACATGCTTTTTCAATGCATTAACATTCGTCAGGTCCGTTGGGAGGTGTTGAAAACCCCTCCCACGGGACATCGCGAATGTTAATGCATGAAAAACCATGTTTGATCCCTATATTGTGGCTCATTTTGATCATAAGGGGACTGGAAACACAAGGGAGATAACTTTTGTAACTTCAAGGTTATTTTCCTGCACTCTGTGTCCCTTCTGAAAAGGAGCCTATTCTAAAAGGAAAGAATTTGCTCCCAGGGGGAGCAAATTCTTTCCTTTTAGAGTAGACCCCTTTTCAAAGGGAATGAATTCTTTCCTTTTAGGAAAGCAAATTCTTTCCTTTTAGAGTAGACCCCTTTTCAAAGAGAATGAATTCTTTCCTTTTAGAGTAGACCCCTTTTCAGAAGGGGCAAAAGTAATTTTGGTTAAAACACTATTTATTTCTCATCAGGGGAGGGTCATAACTAATGTTGTAAGAACTTGTGGCCTGACCCCTTTCACTACAAAATTGCAATAAATATGATTAAACTATTTCTTATTATAATAACAACATATAGGTGGACAAGCAAATAATTACGCAATTACAAGAAAGAGGATCTGGATTTAAGCTTATAGAGTCCATTTCCTCCAAAACAATTCTGACAGATTTATCTCCCTTGAAAGTGTATCCATTCCGTTTCATTACCTCATTTATAAATCCATAATGAACTAATTCCTCGGCTAAGATCGTTGCATTGTCTGCAGAATTGAAATCACACTGTAGCTGACGGTTCATCTTGTCATCCATTCGTAACAACAAGGTCAGATGGTACGTCAGGTTGTCATCTATTTTGCGTAGTTGGCATGACATGTTTGTCACACGTCGAGATTCTATGTCTATTGGTTCTGGTGTTTCTGTCTTCTCTTGTTCCGTCATCTCTGGTGTGATGGCTCGTGGACGAGTTGGTGGCTGGGGCAATAAAAATGCTGTTAAGGGGTAAATGCCATTCCTGAAAGAAAAGACAATCAAACTAATGCTTAGCACTCTGGGTAAAAGTTTCAGCAGACGATACATTGAAATATTTTTCTTATTTTTTCCAGAAAACAGGTTTTGACATTTCTCGCAAATTGTCTCCTTTGGAGACAATCTGCATGAAATGTCAAAACCTGTTTTCTGGGAAAAATAACAAAAGTATGGTCAATTTGTTGCCTGCTGAATTAGTCCAGAGAGTGGTAAAGGTTAACTTCTGACCCAACTCCTTTTAGTTATCATTTTTGCCTCAACATAAGTTACTGGATCGTTAAGCTGAAGATAAGGTCAGATCAGATTTTGCTGAAGTGTTTAAACCCTTAAACTGCCAAACACAACAATTGTCGTCTGCTTTGTCATCTGCTTGTGATTTTAAAAGTCATTTCTGCAAACAGTGTGGACCCAGATAGGAGCAGTCTGATCTGGGTCCACACTGTTTGCCTGTATGCAAAAATAGGTTTGAAAAGTTTGCAAGAATATTCAGCAGACGACATAAACAGACGACATTTTCAGATGCAGCTTTTCTTGGCGTTTTAAGGATTAAATTATTATTTGAAAAGCGCTAAAAGTGCATTTGTTGCCTGAAAAGTTACATGAAATATACTTTGAAATATACTTTGTGCTCATGCACAAAACAATTCTTGCTTAGCTTGTAAATGGATAAAGAATGGATGGAAACCTTACTTTGAAGTGAAGACAAAATTTAAAATGGCCTAGACTGCAAACTATGTAGGCTGACGTCATGTCACGTTTCACCACCTTGTTGTGTATTGCAGTATTCACCCTATACTGTGGCAGACTGATTGAGTTGAAGTTTTAATGGCCCAGCCAACCCATTAGGGTCATGCCGAGCCAATCAATTTACCCAACAGAAGGGAAAGAATGACAGAGGAAAAAACATTTTTCATGATCAAGTTCTATGAAAGAATGTTGCCGGACCCAGCTGGGACTGAACCCATGACCTCCTGGTCACCAAGTCAGATGCGCATCCAACAATATTGGAGCAGAACATGGTATTTGCCACCCATCCAGCAGTTTTTGACAGGAAATAAAACAGACCTTTCAAAGTTTAGGACAAATACGGTCAGGGGTTAAGATGTTCAAATATTTATGATAAATATGATAACAGCCTAAGCAAACAGTGTAGACCCAGATCAGATGTCCCAGAATGCATAATCTGATTAGGGTCTGCACTATTTGCCACTCATCCTGAATATTTTAGAAACATCAATAGGAAGAAAAAAAAACAAGAGCTGTCGGAGGACAGCGAGCTCGCCTGCTGGGTACATTTTATATTGTAACATTTTTATCATTAAGCCATATAATATAGGTCACACTGACCTAGATGTATTTGTATGTAAATCATTTTGTCACTTAGATATAATAATCCAGGTATGACAATTCTCCATGAAATAGTAATAAAAATAAAAGGCAAAATCACTGAAGCATGAAATATAGGTCACAGTGACCTAGATATAGTAAGTGGTCATTCATTGGGTCACATGGAACTAATATCCCAGGTGTGACATATATCCAACAAATATTCAAGATATAAGGCAAAATCACTGAACCATGAAATATAGGTCACACCAACAGAGATATATTTTGACGTCAATAATCGGGTCACAAGGAACTAATATCCCAGGTGTGACATTTATCCAACAAATAGTATTCAAGATATAAGGCAAAATCACTGAACCATGAAATATAGGTCACAATGACCTAGATATAGTAAGTGGTCATTCATTGGGTCACATGGAAGTAATATCCCAGGAGTGACATTTATCCAACAAATAGTATTCAAGATATAAGGCAAAATCACTGAACCATGAAATATAGGTCACACCAACAGAGATATATTTTGACATCAATAATCGGGTCACAAGGAACTAATATCCCAGGTGTGACATTTATCCAACAAATAGTATTCAAGATATAAGGCAAAATCACTGAACCATGAAATATAGGTCACACCAACAGAGATATATTTTGACGTCAATAATCGGGTCACAAGGAGCTAATATCCCAGGTGTGACATTTATCCAACAAAAAGTATTCAAGATATAAGGCAAAATCACTGAACCATGAAATATAGGTCACAATGACCTACATATAGTAAGTGGTCATTCATTGGGTCACATGGAAGTAATATCCCAGGTGTGACATTTATCCAACAAATAGTATTCAAGATATAAGGCAAAATCACTGAACCATGAAATATAGGTCACACCAACAGAGATATATTTTGACGTCAATAATCGGGTCACAAGGAACTAATATCCCAGGTGTGACATTTATCCAACAAATAGTATTCAAGCTATAAGGCAAAATCACTGAACCATGAAATATAGGTCACAATGACCTAGATATAGTAAGTGGTCATTCATTGGGTCACATGGAACTAATATCCCAGGTGTGACATTTATCCAACAAATAGTATTCAAGATATAAGGCAAAATCACTGAACCATGAAATATAGGTCACAATGACCTAGATATAGTAAGTGGTCATTCAATGGGTCACATGGAACTAATATCCCAGGTGTGACATTTATCCAACAAATAGTATTCAAGATATAAGGCAAAATCACTGAACCATGAAATATAGGTCACAATGACCTAGATATAGTAAGTGGTCATTCATTGGGTCACATGGAAGTAATATCCCAGGTGTGACATTTATCCAACAAATAGTATTCAAGATATAAGGCAAAATCACTGAACCATGAAATATAGGTCACAATGACCTAGATATAGTAAGCGGTCATTCATTGGGTCACATGGAACTAATATCCCAGGTGTGACATTTATCCAACAAATAGTATTCAAGATATAAGGCAAAATCACTGAACCATGAAATATAGGTCACAATGACCTAGATATAGTAAGCGGTCATTCATTGGGTCACATGGAACTAATATCCCAGGTGTGACATTTATCCAACAAATAGTATTCAAGATATAAGGCAAAATCACTGAACCATGAAATATAGGTCACAATGACCTAGATATAGTAAGTGGTCATTCATTGGTTCACATGGAAGTAATATCCCAGGTGTGACATTTAACCAACAAAAAGTATTCAAGATATAAGGCAAAATCACTGAACCATGAAATATAGGTCACAATGACCTAGATATAGTAAGTGGTCATTCATTGGGTCACATGGAAGTAATATCCCAGGTGTGACATTTATCCAACAAATAGTATTCAAGATATAAGGCAAAATCACTGGACCGTGAAATCTAGGTGACCTTGACCGTAAAATGTAGGTCACCATGACCTTCACTCTCTTACACTTAAACTGATGTCACATAGTTAGCTGATGTATAACCAGTTGTGTCTATAACCTGTAGGCATATAAGATTTTACAGATGTGTCCTAGATTTTGACCCCTAGCCCCACCCCAAGGCCCACCCTGAGGTATGAACCCAGGGGTATGTTCTTTTGGAATCTCAGAAGACTCGTCCAGGTACCCAAATTCTAAATATGAATGCTCTATGAGGAGTGAAAGTCAAGATATAAGAATTTGAAAAACTTTAACACAGTATTACAAAGGTGTCCTAGATTCTGACCCCTAGCCCCACCCAGGGGCATGAACCCAGGGGTTTATTCTCTTGGAATCTCAGAAGACCCTCCAAGGTACCTAAGTTCCAAATTTGATGCCTCTGTGAGGAGTGACTGTTGAGATATAAGCATTTGAAAAACTTTAACACAGTGTGACGGGAACGGGAACGCAAACGCAAACGCAAACGCAAACGCAAACGCAAACGCAAACGCAAACGCAAACGCAAACGTGGACGACCGGGGTGACTACAATAGCTCTCCTTGTACTTCGTACAGGCGAGCTAAAAAGACTTGTTCAAAGTTTAGGACATAATATGTAGAAGTTAACTCTTTACTTGCTGGGTAAATTTGCAATCTTTTTTGTCCTCTGTGGATTTTTTTTTTTTTTTTTTTTAAATTAACTTCTTCAAAAAAATCTTTCAGGAATACCATCAGAGTGTCAAACAGTTTGGCTCCAGATCAGGCCCGACATTTTGTCGGGCCTGATCTGGGTCCAAACTGTTTGCAAAGGTTATCAGCAGCTGACGAAAGTCGCCACTAGCGGGGAAAGAGTTATGGGGTCCTAAATTTAGGGCGTATAAGGTAATAGCCTGAGCAAACAGTTTATACCCAGATTTTGATTGATTTGAGGCTTTACTGCCCAGTCAACCCATTAAGGTAATGTGGAGTAGGGTCAGTTTACCTAACCAGACTTTTCCTGGACAGGCTTAGTCCTCTAAGTGGTTGACCAGTGCTTGTGCACATTCATTCACCAGAAACTGATAACTGCCCTTCTTGAATCAGGGGAAGGGAGAGAATGACCATAGAAACTGTAGACCCAGAACAGAGGCTGTTGACAGTATCATCTGATCAGAATCTGTTTGCCACTCAGCCATCAGTTTCTTAGACAAGTAGTTAAACAGATTTGTTCAAATTTATGACAAGTACGGTTAGGCCAAATAAAAAAATATGTGTGTTTATGGTAACATGTTAGAAAAAAAAAACAAAAAAAAAACAGGTAGGGAAGGTAGGAACTCTTTTTTTTTTCTTTCTTTTTTTTTTTTTTTTACATTTTTTTTTTTTATGTAGAATTTTACCATAATTACCAGATATATTTGGACTTGGCACCATAATTCACATAAAATTTTAGTGTGTTTGATTGTCCTTTGATGTATCTAAAAGTACTGATAGGATAGCAAACAGTGTAGACCCAGATCAAACTGCTCCTATGGGAGCAGTTTGATCTGGGTCTACACTGTTTGCTCATATCTACTTGTCCGAATAGTTAGCATAAATATTTTATCCCAGTAACACCTATTTTTTTTTTTCTTTTTGAGAAAACATGAAAGAAATCGCTAGGTTTCACCAGGAAAATTGGGTAGGGTAGGGTTCCCCGAAACACACATATTTTTCTATTTGGCCTAAGAAATTTGGGTGTCCCAATAATTATGGAAATTATGGTATACTGTAAAGTCAGAACTGCTCAGGGTTACCTAAATGCTTGGCATGCTGGGTAAAATTTTCAGCAGACGACTAACCAAAATAGTTTCCTTACTTTTCTAAGAAAATACGATCCCTTCTACTGGAAATGGACCAGTCTAAAGAGTTAAAGTAGAAGAGTCCATTCTACATAAATTGGTTATTTACATAGCTTCAGATAAGAAGGAGTAATCACATAATATTTTTCTTACTTTTCAATGAAAACATGTTGTGGATACTCATTAGAAGCGTCTTGCTAAGGCGCTTCTAATGAGTACCCACAACATATATTTTTTGCGGGGAAATAAGAAAGATTTCAGTTGGGTTTTTTTTCGAATGAAAAAAGTGCCTAATCTGTTGCTATATGTTAAGGTAGGGACTACATACCTAACATCTTCTAGGAATTTTTCTAACTCTAATGCTGGTACTTGGGAAAATCTGAAAGGAAATAATCTGTGTCAAAAGACCATGACAACTGAGCAATCCTACAGATAAAAAGAATAAGATCAGACTGTCAAAACATTCTATTTAGCTAAAATAACAACTATCCAACTGTAAAAATTAAATGCTTTTTTCTTATATGCCAAAAAAAACTTTGGATGAACCCTTTCAGCCCAGCTGACCAAAACCAATACCTGTGCAAACAGTGTAGATCCAGATGAGACTGCTCATAATGAGCCATCTCATCAGGATCTACACTGTCTGCCATTCTGTTTTTGATTTTAGACTGACACCCCCTATTTGTATCAGTGGGCATGTCCAAATTCAAGAAAACAGTCCACTTCAGAAACTCAGGGGTGAAAAATGCTGTTGTTTTTTTTTTTTTGTTTTTTTTTGTTTTGTTTGTTTTTTTGTTTTTTTTTGTGTGTGTGTGTGTGTGTGTGTGTGTGTGTGTGTGTGTGGGGGGGGGGGGGGGGGGGGGGGGAGGGGTTATTTTTTTTTTTTTTTATTATTCACCAAATTATAAAAACAAATATTCAGAACACTTACATGCCAAACTTGAAAAGTGCATAACTTATAAATTTAAAGCAATTTTTTTTTTCAAAATTTAACAAGAAATTACCAAAAAGTGGCCAAAATCCAAGTTGCATGAAATTTTAGCAAGGGAAGACAACTCAAGTATCAAGTGGACAAGAATTTTCTTTCTTGATAGTGACATATCATCTAATCAGGCTGACACATCATCCTGATGAGATTTAACTGAAATTTCATGATGGTATCTCATACTGACAACATTTCTGACCAAGGGCAAACAACTAAAAAAAAAAACAAAAAAAGCAAGAGTTGTAATTCTTGTTCGCGACATATCATCCTGATGAGATTATATCCATCTGTGAAGTTTCACGACTGTATCCAATATGGCTAGTACACAAATTCTGACCATGTGCAGAAGTGTAAAGGAACCACAGACAAATGGACAAATGGAATTCTACCATTACCAATGTCCCACACTTCACTAGCTGTGGGGGACAAGTCAGGTGAGCTATTCCTCATCCCCAATAAGTCTGCAAAATACCAAAGTGCTCAAATACTTTCTGAGGTATCTTGTACACAAGCGTTCCTTTTTCATTTGTTTTACTTAAAACATGAAAAGCTATTACCCCACCAGGCAGATAACTCAGTCAAAAATTGACTAAAACTTTTTACCAAATTTGCCAATTAGCAATCCCAACCGGATCTCAACAATATCAATGCACATACTAAGTTTGGTGAAAATTGATTGATATTTACTCAAGATATTGTCAGGAAACAAAAATATGGATGGACGACTGTACATACGACAGGTGGACAGACACATATGGATAACCAATGTAAAACCATAACTGTCCACCACTATCGTGTGGTGGGGTATAATCTTGACACCCCATGGTAACCTTGACACCCCATGGTGACCTTGACACCCCATGGTAACCTTGACATCCCTCTGATCTAGATAACTGATACAGCCTGAAATATGTGTAACTTACTTCCAGACTACTGGTTCCTTCCCATCAGGGTAGTTGATTTCAGCTATCACTTTCTTGGGGTCAACCTTCAATACATGGGCTTCTTCGGGCATGTTTTCTGTTAACTGGGCTGTAACATACATAGCTACAGATAAGAGGGGGTATCCACATAATATTTTTCTTATTTGTCTAAAAAAACAAATGTTGTGGATACTCATTAGAAGCGCCTCACTGAGGCACTTTTAATGAGTACCCACAACATATGTTTTTGTGAAGAAATAAGAAAGATATAAGAAAGATATCAGTATTTTTCAGATGAAAAAAGCACCTTATCTGTTGCTATGAACATAGATGAAAATGTTATTCAAAATCTTATAAAACTCTCGATAAAGAACCATCTTTTAATGCTTTTCAATAAAATATAAAGATGTTTTGGGGGGAAAATTGAAATGGATAATGTCACTGTTTCAAACAGTGAAATTATGGCTTTACTTTTCACTGTTAAGGCCTACTTTTTTCTTCTAATTGTATTCCCCGTCAAGCGCCTCATCTGTACTAAATTTGGGCTGTCAAGTGAAAAAGTGTGCAGCTTCACAGCATTCTGTGCAAGCACAAGGTGTCATCTGGGCCTTTGCTCTCCACTGATACATTCTATAGTATCCAATGATACAGCGGACAGTGAAGGCCCAGATCAGACTGTGCAGATGCGCAGTCTTATTTGACCTTTGCTGTCCGCATATGCCGGAAAACACATTTTCGCAAGATGCGGCCCATTTATGTTATCCAGTACACTGTATTTTGTTTTACTGTATTAACAATTAAATTTATTGTTTTCTGTTCAAATATGTATCAGAAAGTGAACTGAGTTGAGGTTTTACGGCCCAGTCAACCCATAAGGATCATGTCGAGCCGGTCAATTTACCTATCCACACTTTTCCTGGGCATACTTAGTCCTCTAAGCTGTTAAACAGTACTTGTGCACATTCTTTCACCAGAAACTGACAACTGCCCTTCTTGAATCAGCAGAAAGGGATTGACCATAGAAAATATTTCATGATCAATCGCTATGAAAGAATGTTGTCAGCCCCGGTGGGGATCAAACACACTACCTCCTGATCACCAGTCAGACATGCATCCCACTTCGCAAGCCAGCAAGGCTGGCTTCAGAAAGTGAAATAAAATTGTTTGCATGATTATATCATCCAAATAAATACACAATGAGTTACCATAGAACTATTTCTTTCTTCATGACATCATCTGTTACCAGTGACAAGATTTACCTGGCCCGGAGCATGAAATTTGTCATGCTAATATATCTCAAATTACAATTAATTGCAAATTCTTTCTTGCTAAACATAGCTGAGCATGAAAATTCCTCTGCTAATAAATATGAAATGCCAACTAATGTTCGCATTTTCATATTTATTAGCAGAAAAAATTTCATGCTCAACCTCGGGCCTGGTCACCTTTATCTAGAGCTAAAAGTAAGGAGTTTTATATGGTTGCCTGGAGACAAACTTCTGACATGACTTTTTGTTGTTTGCTGTTGTATTATGATTTTCCTTTTTTTTTTTTTTTTTTTTAATTTTTTTTTTCTTATTTTTCCCACCCCCACCCCACCCCACAAAAAAAAAATTTAAATCTTTCACCCAAACTTTCCTCTGTTCACTGTCTTGTGCTGAAATCCAACTTTAACTGCCGGCATAAGTTTAGGTATTACAGTCTTTCAAAATATTTTGATATGAAATATGCATGGGGCTGATGCTTAGCAAATTTTGGGGTGTATATTACTCATCAATATAAACTGTGACTCATCAGCCATCTAGATGTGGTAAAATTAGACAGGTTACTATAGCATTCCCCTGTGGTAAGATTAGACTGGTTACTATAACATCTCCCTTCTGGTAAGATTAGACTGGTTGTTATACTATCTCCCCTGTGATAAGATTAAGATGGATTAGAATGGTTTGGTGTAACATCTGCCATGTTGTATGCTTTGACTGGTTACTATAACATCTCCCTTGTGGTCAGATTAGACTGGTTACTATAGCACCACCCTTGTGCTAAGATTAGACTGGTTACTATAACATCATCCCTGTGATAAGATTAGACATGAAATTTTTAAAGTAAAATTAATTTCAATTAAAGCATACTCACCTCAAGATATTATAAGCCTTATTTGAGCGGTTCACCGCGAGATCGACCTTCAAAAGAAAGACAACTAGAAAAAAAATATTGTTTGAAACAGACTATAGCTCGTCCTAGTTGTCCCCCCTACCAAGCGTCCTGTTTCTAGGTGACCAAGATCGGGTACCAGTCACGCCACCGTAAGCAACCAATCAGGACGCGCCAGGTATATTCCCACCAAAGCACGCACCAAGCGTGCGGCACGCCTAACGCATGCGGTAGACATTGTTACTATAAAGGGTAGACACAAGGTAGAAAACATCCCTATTTTTTGGGAGCAATAAAATTTAACAATGAAAGCGGGGTGGGAGGAGGGACATTTGATAATATCTTGAGGTGAGTATGCTTTAATTGAAATTAATTTTACTTTAAAAATTTCATTTCAATGTCAGCATACATCACCTCAAGATATTATAAGCCTGAATAATAAGCATAGGTGAGAAGGTAATAAAAATAATATAAATCTCTACTCACCCATGCTGGAATCCGGTGAAGTTCAGCAGTCCCCTGGTAATTCATAGTATTTTTAGGGGACATTGTAGGTATGCTTGCGGGTCGAATTCCAATATCCATTGATGGAGAAGATGATTCCAATATCCATTGATGGAGAAGAATAAGACAGACCCTTTGAAGAAAAGTTTCACACCGGATTCAAGCAGGCTTAAAATACTGTGAAGAGACTTAAGATACAGATTGTTTGTGTTGAGGTTTTACGGCCCAGTCAACCCAATGGGGTCATGTCGAGCGCGGTCAGTTTACCTAACCACACGTTTACTGGGCAGGCTTAGTCCTCTAAGCGGTTAACCAGTATTGTGCACATTCTTTCGCCAGAAACTGACAACTGCCCTTCTTGAATCAGCGGAAGGGAGAGAATGACCGTAGAAAATATTTCATGATCAATCTCCACGAAAGAATGTTGCCGACCTCGGCGGGGGTTGAACCCGCGACCTCCTGGTCTCCAGTCGGACGGCGCATCCAACTGAGC
Source organism: Anodontia alba (assembly GCA_964016985.1). Lineage (NCBI taxonomy): Eukaryota > Metazoa > Mollusca > Bivalvia > Lucinida > Lucinidae > Anodontia > Anodontia alba. The sequence continues at coordinate 81,460,314 of OZ024825.1, forward strand.
CACCGAGGCCGGCTAATTAAGATACAGAACGATGGCAGCCAGTAATAGACTGCGCCGCCACGAGAGGTCCCAATGTCGATGTATCCTGCCTAATTGGGGCCAAATCTCTAAGGTAAAATGAAGAAAAGGTACTATTTGTACGCCAATATGCAGCCCTTACCACATCCTCAAGGGCGACAGAATTCCAATAAGCCCAAGACGAAGACAAAGCTCTAACTTCATGAGCCGAGATTTTCATGAATGACAGATCCGAAGATGATAAATCTGCATATACTAGTTTGATAACGTCACAGATCCAATGAGAAATAGTGGAAGGTGAAATATCTTTAGAGCCCTTCAGTGGTAAAAACAGTCTCTTCCTTCCCGATCTCTTAGCTTTCACTCTGGACAAATAAGCTCTAACAGCTCTGACCGGACACAAAAGTCTATCATCCGTATCAGAACCACAAAACTGAGAAAGACCTGGAATAACAATAGGTTCTGGTAATGACTCTGGAAGTTGGTTTTTTGCTAAAAACCCAGGTTGTGTGAGGAGGGTAATGGAATCCGAGTTGCGGTCATACCTAAAAACAGCCTTCCTCAATTGACAGAGCATGAATCTCACTTCTTCTTCTAGCAGCCGCAAACGTAAGAAGAAACACTGCTTTAAGCGTGATGTATTTGATGTCAGCAGTCTTTAGCGGTTCATAAGGAGCTTTATTAAGAGACCAAAGAACACAAGTCAAATTCCATTTGGGCGTAAGAGATCTGGAAACCGGTTTTATCAGGGCAAAACCTTTAATAAGATCTGAAATAATTGGGTCCGCCGTACAGTCTGCTGATTTGGAAAATTTCAGTGTATTTGAGATGGCGGAGTGGTAGCCTTTAATAGAAGCTACTGATAATTTCAGGGTGTCAAAAAGGTAGCAAAAAAAATCTACCAAATCATTTAAAGCGGGATCGACAGGATTAACTTCCCTTTGCAAACACCAATCCAAGAATATCTTCCACCTCGCAGAGTACACCTTGAGCGTAGACTCTCTGCGGGATTGAGAGATACACTGGGTAGCGAATTCAGAAATGTGTCTACCTCTGATTTGACTCCTGACAACTTCCAAGCGTGAAGATGCAACATAGCTGGATTCTGATGGAGTACTTTTCCCTGATGTTGTGATACTAAACCCCGATGAACCAGAAGTTCCCTGGGAAAGTCTATTATGAGACTCAAAATGACTGAAAACCAGCTCCTCTGAGGCCAACACGGGGCTATGAGAATGAACCGACTGTTGGAATCCCTTATCTTGTTTAGAACCAGGGGAACAAGTTTGAATGGAGGAAATGCGTATGCGAATAGGTTTTTCCATTCTAGTGACATAGCATCCACTGCACAAGCCCTGTGGTCCGGTACTGGAGAAACAAACAGGGGCAGAAGATGGTTTAATCTGGTGGCGAAAAGATCTATCTGAGGAGTACCCCAAAGACTGAAAATTTGGTGAGCTATCTCCCGATCTAGAGACCATTCGGTGGGGAGAATTCGGTCTGGGCGAGACAGGCTGTCTGCCAAAACATTCAATTTCCCTGGAATATGCCTGACTTGAATGTGAATATTCCGATGATGACACCAGTACAGAAGCTCCCATACTAGCATGCACAGAGATGGAGAGTGGGTCCCCCCTTGCTTCTTGAGGTAAGCCACTACTGAGGAATTGTCTGACGCTACCATCACGCAAGAATTGTAAATGTGACTCTGAAAATGTTGGAGTGCTAGGAAAACTGCTCGTAACTCTAAATTGTTGATGTGAAGGTCTTGGGAAGCAACATCCCACAGTCCCTGAACCTCTAGACCTAGGGGTTCTAAATGTGCGCCCCAGCCCGAATGGCTGGCATCTGAAAACAGATGGAAATCTGGGGCTGGTATAACAAGGGGAATTCCAGCCACATAAATGGAAGGATTCATCCACCATTTGATTGCTACACGACATGAATGGGATATTGGAATAGGTTGGACCAAACTGTCGCAGTGAGGTTTCCAATTGGCCAGAAGATGGAACTGAAGAGGTCTCATATGAAGGCGACCTAACTGAACTAAATCTGCTGCTGCATTGAGTGATCCCAACATGGACAAAAATTCTCGGGCGGTAATGAATTGAACCTGTAGAACCCGAAATAGAAGGACAAGAATTTTGTTGACTCTCTCTTCTGGAACTCTGACAATGCCAATGTGGGTCAGGAACCTCATTCCTACATACACGAAGTCCTGAGATGGAACTAGGTCCGATTTCAGAGGATTTGGTATTAGACCCAGACTTGTAATGATTTCCCAAGCTAGTGAAAGGTCGGACAGTAGGGACTCCTGCGAAAGACGATGGACAAGCCAATCGTCGAAATATTGGTGAATGTTGGGTCCTAGAGATCGAATATGTCCCGCCACAATCTCCATCAAGTTTGTAAAAACGAAAGGCGCTGTTGAGATTCCGAATGGAAGCGCCCGAAATTGGTATATAGTGCCTTCTAGGGAAAATCTCAGGTACTTGCGAGACGCTGGATGAATAGGAATATGGAGGTATGCGTCCATAAGGTCTATAGAAACCGCCCAAGCCCCTGGAGGAATAGCTCTCCGAATGGAGGCCGCAGTTTCCATTTGAAAGTGATCTACCTTCATCATTTTGTTGAGCGATGATAGGTCTATAATGAGACGAAAACGGCCGGTTTTCATCTTCACTAAGAAAATCCGGCTGTAGAAACCCGGAGAGGTGGTATCTCTCACAATCTCTACAGCCTTCTTTTCCAGTAGAATCTGCACCTCCTCCCTCAAGTGATTTAAATGTTGTTGAGCTACAGGGAACAGAATTGGAGACAACGATAGTGGAGGTTCCCTTGCAAAAGGAATCCTGTAGCCCTTCCGGAGAATAGAAAGGGCCCAGGAATCCTGAGTTATGGCTGACCAAGCCTCCACAAAATTTAACAAACGAGCTCCCACCGGAAGAGAAGGATGAGGTGCAGATGGAAGGACCCTGATGATGTCATTTACTCCTCCTAGCGGGGGCCCCCCCTGAAAGAAGATGATCCACCACGGTCCCCCTTGGTGGATCGAAACCGTTTGAAAGAGACAGCAGACGAAAAAGAAGTGGAAGTGGGAACCCGGCTAGCTTTTGGTTCCCACCTAGACTTCTTCGCTGGATTTGAATTAAAAGTAGAGGAGGAAGGTCTCTTTCTGTTGGCCGATACTCCTGAATAATTTGCTCTCAGGAGGGAATGATGTCTATCGTCTAAATTTGCTCTGAAAACTTCCTCTATTTTACCCCCAAAAAGAGAGGAAGAATTCAGAGGAGCTGCTCTAAGACTGTCCTTGTCATGAGATAAAAGTAAATTAGAGGTATTTAGAGCAGCGTTACGGCGCTGATGCAACAGCACAGCAGACATAGATAGGCCTAGGGCCACGATGTGCTTAGCAGAGCGGTTCACTGCTAGAAGTAGACTATGCAGAACATCCGGGTCAACATGCTCTGCGCAGAGGGCCTGAAATGCAGCCGAACCAAAAAAAATCACAATGTGAACTGATGGCCACCGCTCTCCTTGCTAACCGCTCCAGGTACTCTAAATGAGCCACTGGTAAAGAGGCGAATCTGCCCACTGAGATGCCTAGCCTGCCAGCGTCAGCATCAAGGGTGGGTATCTTACTCGGCCAAAATTCCGTATGACAAGCGTAAGAATGTGGTCGAGTAAGGTAATCAATTGTTTTCTTAGGTACATACCAATTTGGATTATTTCTAGCCTCTGCGGTGTTGTCAAACAGCTTCCCCATCAACTGATTCACTGTTGAGGATTGTGGAAGTGTTGACCTGGAGGAAGTAGGCTGGTCCAAAATAGACTCAAGCAGGGATTGGACTCGCGCGCTGTCTTGAGTTTGGTCAGCCTTGGGGCAAAGGTCTCCCAAAAGGGAGTAAACTTCCTCCAGTGTCTCATGGTAGTTTGTGGCAGGCTCATGAGACTGGCTCTTTTGAGAAGGACTTAATGAACTCTCTGACAGAGCCTGGTCCGGGACATAATCACATTCATGATATGGAGCCCGGGGGTCTTGGCTAATGGTCCGAACATGGTCGCGACCATTGCCAGTGGATCCAGACTGACCCGTGAAAGTTTGCCCCTCCCCTTCTTCAGCAACAGAAGGGAGATCCACTGACGAAGCTAAGTTGCCCAACCCTGATAGAGTCCTCAATACTGCCTGGGATATGGCTGAGGCAATGTCAGGGGTGCTACGTGAGGGGTTGGTTACCCTCAATGGCGTAGCTGTAAGACCTAAAGAACTATCCCTGCTCAAAGCAGGAATAGTCACAGAAGGTCTGACTGCAGAAACACTAGGACCTATAGGGACATCGTCCTCTACAGATCCCAGTGCGCTTACAGATGAATAGTCAGCTAATGGAACCCTGCTGCTATTCTGTACCTCCGTATACAAATGCCCGAAGGCTTCATTAACATTCTGACTTACCCTGACTGAAGGAAGAGCAGATGATGTGGAAGAGGTACCCAATCTATTCTTACTATTTCTACTTCTACCCAAGTTGGTAGTACCAATAACTGGTTCCGCTATCAAAGAATCTGAAAATGAACCTTCCTGAAACATAATACGCGAGCAAGTCGGAATGGCTATAGTATTATTATGTTGAGAAGCCTTACTAATAGTAGGCACAGTGGAAAGAGATACTTTGGCCTTACCACTTTGAATAGGTTTTGGATTCCTAAGTGAATTCACCGCAGGAGAAATATGAGAAACAGATCCTGTTACCTGGATATTTGGTGTGGTACGAATGCCAGCAACTAAAGGGAGAGAACCATTCTCCTGGGAAACAGTTTTAGTAATTGAACTGGACGAGCTAGGAATGGCTTCGGGACAGGGCAAATATAAGTTGGGGTAATAACCATACCCACTAAAGCCATCCCATGAACCCCAGGGATAAAAATATGACCAATAAAAGGCCCCCTGATCTGCGCCTTCCTGCCAAGAAAATTGAGAGGAAGGCACAGTTACATTACTTGGGAATCTGCCCGCCGTATTAAAGGCCGCCGAGTTAACATACCTATAAGGTGTACGATAACCCGGCAGGTACCTAGGTTCGGAATTTCCACCGGAACAGGGGTTCGCCAGCGCCCCCTGCGTTGCCTTCCGTCGGGAAGCATCGCTGGGGGCGGGGCGGGGCGAGATCCCCTAGTCAAGCATTCATTACCAGTGACGGTAACGGCGACCTGGGGTCCCCTACGTCTGTTTTCCAAATCTGGAGCAGGCCCAGAGTTCAATTGAAAATTATTCACCAGAGTACTAGAAGGGAATCCCTGAGCCTGCTCCCGACCAGAAGATACATAAGAGGGGAAGTGGGATAATTCTTCCCAGATCTCTGAAGCCCAGTTGGCAGACCTGGCACAAGGAGATAGTTGCGAACACCCACAACATCTAACACATAAAACATGGCTGTCTGCCGGAAGTTTAGTTTGTTTGCAATTAATGCACAACATCTTACTACTGATATGGGCTACAAAGAAAAGCTTTAGTGAAAATAAAGATACAGACTTATCTGTAGCGAAAAATACTTCTTTCCAAATCCAAACGTCGTAATCTATACAGAAGGTGCTGACCTCACAAGCGACCAAAAAATAGTGATGTTTTCTACCTTGCGTCTACCCTTTATAGTAACAATGTCTACCGCATGCGTTAGGCGTGCCACACGCTTGGTGCGTGCTTTGGCGGGAATATACCTGGCGCATCCTGATTGGTTGCTTACGGTGGCGTGGACGGAAGGGAACCAGTCCGTGACTGGTACCCGATCTTGGTCACCTAGAAACAGGACGCTTGGTAGGGGGGACAACTAGGACGAGCTATAGTCTGTTTCAAACAATATTTTTTTTCTAGTTGTCTTTCTTTTGAAGGGCGATCTCGCGGTGAACCGCTCAAATAAGGCTTATAATATCTTGAGGTGATGTATGCTGACATTGAATGGTTGTTGTAACACTAACCATATCAGTAACCTTTAAAGCAAGTACTATTCAAAATTGCGACATTCTAAAAGACCCTCTTTCTTATTTTTTTTTTTTTTTTTTTAAGAACAATATGGTTTGATATTTCATGTAAATCATCTGCCTAGCAGATGCTAGCAGATGATTTCACATGAAATGTCAAGCCTTATTTTTCTCAAAAAATAACTGAATAAAAACATTTCAAAATATTACTAGTGCATGACTGACAAGAAAGTCAAAGCTGAATTTTCTTAGACAAATAAAAATAAACAATAAGAATGTATCTGCTGTTGTCGTGACTGCCGTTTCAGGATTAACATATAAATGATCGAACTAAAATTAGACTTACAATTATTTACAACAGCATGAGCAGCTAAGAGAGCTAAAGAATGAACTTCAAACAAAACAGAATGGAATAATAGGTCCCTAGCAGTTAGTCTCTTCTCAGGATCTTTTTCAAGACACTTCTCTATAAAGTCCTGAAATAAAAGAAATGATTATGCTTCAACTGGATGAATTTAACCTCTAACCTTTTGAATCTAATTCAACTGGATGAATTTAACCTCTAACCTTTTGAATCTAATTCAACTGGATGAAGTTCACCTCTAACCTTTTGAATCTAATTCAACTGGATGAATTTAATCTCTAACCTTTTGAATCTAATTCAACTGAATGAATTTAATCTCTTACCTTTTGAATCTAAATAACTGCATAGTAGATAATATTTTAACCCTTAAAGCGCCAGTCACAACTATTGTCGTCTGCTTTGTCATCTGCTTGTGATTTTAAGTCATTTTTGCAAACAGTGTAACAAGCCTTCTCATCTGGTCTATACTGTTTGCCATTCTGCTTTTGATTTTAGATTGAATCCCCTATTTGCATCAGTGCACATGTCCAAATTCAAGGATGGAAGAGTCCACTTCAGAAATTCAGGGATTAGAGGATTAATACATTCCATCCATCAACATCAACAATCTGAAATCAATGTCAAATCCTATTTTCTGAGAAAGCTAGGGAAACTGACGAGTCACCGTGGGCTCCACTAACAAGCCTATGCAAAGACAGGCTATGGCAAGTGATGTCTCCTACCAGATGAAGCATGTTGCCAAATTTGGGCAATCTAAGCCTTACAGAAGATATATCACAGATAAGTAAGATCAAAGGCCTTAGCTAACAGTGGAGACCCAAATCAGATACCACATTCTGTGGCATCTGATCTGGTGTACACTGTTTGCCACTCATCCAGAAGTTCTTTTGACCTATGATTATACAGTACAATGAACATGTTCAAATTTTAACCCATTAAAGACTGAATAAACTCTCCCACACTATGAACTGGAAAAGTCCATTTTCGACTTTAGATTTGTTTGTGTTGAGGTTTTACGGCCCAGTCAACCCAATGGGGTCATGTCGAGCGCGGTCAGTTTACCTAACCACACGTTTACTGGGCTGGCTTAGTCCTCTAAGCGGTTAACCAGTATTGTGCACATTCTTTTACCAGAAACTGACAACTGCCCTTCTTGGATCAGCGGAAGGGAGAGAATGACCATAGAAAATATTTCCTGATCAATCTCCATGAAAGAATGTTGCCGACCTCAGCGGGGGCTGAACCCGTGACCTCCTGGTCTCCAGTCGGACTGCGCATCCAACTGAGCCACTGAGGCATGTCAGGCTATATGATATAGATATTCCTGAAGAAAAAGGGTTGAACTATTTTTGCAAACAGTGGAAACCCTGATCAGAAGCCACATTCTGCAGTGTCTGATCTGGGTCTGCACTGTTTGCCATTTACCCGGTTAAGGGTCTCCAGTCTTTAATGGGTTCAAACAAGTATGATAAGGACTTGTTGGTGCAGGATTTAGGGTAAATTTTGATTTGGTGTTTAACATCTCTTTGGAACCCTTTCACCCCTGATTTTCTGATATGGACTCTTCCATCTCTGAATTTGGACACATCCATCGTCACAAATAGGGGTTTCAGTCACAAATCAGTAACAGCATTGGAAAGTGTGGATCCTGATGAGATGGTTTGTTACGAGCTTCCTCATCTGGATCTGTACTGTTTACAAAAGTACCTGTATTGGTCTGCAGGGATGATAGTCATACTGAGATTATTAATGGGTGATTAATAAATTAAAGGGGAACGCAATATAAGTTGTAAGTATATCTAGAAGTAAAGTGCTTAACAAGCCATTTACTGTGATGCAAGAGTTTTCAAAATTGGCCTAAAAATAAGGAAGTTATGGTGGTTTGAATATATTAAAAATGGCTGTCATGGATGCCGCCATATTGTAGGCTTTGTGACGTCACACAGCCCAAATTAAATATGTAAAACCAAATTATAGAGGGTTTTAAGAACAATTTTGCTACAGCTTTTTTTATAATCTTTTAATTTTAGTGACAAGCAATCATTTCCCCCAAAATAAACCAACTTTATGAGAATAACTACCTTTATGAAACGAATTTTAATTTTTATGAAACCTTATTAAATATTCAAAATGGTGGCACCCATTCCACCAATGTTAAACTATTCAATTGTCTATAACTTACTACATTTTCCACCGATTTTGATCAAATTTGTGTCAAAATTCATTGTTTGTAAAGTTCTTTACTTTAAAGCACAATGCCTTTTAAGGTTGCGTTCCCCTTTAAAGGCTCTGTGCAATGAAGCATCACCAGTCACGGCTTGAACTCCTCCTCTAGTAGGATTCAAACTTGGGATCTTGGGATCCAAAGTCTGAAGCACTCATAGTTTGGCCACCAGGGCCCAGTTGTTCAAAGCGTCAGCTTAACGAGCTCGTTAAAGGTCATTTCGTTAACTGTTTTAGCGGATTCAATATACAATATTCTGATTTTTTGCTGAAAAAATTTCAGCATATTTGCGTATCACTCGATATAAATTTTAATGAATCGTTACCTAACGATGTCGTTAGCTTTGAACAACTGGGCCCAGGATGCTATATTTAGCATAAACACGGTATTATTAACCCTTGTCCTGCTGAATAAATTAAGATGCCATGCCCTTTTCAAATTTTCAGCCAATCAGATTACTTGATCCAGATTGTTGATATAAATTCACATACTGAATAGCAAACAGTGCAGATTCAGATCAGTTGGCTTCTCAGAAGCCAACTGATCTGGATCTACACTGTTTGCAAAGGCAGGGTATATCCAGGTTCACTAGGACAAGGTTTAAATTTTAGCAGCATACCCGCTGAAGAGCATTTTCTATGGATTTCAACGTTTTATCTATTGCTTCTTCTGTGATAGCTGAGCCACTCTCCCCGTTACCCTGGATACCAAGGGCAGCCATCTGCAAATATGAGTATTTTAAAATGATATCATAACTCCAGACGAGGTGCTTTTTTTCTTCAACCAAAAAGTTGATTTTTTTCTTATTTCTCCACGAGGATGTATGTTGTGGTACTCATTAGGCACTTCTAATGAGTAACCACCACATACACCCTTGTGATTTACTCAAGTTAATGTCCTGAAAGGAGAAAGGGATATGTCATGGACAGATAACTCCATCAAAAATTGACGAAATTTGCCCATTAGCAATCCCAAAACAGATCTCCACAATATCAATGCACACACTAAGTTAAGTGTTCATCCATTGACAGTCACTCTAGTTATCATCCAGAAAGACAGCCAGACAGACGGACGGACATTAGTATGTTTGGACATTTGTTGGGTATTATAGAGTATATTTTTGGGCTCAAAAACACCCAACAAGATGCCTAAATACGAGGGCAAGTCAATAAGTAACCAGCCTATCCCATTTCCAATTGACTGAGACACCCACGATTTTCATGCCTTGTTTCAATACATGTTTTAGGCCTGAGAGCAAAATTGCACTCTTATCGTGTCATTCACTCATAAGATATTGAATGTCAAACATGGCTAGCGATGCAAAAGCAAGCTTTTCGTCAAAAGTCGAGTACCCTGCTGTAATTCGGTACTTGTATTTGAAAGGGAAAACAGGTCGGGAATACATTGCGAGTTGACCAATATTTATGGGTCTTCTGCACCATCGTATGCACAAGTTAAATTCTGGGTTGGGGAATTCAGATGCGGTAGAACGTCTTTAGAGGATGAAACCAGGTCTGGACGCCCATCAGATGCCACCGATGAAGAAATGTGTAACAAAGTATGAGATCTGGTGTACTCTGATAGGCGAGTTAAGTGGAAGAAATAGCGAATGCATTACACATTTCACATGGTAGCGTTTCAACAATTTTACATGATCGCTTGGGTATGCGCAATTTAACAGCCCGTTGGGTCCCCAAATCCCTTTGCGATGAGCAAATGGCAACCAGAGCATCAGTATGCAGTGCCTTGTTGAAGTGTTTTAGGTCAAAAGATGATTGTCTTTTGTGTCTAGTGACTGTAGATGAGACTTGGGTTCATTATTATGAGCCTGAGAATAAAGCTCAGAGTCGTCAGTGGGTAGGGCCTGGGTCCCCGAGGCCAAAGAAGTTCAAGACACAACCATCTGCTGGCAAGGTGATGGCCACAGTATTTTGGAATGCAAAAGGCGTTATTATGTTGGACTTTTTACCCAAGAGAAGTACAATAACTGGAGTGTACTATGCAAACTTGTTAGACCAGCTGAGAACCGCCATTCGTGAAAATGCCGAGGTAAACTCTCTAAAGGTGTTTTGCTGCAACAGGACACCGCAAGAGTCCACACTTGCAAAGTTGCAATGGATGCTGTAGAGCGAAACGGGTATGAATTTATACCACATCCTGCCTATTTGCCTGACCTAGCTCCTAGTGACTTCTTCCTATTCCCAAACTTGAAAAAGGATATCCGTGGACTTCATTTCCGGTCTGATGAAGAAGTCGTGACGGCAGTTGAGGAGTGGGTCAATGGAAAGGACCCTGACTTTTTCAGTTCTGGGCTGATGGCACTTGAACACCGTTGGTCTAAGTGCATCACACTAGAGGGTAATTACATTGAAAAAGAAGAGGTGGATCTCAACCGGAAAAAAGTTAGACTGGTTACTTATTGACTCACCCTCGTACCCATTAAGTGCCTCAGATTTATTGGGTACATTTTTTTGGACACTAACAGAATAAATGGAAAGTACCCTATTTATATCTACCCAGTATATGCTCATTCCTGGGCTTGAACAACAGGGGGATGGACACACGGATGACCAAAGTGAAATCATATTTCCCAGCAACTATTGTGTGGCGAGGTATAAAAGTGGTACTAGCTGCTCTTTGTTTGGCACTTAGCATTAAGAAAGTAGAGCTAGGAATCAGAACTGATCAGTATAATGTAATTGGGTGAAATATCATATATCGAGGGTTGAGCGCAAGACTATAGTAACTCAAACATATTTTTGAAACCCTTGTTTAGGGGCAACTTGGACCCCTTTGTAAACAATGCAAATTTAGGTGCCATTGCTCATACGAGCAATGGCACCTAACTTTTCATTGTTTACAGAAAGAAATGTTGTAATCTTCATAACGCCTTCATGGTGAGGAGATTAGGTTTGGGGAAAAACAACTATCTGACTTCACTAGTCTTGCGCTCAACCCTCGATATATTTCAGTGAGGCAGCACTCTAAAAGTAAGCATTGAGCTTCCTGCCACATCCAGACACCTTTGTGATATGACTGAAAGACTGATGAAAGCTATGTAAAACCTGAACAAAACAAAATGTGTCAATAAGTAGTGCTTATTAGATAGCCCCACTAAGGTGACGACTGCCTTGTGGGTACTGAAAACCAATGTATTAAAATGCATAGTTGCTTCAGGCTGTGTATGTGACTAAGAAAACCAATAGACAGACAGACAGACAGATATATGGATAGACATAAATGGCGAAGTTAAAGTGGCAGTCATTTTGTCAAAATGATTTTTTCCAGTTGCAAACTTCTTCATGCACATATTCAGTATGTCTTTAATGAATCTGCCAACAATTTGTCAACAAATTCTTGGAGTCAAGCTGATTTCACCATGCATGCACTAGCTCAGCTACACCATCTCAGAGCATACAAAAACCAGTAGTCAGAATTATCAAAAAAACGGCTCAGTGAAAAAAGCTGTCATTTTGACGAAAATAATTTTTTCAGCATCATACGTCTTATTTGTTTGTGTTGAGGTTTTACGCCCAGTCAACCCAATGGGGTCATGTCGAGCATGGTCAGTTTACTTAACCACACGTTTATTGGGCTGGCTTAGTCCTCTAAGCAGTTAACCAGTATTGTGCACATTCTTTCGCCAGAAACTGACAACTGCCCTTCTTGAATCAGCGGAAGGGAGAGAATGACCGTAGAAAATATTGCGTGATCAAACTCAACGAAAGAATGTTGCCGATCTTGGCGGGAGTTGACACCGCAACCTCCTGGTCTCCAGTCAGATGGTGCATCCAACTGAGCCACGTCTTCTTGCACATGTTCAATATGTCTGTAATAAGTCTGCAAAGAATTAGATTTCTCTTCAACAAATACACTAAGACAAGTTGATTTCACAGTGCATGCACTATAGTCATGCCAAAGCAACTTTTCAAGAAGAAAAAAAGGGAATTAATCTTGAGGGAATGAACCCCTAGGCCCTTATCTTTCTCTACATCTCTCAACATTTATGCAAAATATGAAAGATTCCCTAAATTATTTCACAAGATAAGAAGCAGAAACCAAATGCCTTTTCAAGAATAACAAAGGGAAATAACTTTAACGAAATTATTTTGTAGGCCCTTATTTTTCTCTAACAGCAACATCTCATCAATATCAACATTTATGCAAAATACGGCCCTTATTTTTGTTAGATATCAACATCTCATCAATATCAACATTTGTGCAAATTATGAAAAAAAAAAATTATTTAGCAAGATAAAAAGCAGAAACTAAAATGCCTTTTCAAGAATTACAAAAGGGAAATAACTCTAAAGGAATTATCCTATGCCCTTGTTTTTGTCTAACATCAACATCTCATCATTATCAATGTTTATGCAAAATATGAAAAGATTCCTGAAATTATTTAGCAAAATAAGAAGCAGAGACCAAAATGCCTTTTCAGGAATTACAAAGGGAAACACAACTCTAAAGGAATTAACCCCTATGTCGTTATTTTGTCTAACAGCAACAATTCATTAACATCAACGTATACAAAAAATATGAAAGGATTCTTTAAATTATTTAGCAAGATAAGAAGCAGATACCAAAACCCCTTTTCAAGAATTACAAAGGGAAATAACTCTAAAGGAATTAATCTCTAGGCCCTTATTTTAGTGTAACATCAACAACTTGTCAATACCAACATTTATACAAAATATGAAAAGATTCCTTAAATTATTTAGCAAGGTAAGAAGCAGAAACCAAAATGTACCAGATGGATAGATGGACAGATGGACATACCAAGACGTGAAAACAGTATACCCCCTCAAACACAGTTTGTGGGGGGTGGGGGAAGGGATAACAAACAAACAACCAGACAAGGTTCTAATGAGAAATAAGAGCTCTAACAGGATCACATAGCTAACCTGTGTAGGCATATACAAATAGATTCTGAAAGCAGGGATCCTCTGGAAGTGAAAAATACATCACATTACTGGAAACAGCAGAATAATTGTGTATGTTCATGAACACAGTTTCAACGTTTTCTTACCTCCAAAGCACACATTCCAAAGGAATAAATATCTACTGCAGTGGTCACCCTCCCAGCTGAAAATAGAAATAAGCAGGTTAAGAAAATCAAAGTACTGTTTCACCAATGGCATTAATGTCAATATTATAGTTATTGCACTGATACTGGTGAATATTGCCTGGAGTAGGATATCAAAAGATGTGAGCTCATTTATTGCAATTTATCACATGTATGTGATTAATATCAATATTATAGGGTTATTGCACTGATATTGGTGAATGTTATCCTAAGCTGGGAAACCAAAGGACATGAGCAATCTACCACATGTATGTGATTACTTCTAATATCAAAGCATAATCGCACTGATATTGGTGAATACTGTCCTAAGTTGGGATACCGTATTTACCATATGTATTCGGACAGACAGGCCTGAGCAAACAGTATAGACCCTGATGAGACGCCGCAGAATGCGGCGTCTCATCTGGGTCTACACTGTTTGCCACTCATCCAGCAATTTTTAGAGACAACATTGGGTAGTGAATTGTACTGATTCAAATTTTAGAACATATATGGTAAGGAGTTGGGGTGTCCGAATACTTAGGGTAAATACGGTACAAAAAGACCCTAGTTTGTTTCCTGAAATTTACCACATGTCAGTTATGAAAATATTATAAGGTTATTGCACTGATAATGGTGAATACTGTCACGAATTGGGATATCAAACGACAAAAGTTTGTTTTGCAGAAATTTACCACATGTACTGGTATGTGATTAATGCCAATATTGTAGAGTTGTTGCCCTTGTATTGGTGAATACTGTCCTGAAGTGGGATATCAAAGGACACAAATTTGTTTTGCAGTATTTACTACATGTATGTGAGTAATGCCAATATTGTAAGGTTATTGCACTGATATTGGTAAAATCTATCAACGGTGGGACATCAAAGGTCACAAGCTTGTTTCCAGCAATTTACCCCATGTATGTGATAATGTCATTATGGGGTTACTGCACTGATATTGGTGAATACTAAGAGGGATGTCAAAGGACACAGGCTTGTTTACTGCAATTTACCACATGTATGTGCTTAATGTCAACATATTGTAGAGTTATTGCACTGACATTGTTAAGTATTGTCCTGGGTGGGATATCAAAAGATGCAAGCTTGTTTCCTGCAATTAACCATAAGTATGTGATTAAAGCCCAATACTTTAGAGTACTGCACTGATATTGGTGAATATTGTCAGGAGTGGAATATCAAAGAACACAAGCTAGTATACTGCAATTTACCAAATGTATGTGATTAATGCCAATATTGTAGGGTTATTGCACTGACATTGGTGAATATTGTCTGGAGTGGGATATCAAAGGACACAAGCCTGTTTACTGCAATTTACCACATGTATGTGCCTAATGTCAATATAGTAGGGTTATTGCACTGACATTGGTGAATATTGTCTGGAGAGAGATATCAAAGGACACAAGTTTGTTTACTGCATTTTATCACATGTATGTGATTAATGCCAATATTGTAGGGTTATTGCACTGATATTGGTGAAAATTGTCTGGAGTGGGATATCACAGGATACATTTTGTTTACTGCAATTTACCACACGTATGTGATTAATGCCAATATTGTATGGTTTTTGCACTGATATTATGGAGTATTGTGCAGAGTGGGATATCAAAGGACACATTTAGTATACTGCAATTTACAACACTTATGTGATCAATATTGCATATTGGTGAATATTGTCTGGAGTGGGATATCAAAGGATACAAGATTGTTCACTGGTAGGGTTATTGCACTGATATTGGTAAGTATTGTCCTTGGTGGGATATCAAAGGACACAAGCATGTTTACTGCAAGTTACCATTTGTATGTGATTAATGCCAATACTGTAGGGTTATTGCACTGATATTGGTTATTGCACTGATATTGGTAAATATTGTCCTGGGTGGAATATCAACGGACACAAGCTTGTTTACTGCAAGTTACCATGTGTATGTGATTAATGCCAATACTGTTAGGTTATTGCACTTACATGTACATTGGTGAATAATGTATGGAGTGGAATATCACTGACTGATTGTGATGGGGTTTAAGAACACCTCAACTTTTGTGAGTCATTTTGTGTTATCTCCAAGAGAGACAAAAGAGATAGTAGAGGAGATGAAAGAGAGGGACAGGGGAGAAGGAGGAAGATGAATGAAAATGAAGAAACAGAAGAAGTAAAAACATTTCCCTCTACCTTTACCTACTGCAATGGTAGCAGGCCTTGCCCAACTGTCAGCCAATATCAGTTGAATGCCCTGTTGACGCAAGATATATGACACCTTTGCCTCACCCAACCACCCAGGAGTAGGCTATTAAAGGGCACATGCTTGTTTACTGCAATTTACCATGTGTATGTTTAATGCCAATAGTGTAGGGTTATTGCACTGATATTGGTGAATACTGTCCAGAGTGGGATATAAAAGGACACAGCTTGTTTACTACCATTTACCATGCGCATGTGATTCATGCCAATATTGTTGAGTTAATGCACTGGCATTGTTGAATATTGTCAGGAGTAGGACATCAAAGGACACAAGCTTGGTTACTGCAATTTACCACATGTATAAGATTATAGAGTTATTGCACTGACATTGGTGAATACTGTCCAGAGTGGGATATCAAAGGACAAAAGCTTGTTTACTGCAATTTACCACATGTATGTGATTAATGCCAGCATTACAGGGTTATTGCACTGATATCAGGAATATTGACCCACATGGGATATCAAAGGATGCGAGTTTGTTCACTGCAATTTGCCACATGTATGTGTTCGTTTGTGTTGAGTTTTTACTGCCCAGTCAACCCAATGGGGTCATGTCAAGCACGGTCAGTTTACCTAACCAACTTTACTGGGCAGGCTTAGTCCTATAAATGGTTATGCAGAGTTGTGAACATTCTTTTGCCAGAAACTGGCAATTGCCCTTCTTGAATCAGCCGAAGAGAGAGAATGACCGTAGAAAATATTTCATGATCATTCTCCACGAAAGAATGTTGCCGGCCTCAGCGGGGCTCGAAACCGCAACCTCCTGGTCTCCAGTCGGACGCGCATCCAACTGAGCCCCCGAGCCACATGTATGTGATTAATGCCAATACATGTATTTTGCATGTTATTGCACTGATATTAGTGAATACTGTCCTGAGTTTTGATACCAAAGGACAAGAGCTTGTTTCCTGCAAATTACTACAGGTGATAAATGCCAATATTATAAGGGTATTGCACTGATATTGGTGAATATTGTCCTAAGTTGGGATACCAAATGATAATGAGCTTGTTTCCAGCAAATTACTGCATGTGATTAATGCCAATGTTATTTTCAATGGTTATTGCACCGTTGCTGGTGAATATTGTCCCAAGCTGGAATAATAAATGATGTGAGCTTGTTTCCAGTAAATGACGGTGATGTACATGTAAGGGTTAATGCCAATATTATACGCTTTTTGTATTGATACTGGTGAATATTGTAGTTCACTTCACAGGTCAAGATAAGAGTGGGTATCAGGAAAATATTTTTCTTGTTTCTCCACAAAAATAAATGTGGTACTCATATGAGGCACCTTGCCGAAGCACTTCTAATGAATACCCACATGTTTTTGTGGAGAAATAAATAAAATATCAATACTTTCAGATTAAAGCAATGCATCTTTTCAAGAGCTATGTCACTTACATCCATACTCTGGTGCCACACAGTGCATGTTTCTCAGATCATCTCTGTATGTCTTCACATGGTGCATAGCATCAGGTGCCACTGAAATTAACAGGTTTTTTTTTTTTTATTAACCCTAGTCCTGCTGAACAAGGATATACCCTACCTTTTCAAACAGTGTAGATCCAGATCAGCTGGCTTCTGAAGAAAGCAACTGATCTGGATCTGCACTGTTTGCCATTAAGTATGTGAATTTATATCAACAAAATGGATGAGGTAATTTGAAATTAGAAATGGGTGTGGCATCTAAATTTATTCAGCAGGACAAGGGTTTATGATTAGCATGCTGGGTTAAAACTTCAGCAGACAACATTTTGAAATATTTTTCTCATTTTTCCAAAAAAAACCAGACTACGACATTTCATGCAAATTGTCTCTTTAGCTGACAATTTGCATTAAAAGTCACAGCCTATTTTCTGGGGCTGAATTTGTGAATATATTAAGACAAGAGCTCCGCCAAGCGGGGCATTATACGCCCGTGGCAAGTAATAAGATGTAGCACACAAATTGGCTCCTGTATAATTCAGTGCTCCGGATATAAACTGTAAGTGGAATTACAAAAAAAAAATTTTTCATTGGGGCATAGCTCTGCTGATATTTGGTGAACTGTAACCTAAGGGTCCAAGCTGGCCCAGAAATTAAGGAAGAAGTGACTTCTCCCTCCTGGGAAAATAGGGAGAAGTTTTCTGCATCTAGGGAGAAGTGCTTTCGGATGGAGGACACACAACAGAAGCATGGCTATATTATAAGCTCATATGAGCCTTTGGCTGATTTGTTTTTCATATACTTCAATATCGGACCAAACAATAACAAAACAAAAATAAACAACAACAAAAAAAAAATGCTGCAAGAAATTTTTTTGTAAACCTTTAACTTGTTTTATACAGATTTTATTTTTGTTCTTCAAGGGAGCCCACTCAGAAGAGTATTAAAAAAAAAAAAAAAAAAAAAAAAAAAATCCAAAAAGATTTATGTTTATAAGTTTTGATATTAGTCAAGCTTCTTAATTCTGTATCATTTAATACATGTATTTATAAAGATTTAATACTTGCAAATCTAATAAAATAAGATGTAAAAAAAAAAATAAATAAATAAATAACTTGCCCATATGGCCATAACTTTAGTTATTTGCAAAAAATATACCTATTATAAAATAAAATTTGCACACTATTAGCTCTAAACAATATGCTGCGAAAAGTTTATAAAAACTTTTAAAGGGGCATAACTAACCTCAAAATAATATGCGCTGCTGCACATCATCGTGTAACTATTTATGAAGTTTCAGCTTGATCAGATATAAACTGTAGGAGGTTATAGCCAGAAAGGAAAAATTAATAGAAATTTTCAAAGGGGTATAACTCTGCTATTTGGTGGACTGTAACCTTGAAACAATATGCGCTGCTCCACATCATTGTCTAACTACAAATCAAGTTTCAGCTTGATCAGATGTAAACTGAGGGAGGAGTTAGCTGGAAACGAAAAGTTTACAGAAATTTTCAAAGGGGCATAGCTCTGCTAATATTTAGTGGACTGTAACCTCGAAACAATATGTGCTGCTCCACATCATGGTCTAACTATAAATGAAGTTTCAGCTTGATCGGATGTAAAATGTAGGAGGAGTTAACCAGAAATGAAAAGTTTACAGAAATTTTCAAAGAGGCGTAACTCCTCAAACATTTGGTGGACTGTAACCCCGAAACAATATGCGTTGCTCCACATCATGGTCTAACTATAAATGAAGTTTCAGCTTGATTGGATGTAAACTGTAGGAGATGTTTGCCGGAAATGAAACGTTTACAGAAATTTTCAACGGGGCATAACTCTGCTAATATTTGGTGGACTGTAACCTCGAAAATTATGCACTGCTCCACATCATGGTCTAACTATAAATGAAGTTTCAGCTTGATCGGATGTAAAATGTAGAAGGAGTTAACCGGAAATGAAAAGTTTACAGAAATTTTCAAAGGAGCATCATAACTCTGCAAACATTTGGTGGACTGTAACCCTGAAACTATATGCGCTGCACCACATCATGGTCTAACTATATACCAAGTTTCAGCTTGATCGGATGTAAACTGTAGGAGGAGTTAGCCGGAAACGATAAAGTTTACGGACGGACGCCTTACCCCGTAACATAATACGTCCCGTTTTTCAAACAGGTGTATAAAAACAGAATTTTTGTGTAGTTCCTGGTAAGTTAATAATAAAATGATACAAAATAATATAATAAACTAAATGGGATGAATGCTCCTGCTACTGCCAGTTTGGCTTTGTAGATGAATTATTCTGAACAAAAAGCAAAAGAAGAGTGATTTTATTTACACTAACTGAAACCCTCGAACCCTACTATGCCGTGTGTAAGGCAAAATTTCTAAATAAATCAAATGTATGTAATTCCAGTAATAAAAATCAGAGTTCTGTGACCTTTATGCACATGGCTTCTCTATATTCTTATACTTTGCTCAAGTTTAAAATCATTATCTTGAAAATTAAAACAGAAGTTGCGGAGACATGAACCCTGCTATGCCATATATATAAGGCCACATTTCTAAGTAAATCAAGGGAATATAAGCTTTTATACACCTTCATCATATCAAGATTTTGATGATTACACAAGATGCATAAATCACGATAATGGATAATAATGAAAGAAAATGGCCCTCACACTATTAGCAGCAAAAAGCCTAGCTCAATCTGCACACTCATGCAGTCTGATTAGGGCATTTGTTGCTCATTTACATGTTCAACATACAGTCGAACTTAAATGGCTCGAACAGCTTTGGGACCATAGAAAATTGTTCCAGCCATGAGTAGTTCGAGCCACTGAGGGTTAATCATGGCATCAGTTCAGGAAGCAAATAGCGATAATTTAGGGAAATCTTGTCGATTTTCTACACAATGATTGTATGTTGAGTGTACTCATTAGAATTGCCTCGCTGAGGCAATTCTAATGAGTACACACAACATACAATTCCATGATAAAATAAGAAAAAATCCCTAAATATTTGTTTTCTTGAGCTATTGGAAGGATTTTGTAGGGACTGAAATACATCATCCAGGTCAAACGAGCCATCCGGGTTTGAGCCATTGAGATTATACTGTAGGCTGTCCAGATAAGGCACATTTTCAACCAAAAAATAATTTCTGATTTCTTTATGAAATCATAAGTTGTGGGTACTAACTAGAAGTTCCTCTACAATGTGCTTCTAATGAATACCCACAACATAACACAGCCATGGAGAAACAAGTTAAATATTATGTGGATATCCCCTCAGATAGCCGATGTTATACCTCAGACTTATTTCAATGAACAGAAACAGCATGGATACGCAGACAAACCAGGCTTTCACTATTTGCTTGTAGGATAAAGGTCCCATTCTCACAGTGTCTGAAAATTTTTAGTCTGGCTGAAGAGAAACTGCAGAAGTTGCATACATATTTTACCTCAACTCTAAAGCCTTTGCTTTTCTCAAAAAAAAAAAAAAAAGGACAGAGGAACAGTATAATTTGAGCCAGAGCACGGCAAAATGACAGGTGCTACTAGCAGGGACTCAGAGCAGCCTGTGCATTTGTGCAATCTGATCAGAGTCTTCAATGACCAAATGTGCCCTCTACAGCCTCCAGGCTATCCAAGGAGGGATAAAGGGGAACCCTAGCTACACTGTGCTAATCTGAGTATCTGCTGGTCACAAAGGTCTTATTGTAGTTTTGTTGTGTACTGGTTCTTTAGTTTTCTGGGCCCAGTTGTTCAAAGCTAACGATGGTGTTAGTTAACGATTCGTTAAAATTTACATCGAGTGATACACAAATATGCTGAAATTTTTTGCAGAAAAAAATGTGAGTAGCTATTGCAGCAGTGCAAAAGCTACTCACATTTTTTCAGCAAAAAATATCAGAATATTGTGTATTGAATCCGCTAAAACAGTTAATGAAATGACCCTTAACAAGCTCATTAAGCTAACGATGCTTTGAACAACTGGGCCCTGGATGTTCTCTATATGAGGAAAACCAGTAAGGGGCATGGATACATACTCAGGGGAGGTAACTGTCAAAAGTATTTTTGCCTCCCTTCTCAAAAAAGATAACAAGTTATGACACTTCATGTGAATCATCTGCTTGGCAGATGAATCACATGAAATGTCAACATTTGTTTTTGAAACAAAAAAAGAAAAAAAATTAAAAGTGTCATCTGCTGCAGTTGTGACTGGCTCTTTAACCCTTAAAGTGCCAGTCACAACAATTATCGTCTGCTTTGTCTTCTGCTGGTTATTTTAAAAGTCATTGTTGCAAACAGTGTGGACCCAGATCAGACTGCTCCTCTAGGAGCAGTCTGATCTGGGTCCACACTTTTTGCCTACATGCAAAAAGTATGTTTGAAAAGTTTGCAAGAAGATGCAGCAGACGACATAAACAGACAACATTTTCAGATGCAGGTTTTCTTGACATTTTAAGGGTTAAGGGTTAAACAATCACACCAATGGCCTATTCCACAGCCCCAGATAAAGCGATAATTGAATTTTTGTTTATTTTAGCACCAAAAATTAGTGATCAGAGAGGCCACCCATCTTTGGGACACTCCTTTTCACTGGATCTATGATATTCAGAATATCTCTAACAGCTCTTTCTACCTCCAAGCATACATAACTAGCAATAAATCCCAAAACCAAACAATAACTGTCATTCTACCAAATCCTGACGCACAATAACAAATAACACAAGGAAATTCTTCTGGGCATCAAAATATCTACTGTCCTTTCGACATCATTCAGAAAGACGGTTTTTGCTTGGCGTTTTATTTTAAATGAAATAATTTTGTTCTGAGTGACCATATCTTATCAAAAACCATTTGTCGTTTCTGTTTCTGTCTTTTGTTCTCAAATATACATATACCCCAAATTTAAATTTATGGCCAAAAATTGGTCTGACCTATGCAATGTCTATAGGAAAGTGACTTTTTGGAATTTTTTGTCTAAGAAAATATATTTTACTTTTCTTTGCTGGTCTTGAATTATTGATGTTTCACAACAATATTGTGAAAATTTCAGAAAAAATGAGTAAGAGGGACTTGTTGAAAATCTGCCTCCAAGTTATCTACCCTACAGATTTCTACATAATTTGCATTCATTTTTACTATGGGAAAAAGTGAAAATATTCAATTTATTAAAAACCAATGGCTAGAATAAAACTTTTTGTGCATAGGTAGTTACAACAAATGGTTTTGCATTAAATCATGACAAAAGTTTGAAAATTTATTTCTTCTGCGTAAAGCGCCAAGCCAAAAACGACTTTCTGAAAGATGTCGAAAGCACAGTAGGTCTTGGAATATGAGACATGGGGGAAAAGAGCCATTACATCATAAGCGAACATCAAAGGTTCAGGTGAGCCTGGGCATCCATGCAGTCTTTCCAGAACTTTTGCTGTTCTCTCACGTGTGGTAGGCCAAGGATGTTTTTGTGTTTTTTTTGGTTTGTTTGTTTTTTTGTGGGGAGGGGAGTGGGGGGAGGGGGGGAGAGGGGGGGTGGGGGGGGGGGGGAGTATGGAGTTAAGATCATTAGATGGAATTTTACATCCGTCCACACTGGTAACCCTTGTCCTGCTGATTAAATTAAGATGCCATGCCCACTTCCAATTTACAGCCAATCAGATTACTTGATCCAGATTATTGCTATAAATTCACATACTTAAAAGTCAAACAGTGCAGATCCAGATCAGTTGGCTTCTTCAGAAGCCAACTGATCTGGATCTACACTGTTTGCAAGGCAGGGCAAATCCGGGTTCAGCAGGACAAGGGCTAAGATTTTTTTCTTTTTTTTCGTGAAAATGTATGTTGTGTGTACTCATTAGAATTGCCTCAATGAGGCAATTCTAATGAGTACACTCAACATATCATTATTTCATGAAGATCAAAAAGACATCAATATATTATTCCCATTTGTCTACTGACCTGGGACTATGATAACCCTCAGTGGCTCGAACTACCCATATCTAAAACAAATTTGCATGGTCCCAAAGATGTTAGACTGCCATTGAGGTTCGACTGTATATTATTACTTTGTTTTTTGTTGTTGTTTTTGTTGTTGTTTTTTTTTGTGGAAAGAGAAGCAGTATTTGTTTCAACTGTGTTTTAACCACCAAATCAAACATGTTTTTTTTAGTGGAGAAGGAACCAAAACATTTCTTTGTTTGTTTTATTGGGGTTTTATGTTGCTTTCAACAATCTTATAATCATAGCACGACTGCATCCAGATGTGGCAGGGAGTTCAAAGCTCACTTTTGGAGCGCTGCCTCACTAAAATACCATGCCCCAGACACATGACATATTCTACCCAGTCACTTAACACTGACACCAGCCTGACTAGTGCTAGCTCTATTTCTTAATGCTGAGCACTACTGGAAAGAGCAGCTAGTACCTTTTTTAAAGTCTTTTGTTTGACTCGGCCAGGGTTCTAACCCATAACCTCTTGGTCACAAAGCGGACATTCAACCCACTGAGCCCATGTGCTGGTGTAACAGTTTATCTTGGCCCCCTGGAATATGGCTTTTTATTTGAAAAGAATAAAACCTTTCTGAATTAACTTCTGTCAAGTTTTCTTGGGGGGGGGGGGGGGGGGGCAGCTGCTCAGGCCAGGCTATCTTCACCCCTGGGGGCAAGCTGCCCAGAGGCAGCTTCACCCCCAGGAGGCAAGCTGCCCAGGGTGGGGGCAAGATACCCCATGGTATCTTCACTACTTCACTACCTATATCTACCATCATGCCAAATATGAATGAAATCCATCAAAGGGTCTTCAAAATATGAGGTCTTATAAACTTTAACGCAAAAACTTTGACCCTGACTTTTTCATGAAAATTCCAAGTCGGTGACCTTGACCCCAAGGTCACCCCCAGGGTGGGGATGGTGCTGTTAAAAACTTTAGACCTATATCTATCGACATGCAAAATATGAATGAAATCCATCAAAGGGTCTTCAAAATATGAGGTCTTATAAACTTTAACGCAAAAACTTTGACCCTGACTTTTTTTATGAAAATTCTAAGTCCGTGACCTTGACCCCAAGGTCACCCCCGGGGTGGGGATGGTGCTGATAAAAACTTTAGACCTATATCTATCATCATGCCAAATATGAATGAAATCCATCAAAGGGTCTTCAAAATATGAGGTCTTATAAACTTTAAAGCAAAAACTTTGACCCTGACTTTTTCATGAAGGTCACCCCCGGGGTAGGGATGGTGCTGATAAAAACTTTGGACCTATATCTATCAAACATGCAAAATATGAATGAAATCCATCAAAGGGTCTTCAAAATATGAGGTCTTATAAACTTTAACGCAAAAACTTTGACCCTGACTTTTTTGTAATATTTCACCAAATTAAAAATGAACAGACTAAACAAAAACTCATATTTGAGGATTTCAGTAACACGTTGTTTGTGCAGCAGTGATAGGTATATTATATACTAGTACTAGCTGGCTTTTATAGTGACATGGTAGAGAGTTGGCCCGTTGCACCAGGTTTTATCCCTGGTATTTTGTACCTATTACAGCTGTACCCAATATACTCGTACTTTCTTACGTTTATTTTCATGGACTGTCCATGCACACATAATGCTGCTATCTGTCACCAAGCATCTCCAGCCCACCATAGCTCTAGTCAAGAAAGGGTATCAGGTAAATACTTTTCTTATTTCTCTACAAAAATATAGGTTGTGGGTACTCATTAGAAGTGCCTCAGCAAGGTGCTTCTAATGAGTACCCACAATATACATTTTCATGGAGAAATAAGAGAAATTTTATGTAGATACACCCGCTTAACTTGAACGATGCCACAGGCTTATTTTAATCTCCTTACCTGGAGCATTAGGTCAAGAAACAGACAAAGAAAGCCAAAAAGCCGCGTACTGTGTTGCTTGCACACCCATTCCTCAGGATTTACATACAGGTATTAATACCCATCAACAGGACGTACTGGGCATATTAACACTTTGCATTCTCAGCAAAATTTCAGCCGGCAACATTTAAAGTATCTTTTGTCCTACTTATTCTCAAAAAAAAAAAAAAAAAAAAAAAAGGTTTAAGATTTTATGCAAATTGTTTTCTTTTGCTTTTTTACCCAGAAAACATGATTTAATATTTCATGCAAATTGTTGCCGTTTTCAATTTTCAATTTTGTGAGTGTGTTCATTGCACTCAAGGATTATTCCTTTTAGAATCATTTTATAAACACAACTTACACACAAAAAATGTAAGCACATTTCTGGTCAAACCTAATTTTCCTGCAAAAAAATAAGAAAACTGTCATACATTGTTTTTTTGCTGAATTTGCGCAGAGTGCTAATGGTTACAGGACTTCAAGATAAAATGGTCTTTTCGAAAAGAAACATTGTAATTTTCTGAATTCTCCAAGAAAACATGTTGAGACATTTTATTAGAATCATCTCCCAATGGCAGTTCTAATAAAATGCCATAGCTCAAGGCACTTTTTAACCAAAAATTGATAATTTTTTTTTTCCACAAAAACATGTTGTTGGTGCTCAGCAGAAGCGCCTCGATGAGGCGCTTCTAATGAGTACCCACAACATGTTTTTTTGGAGGAATAAGAATATATTGTCTGGATATCCCACTGGAGATATGAAATGCTATGTTTCATGGAGAAATAATAAAACTTGAGCCTCATAATGAGAAACAGTGTCTTGGCACATATTGGAACAGTAAAGGTTCAGATCACCAAGTAAAGTTGCACAATCTGATAAGGGCCTTTGTTATACATCCATTAAATGAGTATGACTGAGGCTTTGGTTTTCCACTCACAGAATCATAATCTTAACGAAAACACGCCTTTTCAAAAAATAAACTGAAAAGTTTACGTCCAAAAGAAAAATTTCAGATATTTTTCATATTTCTGCTCAAAACATAGACTAAGGATAGTTCTAATGAGTACCCACAATCTATGTTTTATAGCAAAATAAGAAAAAAAAATGTGTACCCCTGTAAACCGCAGTTTTACTATATAAAAGTGGGGTTTAAGGGGTCAAAATTATAAAGGCACTTTTTCGTGGTGTGATTCTTAGATCATAATGGTTCTGTAAGAAGACAGGTAAGGCCAAAAAACATTTTAGATTCTCGGGCACTTTTTAAAAGAAAAAAATAAATAAATAAAATAAAATATAAGCATGCATGCAGCTTTTTATTTTCCAGTTGGGTGTTTTCTTGGACATTCAGGATCGTTTGACAAAACAAAATGGCGGCTTCCATGTAGAAAGGTTTAGAAATGCAAGTTTTTCAGTCTCAAACAACATAAAAAGATCGTCATTTCCCAATTTCCTTTGCACATGGGTTGCAAAAATTTCCCATTGTAAAAAATTGCATACACAGGACTGTTTAGATAGATGAGGCAGTGCCTAAGAATCTAACTAATTTTGGTGTGGTGGGGTGGTGCCTAATGCCCTTATTAGATGGCCCAGATAAGTAGACTATCTGAGTCTTCCCTGGTCATATATGCCCCAAAGGAACATTTTCAATCATGAGGCTCGAATTATCTGTGTGCTCAGCTGACCTGAAGCCCATTCTTACTCACAAGGTCCCATATAATATGACTGAAATCCATTCATTATGACCTCTAAAGCTGTAACAAATGCATCCAATTCAACATAAGGTTAAACCAATTTTTCAACAATTAAATCATAGGGGACTTGTTATGGAGGAGTACTTGGTGATATTAACCCATTGAATACTGAATAGACTCTCCCACACTACATATTGGAAGAGTCCAATTTCAATTTTAGGTATGTCCAGCTTTGAGATTTACATATTCCTAGAGAAAAATGGCTAAACATATGCAAACAGTGGAGACCCAGATAAGACGCCGCATTCTGCGGTGTCTGATCTGGGTCTGCACTGTTTGCCAATTACCCTTTTACCGGTCTCCTGACTACAATGGGTTAATTTTCTCTAGTCCTACAGAAAACATTTGTTGTTGGTACTCGCTAGAAAAGACTCACCTAGGCATTTCTAATGAGTACCCATTACATATATTTTAATGGAGAAGTAAGAAAAATTATCCCAGAACACATCCTGAACAAGTCCTTTGTATAAAAACATACACTACAGGTACTCTTTAGAAGCATCTCAGTCAGGCATTTCTAATAAGAACCCACAACATATGTTTTATGGAGAAATAAGAAAAACTTAAAATTATCCCAGCACTTATCCTGAACAAGTCTTTTACAAAAGATTCCTGGTGAACAAAAGTATACTAGAATGTGCAGTCGATGGCGCGCCATCGCAAATCCCCATGTTCATTGCTATTGTTGCTAATAGCACGAGGGTAGGACAGACGCTCTCCTACACCCTTACCATCAAGTGAGTTTATGTAGCAAGTTTGGTTAAATTCCACCCAGAAGTTTAGGAGGAGACAGCGTTATGGATAGATGGACAGATGCCAGGCGGAAGGACGGAAATGTTGTTCTTGCATGAGGGGAAATGATGTAGCAAGTTTGGTTGAATTTCGCCCAGTGGTTTAGGAGGAGACAGCCTGACGGACAGATGGAAGGACGACGGACACACGGAAAAAATATTGCTCTCACACACCCTTATCATGAGGGCAAGTGATGTAGCAAGTTCAGTTGAATTCTGCCCAGAGGTTTAGAAGGAGATAGCGTGATGGACAGATGGATGGATGACAGACATACGGACCAACAGACACACTGAAAAATAATGTTGCTCTCGCACAACCTTACCATGAGGGGAGTGATGTAGCATGTTTGGATGAATTCCACCCAGTGGTTTAGGAGGAGATAGAATAACCGACAAATGGACAGATGACTATTGTTGGCATTTTCATATTTAATAGCAGTGAAAAATTTCTCTGCTGATAAATATGAAAATGCCAACTATTGTTGGCAATTTTATATTTATTAGCAGAGAAAAGTTCATGCTCAGCTGAGCACAAAAAGTTTTCTATAACCTTGAGGCCTGCCCTCCCTTCTCAGATGGGGCTGCTCTTATGGCAAACAAATTCTTTCCTTTAACCTCTATCACTCTCTGGACTAATTCAGCGGACGATATTTTTCTTATTTTTCTCAGAAAAAAGACATTTGACATTTGTGCAGACAATTTGCAATTCCATAGCCTATTTTCTGGGAAAAGGAAAAAAAAAATTCAAACTGTCATCTGCTGAAATTTTTACCGAGCATGCTAAGCACTAAAAGTAGTCCCACTTGAGAAGAAATTCATACACAGGGGAAGCAAATTTAATTCTGTTGGTGTGGTCTCTCTTTGGTGTATATGCATTCAACTTTTGGGAACTTGACGCACAATTTTCTACAAGGGAGATAACTTTTGTTATTTCCCTTTTTGCTTTCCTGCACTTCAAGCCCCTTCCAAAGAAGGGTCTACTCTAAAATAAAAGAATTAAGCATTTGCTATGAAGGGGAGCAAATTTTTTCAGTTTAGAAGAGACTGATCTGCAAAAGGGAGACAAAAACAATTTTGACAGAGCTGCCTTTATCCATTTCCCTCAATCATAGCTCGGCGAGGCGCTTCTAATGAGCACCCACAACATATGTTTTTGTAGAGAAATAAGAAAGATATCAGCATTTTTCAGATGCAAAAAGCGCCATATCTGTTGCTATGCCTCAATAATGCAAACTAAACCTAATTATGCAAACAAAGGAAACTACAGAAACAAAATATTACAAAAGGGGAGATCAATATACATACTTACAAAAAAAAACAAAAAAAACAGTACAAAATGTCAGAAAATTATGTTTCATTTAATGAAAACGGGGTTCTAAAATCCTAACATGCAGGCCCTCCACTGATCAACTACAGTAAATGTCCTAAAATTTCGCACATCAAAGCTTCTTACAGAACAGCATATGCAAACAGTGCAGACCCAGACCTGAAGGAGCAGTCTGATCAGGGTCTACACTATAAACCATTCCACTAAGTATTTTAAGAAACAACTGCATAAAAAGCAGTTTTTCGGCTCAATAAATTGTTAGAAATTTTAGGACCTTTACCTTAATGGTTTTCTTTTACCCTGGCTGCCAGTGTATGGATACTTATTGTCATTTGTCTCATACCGTATTAATCCGCCTATAAGACAATTTGTTTATAAGACGGGGGCTGTTTTTGGGCCCTTCCCAGGCAGGATTTTGCTTTTACTTAATTATAAGACGGGTTAAAAAAAAGTCGCCTGTCGGAGATATTCCCTGCCACTCAGAAATTCCTAAAGTACATTAAGACATCGGCGTTGATTGGTCAGATTTGTAAGTGAATTTATCACAGAGCAGCAATTAAAAAAACTTCCAACACCACTTACAAGCATGCATACCGTATTTAACTGTGTATAACACGCACCTTATTTACCCAGAAAACTTTTATAAATGTCCGATGTGTATTATTTATAGGAACACCAAAATCGGGACAGAAATCGCCAAGATAATCGGTGGCGAAAACTCGTGATATTCACGATCACCTGTTAAAAATGCAAAATAGAATGATTGCTATAAGATATTCATGATTTTTTATACCTATCTCGCCCATACCAGGGTTCTGGCAGCTCAAAACAAGCAACTCGATCTGATTTGCAGTAATTTGATATCCTTTTCATGTCCATGCTCTTTTTGTTTACGCTTCTTTATTTTGCTGATCATGTGATCTCTTCAAAGGGAAACTACTCAAACAGGCATATGCATATGAATCTGTATTGATTACCGGACTTAGACAAGACTCACACCGTAACTTGAATAAATCAGCCTGCACAATTGATTTATTGTAGTTCAAAATAGGAAATAAAATTTGGTAGATCATAAATATTGGCACTAACGATCATACATTGAAAAAATAAAAAAGTATTTAAGTTTATGCAATTATTAAAATTATTGATAATAAACAAAACCAACTGGGCTTTTGAGGTTTCTTACCATATATTTATCTTTTTTTTTTTTTTTCTTTTCTTTTTTTTTAAACTTTTCTTCCAACTTACCAAAAAAATTGTTTGAAATAAACAATGTTTATGTTAAAGAAAAAAAAAACTACCAGCATACATCTGTGCACTTAATTGGTTAATTGGCAGTCAGAATGACAACTAGTCGACTTTAGTTGTTGTTTGCATTGCCCTGAGGCACTGAGTTGATAATTTCACGTCTCAGTTAAGAAAGTGACACAAAGAAGGTGTTAATTATGAGAACACAAAAGAAATAACGACATTTTTATTATCATAGTGTCTGCAGTGGGGAAGCAAAGAACTGCCTACACTACATCAAGTTGCCTGAAGCCCATGGTAACAGAGCTGCACAAGGAAAATTCAGTTAGCATTATCGTAAATTTGGCCTGTTTCTACTCTAAACCTTCTGAGTTCGGCCATTTGCAACTCAATCCTAGTGAAATTTGACACACTTAGTATCTGGTAACTTAGTAAATAATGCACGGATAAATTCTTTGTGTTTTACATAGGAACATCTTTTTTTTTTGTTTCAAAACTATTTAGCAAATATTCAGTGCGTGTTATACACGGGTGTGAGTAATACACAGAAAAATTTGGTACTTCACCTACAAAATTACCTTGCTGCTATTTCTGTCAAGGGACGAAGGTAAACATTATATCCTTCTACCGTTTCGAAGATTGGCATTTTCCGTGACCTGGTGGCACCACCGGACTTTGCCGAAAATACCGATATGACCAAAGACCTTGATTATACGACGGGTCTGGATTTTTGGGGGCTTTTTTTTGGGAAAAATCCCCGTCTTATAGGCGGATTAATACGGTATTTGTTTCATCGCTGTTATTTTAACGCTTAGCACTCTGGGTAAAATTTTCAGCAGACGACATTTTGAAATAATTTTCTTATTTTTCCCAGAAAACAGGATTTGACATTTCATGCAAATTGTCTCCTGAGGAGACAATTTGCATGAAATGTCAAATCCTGTTTATTGGGAAAAATAAGAAAAATATCATCAAACTGTCGTCTGCAGAAAATGCCCAGAGAGTGGTAAAGGTTAATGTGACTGAATTGTTTTTCTGTGACAGTTCACTGTCAGAGTAGTAGGCTGGGGTCCATGCAACCCTGAAATTAGCTTCGTAGTGCTCACCGTATGTTTATTTCCAAATACAGACCTTATAATTGCACCTGTTTCACCCTGTTGCCAGGTCAGAATAAAGGGCATAACCCTACAGGGAAAATTAAATTAATTCTAAAATGCACAGTTATAGCTAGAAAAAGCTTCTATAGCCGATTCTAGTCACTATCTTTGTTGCTATATGCTAAAGTCACAAAAGTGACCTCTTAGACTATAAAAACACAATCTGCAATACATATTTTAGTTTAATGCAGGCTGAAATTATATACAGTAGCAGTCTGATCAGAGTCTTCATTGTCTGCATGAAGAAACTTTGCATCCTTGGCTAATCAAAATGTGCCTAGTGAAGATTCTCATCAGAATGCATGAATGTGCAGGTCGATCTGGATCTTAGCTAGGTGCCATTGGAGCACCATGATGTTTGTTAACCAAACATCAATCTGGGGACGTTCGATCAAACTTTCAAAAAAACACCTGTGCAGTTTGACTTCTGGAACTGTAGTTCGGTTGTTGATCAAACTTGTACTGAATTTAACCTTTAAAGTGCCATTCAAAATTGTAGCTATCAACATTCAAATTTATTTTTTTTGTTGTTTTTTTTTTCAAGAAAATAACAAGAGCAATTTCTTTCCTTTTACAGCAGACCCCTTTTCAGAAAGGGCCTGGTGTACAGGATGCAAACAAGAAATCGCAAAAGTTGCCTCCCTTTAAAATAATAGCTGTCAAAGGACAGTGTAGCACACCTGAATCGCTCTTTGCCTCTACAAACTTTAACCAAAACCCTATACATAATTTATTAGTCCATGACCTTGACCTCAAAGTCATGCATGTGGGTCAGGAAAATGCTTGATATTTCATGTGAATCTTCTGTTTGGCAGAAGATGGCTTAGCATTTCAGAGTGTGGTCTGCTGCAATTTTGAATAGCACCCAACAGGTTAATGGACCTGCAGATGGGATAATAAGTGTACAAACCTGAACCAATTTTGATGAGTCCATTGTGTTGAATGAAGATAGTATCACAGGTCAAATTACCATGTATCACAGGAGGCTTACATGAGTGGAGATAACTGAAAATATTAATCAAAATTTATCTTCCTTTATACCACATTAAACTAGAAATGTTACAATACCACACAGATGCCCCCACCCAGGAGCCATCCTTACCCAGAAACAATCATTTTGCAAAAATTGAAGTTGAAAAAGGGCCATAACTCCCATAATAATTGGTGGATTCTACCCTAAATCGAGCTTGAAATATATCTTATGATAATATATACCTGTGTATAAAATATGAATCCAATAGATTAATCTTTTCAAAAGATATAGAACAGAAAGCATTTTTCGTATGTATGGACTGGACATACAGAAGGGAAGGATGGACAGCAGTGATACTATATGCCCTCCACCCACTCAACCCCACAGTGAAAATGGCAGAAGAATGTATCAGAAGAGCCTTACATGAATGGAGACAACTGAAAATATAAACATGATTAACCTTTCTTTATAATTCATGATGGGCCTGTCCCCGATGCTACATACCATCAGCCAATAGGTTCTGTAGATTTTTATAGGGTTTTTTTTTTTACTATATATGGGCATGGCTGCTATCTTGGTCAAGTGACCTGGACCATTTGAACAAACATACATTCCCCCATCCCATAAAGGCTCTATATGAAATTTGGCTCCAATCGGCCAGGTGGTTTCAGAGGAGAAGAGAAAAACAACTTTTCATATTGAAATTTTAGTGACCTTGGACCAAGGTCAAAGAATTAATCTGAGAATAAATCATGTAGCTTTGTTCAATTACTCAGTTGACTGTATTTAGTTAACAGTGTATCAACTTTGACACCACTTTCCTTCTTCCATACCACTGAGGTTCCATATGAGATTTGGCTTCAACTGGCTAGGTGATTTTAGAGGAGAAATACCATAGAGGTTCCATATGAGATGTGGCTTCAATTGGCTAGGTGAATTTAGAGGAGAAAAGAAAAACAAGTTTTAATTTTGAAAGTTTAGTGACCTTGGGCCAAGGTCAAGAAATAACCATGACCTTTGATACCCATGTAGCTGAATTCATTTACTTGCTTACTTGACTGCACCTACCAACTTTCAACACAGGCTGCAATATTTTCTGAAACCTGACCATTGGTTCCGGAGCAGAAGATTTTTGAAGGGTTTTCACCATATGTGGGCATGGCGGCCATCTTGGTCATGTGACCTGGACCCTGTGAATAAACTTTTATTCCCCCATCCCATGGAGGCACCACATGAAATTTGGCTTCAATTGGCCCAGTGGTTTCAGAGGAGATGTTTGAAAATGTTAGCAGACAATAGACAGACTACAGACAGACAGACAACAGAGCTCAACACCTATACTATAAGCTCACCACTAAGCCAAAGGCTCAGGTGAACTGACAAAGGGGCATAATTACATCAAAACTTAAAGTAGGGTTATCGTTCTTTTTTCTCTGCACATCTTCTGAACATGCCTTATATACGTACAAAGGTTCATGAAGAAATCTTAACAGTTTTAAAGTTATAGAGCAGACACAAAATATTGCCTGAAATAAACAAAGGTGCATACATGTAATTATGTCAGAACTGAAAGTAGAATTACGACTCTTTTTTTCTGTACATTGTCTGATCATGCCTTATATTTCTACAAAGTTTCATGAAGAAATCTTAACCAGTTTGATAGAGCTGACATGAAATATTGCCATCTGAACTTTGGCCTTGAAGTGTGATCCTTGATGTTCATTTGGCAGGATTGATTTATTAGTTCTGCACATTATCTTGGTATGGCGAACATTTACACAAAGTTTCAAAAAAATCCTTCAATCAATGAAGGAGACAGGGAATGGACACAAGGAACAGACAAACGGATGGACTGACAGACGGACAATGTGACAACATAATACAACTCGTCTTTTTACAGGTGTATAATTATAAAAACTAACCAGACACCCCTTTTATTGGAAATGGATGGTCCAAAGAGTTATGGTAGAAGTGTCCACTCAGCATTAATGGGTTAATATATAAATGTCATACCTAAGAGCTGAAAGAATCTGTGTTATCCACCTCTTCCATGCCTACAAGAAATCAAAGAGAGCGCATTACATACAGGCAAATTTCAATGGCTGAACATCTTTGGGACTATGGTAATTTGTTCTAGACATAGGCAATTTGAGCCACTGAGAATTAACCCTTGTCCTGCTGAATAAATTAAGATGCCACGCCTACTTCTAATTTTCAGCCAATAGATTACTTGATCCGGATTGTTGCTATAAATTCACATACCTAATGGCAAACAGTGCAGATCCAGATCAGTTGGCTTCTTCAGAAGCCAACTGATCTGGATCTACGCTGTTTGCAAAGGCAGGGTATATCGGGGTTCAGCAGGTCAAAGGTTAATCATGGCTCTAGGTCAGAAGGCAAATGGGGATAGTTCAGGAATGTCATTTCAATCTTTTATACAGTAATGGTATGTTGGAGTGCACTCCTTAAAATTTCCTCTATGATGTGACTCTAATGAGTACACAAAACATACACGTTCATGTTAAAACAAGAGGCCCACGGGCCACGATTCGCTCACCTGAGTGACATAGCCACTGCAGACATGCAGATGTTATGCAACATTTATCCAATCCTATCATCGCAACTAATGAAAATATCATCATTTGAGCAGTTCTTAGTTTTGAAGAAGAATATATGGGCCTGACAGTCAATGGAGCATGATCATTAATAAACTATCAATCAGATTTCAACAGAAGGATCAATGTGAAATTTGGTGGAAATTGGCTAAGTGGTTTCTGAAGAATCGTGATTTTATACATGTAAACAGCACAGTGGCAGGGACATATTATAAATATAAACCAGATGATGGCCATCTTAGATTTCCAATCAGAACAATTTTAACTACTGTTGATCTACAAGTCACTTCGATACTTTCAATATAAATGTATATGGCCCACACAAATAGGGAAGCAAATTTGACCTTGGAGGTAAAAAGGTCAAATGTCAACATAAACCATCATTTGAGCAATTTTGGTAGATCTCCTGTCCCCTATAATTTGTGCAAAGATTAGGACCCAGGGCTTATTTGGTTATGGAGAAGAAGATTTTTAAAGGTTTTTACCATATATTGGCATGGCAGCCATTTTGATCAATGGACCATACCCATTTTAGCAATCTTTCATTCTCCTGCCCACGGAGGCTCCGCATGAAATTTGAGCAACACTGGCCCGGAGGCTTCAGAGGAAAAGCCATTTGAAATTATCAACATTTTTTCCATACAAATGTATGGCGCCCATACAAATGCATACAGAAGCAAACTTGACCTCGCCATAAAAAGGTTAAATGTCAATGTATGACAATTATTTTAGCAACTTTGGTAGACCGCCCGTTCCAGATGACATATGCAAAGATTCAGCCACAAGCCATCCTCGGTTTTGGAGAATAAGATTTTTAAATGTTTTTTCCCATGCAAATGCATAAGGAAGCAACTTGACCTTGCCGTAAAAAGGTCAAATGTCAATGTATGACCATTATTTTAGCAACTTTGGTAGACCCCCTGTCCCCGATGATTTATGCAAATATTCAGCCCCAAAGCATCCTCTGTTCTAGAGAAGAAGATTTATAAAGGTTTTTACCATATATGGGCATGGCGCCCATCTTGGTCAATGAACCGTGACCATTTTAGCAATCTTTTGTTCCCCCTACCTAAGGAGGCTCCATATGAAATTTGAGCAAAATTGGCCCAGAGGCTCCAGAGAAGAAGTTGTTAGAAATTCTGAACATTTTTCCCATACAAATGCATAAGGAAGCAAAATTGACCTTAACGTAAAAAGGTCAAATGTCAATGTACAACCATTATTTTAGCAATTTTGGTAGCCCTTTTGTTCCCGAAGATATATGCAAAGATTCAGCCATAAGGCATGCTCAGTTTTGGAGAAGAAGATTTTTAAAGGTTTTTCCCATACAAATGCACAGGGAAGCAAACTTGACCTTGCCGTAAAAAGGTCAAACGACAACGTACGACAATTCTTTTAGCAATGTTGGTAGACCTCCCGTCCTTGATGATTCCTGCCAAGGTTCAGCCCAAAGGCATTCTCGGTTCTGAAGGAGAAGATTTTTAAAGGTTTTTACCATATATGAGCGTGGCGGCCATCTTGGTCAACGGACCGTGACCATTTTAGCAATTTTTTGTTCCCCCACCCTAAGGAGGCTTCATATGAAATTTGAGCAAAATTGGCCCAGAGGCTCCAGAGGAGAAGTTGTTTGAAATTCTGGTCATTTTTCCCATACAAATGCATAAGGAAGCAAAATTGACCTTAACGTAAATAGGTCAAATGTCAATGTACGACCATTATTTTAGCAATTTTGGTAGCCCTTTTGTTCCTAAAGATATATGCAAAGATTCAGCCATAAGGCATGCTCAGTTTTGGAGAAGAAGATTTTTAAAGGTTTTTCCCATACAATTGCATAGGGAAGCAAACTTGACCTTGCCGTAAAAAGGTCAAACGTCAACGTACGACAATTCTTTTAGCAATTTTGGTAGACCTCCCATCCCCGATGATTCCTGCAAAGGTTCAGCCCCAAGGCATTCTCGGTTCTGGAGAAGAAGATTTTTAAAGGTTTTTACCATATATGGGCGTGGCGGCCATCTTGGTCAACGGACCACGACCATTTTAGCAATTTTTCATTCCCCCACCCTAAGGAGGCTCCATATGAAATTTGAGCAAAATTGGCTCAGCGGTTTCAGAGGAGAAGTCGTCTGAAAATGTTAACGGACTGACGCACGGACGGACGGACGGACGCACGGACGGACGAAAAGTGATCACAATAGCTCATCCTGAGCAGAGCTCAGGTGAGCTAATAATAAAATGCCCCTAAAATATCTCTGAATAGTTGTTTTCTTGAGCTACAGTGAACCCTTGTTACAGCTACAGGATTTGTTCCCAAAGACATTGCAGTTAAAATGAATTTGCTATTGTACAGAATACTTAATGAGCAGACTGATATGTAAGAAAAGTCTTGTTTTGTTTTTATTTCCTCACAGAACAAATGTTTTGGATATTTGTTAGGATCGCCTCATTGAGGCAATTCTAACAAATATCTAAAACATATGCTTTTTAAAGTATTAAATACAATATTCTTGCATAATTTGTGACAAATTGTTACCTCTAAAGATTTCTATCACTGCGGCAGTTGAATTGTCATTATAATGAATTTTGTTGTTGTATCAAGTGTTGGTATAAAGAGGGTTGTCTGTATCTAAAACAAGAGAGCCATGATGGCCCTGTAATGCTCACCTGAGTATCATAGCACTTAAAAGAACCTGACCTAGAACTGATCAAGGCAAACATTCTGACCAAAATTCATAATGATTACATTAACAAGTAAGACAAGCATGTCGAATCAACTGTGAAATAGAGGTCAAGGTCAAATACAGGTGACTGCACTCAAGAGGCCATGCTAAGATGTATGCATGTGCTAAGTATTACTGGCTGTAGGAGCAATAGTTACTGACAAACTGACCTAAACACAAACACTTC
Source organism: Anodontia alba (assembly GCA_964016985.1). NCBI lineage: Eukaryota > Metazoa > Mollusca > Bivalvia > Lucinida > Lucinidae > Anodontia > Anodontia alba. The sequence continues at coordinate 81,498,296 of OZ024825.1, forward strand.
ACAAGTGCCAAATATCACTGTAGGACCAATAGTTACTGAGAAACTGACCTAAATGGAAAAACTAAAGAAAGCCACTCAAAAATGTGACATCTACCGTGTCAACAAGGTTTTCCTCTGATTTGGCCTGATGACCTAGTTTCTGACTGCAAGTGACCCAGTTTTGAACTAGACCTAGAAATCATCAAGACGAACATTTTGAGCAATATCCGAGACGATTATTTAAACTAGTTTTTGACCCGATATGACCCATATTCAAACTTGACCTAGATATTATCAAGACAAAGATTCTGGTAAAGTTTCATGACAATTGAAGTTAAACTGTAGCCTCTGGAAGGTGAACAAGGAAAATGTTGACGACGCATGACGGTCGACGCACGTACAACAGACAAAGGGTCATAACAATAGCTCAAATTGAGCACTTCATGCTCAGGGGAGCTAATAAATATTCTGGTATAGTTTCATGATGACTGAAGCAAAACTGTGGCCTCTAGTAGGTGAACACTGTTTTAAAGAAATTTGACCTAGTGGCCTAGTTTTTGATCTGACATGACCCGTATTCAAACCTGACTGAGATCTCATCAAGAATATCACTCTGGTAAAATTTCATGAGGCCTGAAGCAAAGTTGTGGCCTCTAGAGGGTGAACAAGGTTTTAAAGCAATTTGACCTAGTAACCTAGTTTTTGATCCAACATGACCCATATTCCAACCTGATTGAGATATGATCAGGACAAACATTCTGGTAAAGTTTCATGAAGATTGAAGCAAATCTGTGGCCTCTAGAGGATGAACAAGGTTTTAAAGTAATTTGACCTAGTGACCTAGTTTTTTATCTGAAATGACCCATATTCAAATCTGACTGAGATATCATCAAGACAAAAGTTCTGGTAAATTTTCATAAAGATTGAAGCAAAACTGTGGCCTCTAGAAGGTGAACAAGGTTTTAAGGCAATTTGACCTAGTGACTTAGTTTTTGACCCGACATGACCCATATTCAAACTTGACGAAGATAACATCAAGACAAACATTCTGGTAAAGTTTCATGAGGATTGAATCAAAACTGTGGCCTCTAGAGGGGAACAAGGTTTTAAAGAAATTTGATCTAGTGACCTAGTTTTTGACCGGACATGATCCGTATTCAAACTTGACCTAGACATCACAAAGACAAAAATTTTGGTAAAGTTTCATGAAAATTGAAACAAAACTGTGGGCTCTAGAGGGTGAACAAGGTAAATGTTGATGGCACTTGTACAACGGACACAGTGTGATCACACTTCGTGCTCAGGTGAGCTAAAAACGAGTTCTAATCAGCCACGACGAACAAGCCATCTGTGTTTGAGTCATTACAGTTTTACTGTATTTTTGTTTTTACCCTAAATATTTGCATGCTCCAGATAAGGCCTTTTTTTTCATTGGGAAAGTACAGGGCCCAGTTGTTCAAAGCATTGTTAGCATAACAAGGTTATTAGTGGTCAAAATGTTCCAGTAAGTACGATATCTAATTCGCAGGTGTTGTTGCTGAAAAAATGTAAGTAGCTTTTGCAAATGCAAAAGCTACTTACATTTTTTTTCCAGCAAAAAATATCAGCGTATATGCCATATTTAATGATCAAAAGTTTTAAATTTTAACAATATGTTAACTAACGATATCCTTCCTTTTGAACAACTAGGCCCTGATATTTTTATTTCTTAATGAAAAGATATGTTGTGCATACTCATTAGAAGCACATTGGCAAGGCACTTCTAATGAGTACCTGCAACAAACATTTTCATGGAGATGTAAGAAAAATATTATGTGGATTCCCCTCTTATCTGGAGCTCTGTGAATCTCCTAAAATTTGAATCCATCTATCTGGTGAAGGTGGTGACTAAATGGCAAACTGTGTAGGCCCTGATCAGATGCTGCTGATCTGCAATACTGTTTGCTTAGGCCTACCCTGGAATGCAGCCGGGAATAATTAGGGTAAAAACAGTGAATGAATCTAAATATTACATCAATTTTAATTATACCTCATTAATATTGATAAGCTATATTAGAAATCCCATTGGTTGAGAGCATATCATGTGCAGGACAATATTCTGTAACGTTACTCTGTAATATTACCCTCACAAGTAATATTACCCTCTGATGTCACTTCGGTAAGCGCATTTCACATGTAGGGTAATATTCTATCAGGTTTCCCTGCAATATTACCCTTGCAGGTAAGATCACCCTTTGGTGAAGTCATTGCTGTCAGTTCAGTTGCAAGAATTCGGTATAATAAAACAATTGTTGCCCTTGTACAAGGGTAATATGATGAATTGTTTACCCTCGACAGTTAATGTTACCCTTGGGTAACATTGCCTGCCTCGGGTGATTGTGTTGAGGTTTTATGGCCCAGTCAACCCAATGGGGTCATGTCCAGCACGGTCAGTTTACCTAGACACATTTACTAGGTAGGCTTAGTCCTCTACGCGGTTAACCAGTATTGTGCACATTCTTTCGCCAGAAACTGACAACTGCCCTTCTTGAATCAGCGGAAGGGAGAGAATGTTGTTGTGTTGAGGTTTTACGGCCCAGGCAACCCAATGGGGTCATGTCGAGCGCAGTCAGTTTACCTGACCACACGTTTACTGGGCAGGCTTAGTCCTCTAACGGTTAACCAGTATTGTACACATTCTTTCCCCAGAATCTGACAACTGCCCTTCTTGAATCAGCGGAAGGGAGAGAATGACCGTAGAAAATTTTTCATGATCAATCTCCACGAAAGAATGTTGCCGACCTCGGTGGGGGTTGAACCCGCGACCTCCTGGTCTCCAGTCGGACGGTGCATCCAACTGAGCCACCGAGGCCAGCTATGGGAGAGAATGACCGTAGAAAATATTTCATGATCAATCTCCACAAAAGAATATTGCCGACCTTGGCAGGGGTTGAACCCACGACCTCCTGGTCTCCAGTCGGACAACGCATCTAACTGAGCAACGGGCAATAATTGTACAATATACCACAAATAATTACATCTTTTGATTCTTGAGCATTTTTTTTCTAAAGAGATGAGGGATGTGACTTTTTATTTTTATTTTATGATTAGAGTCTGATCAGTCTTTGCTGTGTGCTCAATGGGTAGCTAAGGTCCCAAGCTTTCTTCATGCTAACAGCAAAGACTCTGATCAGACTGGGCAGATGCCCAGGCTGATCTGAGTCTTGGCTGTGCGCACATGCTATTTTGTTGGTTTTGTCATGCGGTGGCTGATTTTACTTTCTATTAATGTGTCTAAAAATTGCAAAGAGTGGCAAACAGTCCAAATCCAGGGCCCAGTTGTTCAAAGCTAACGATGTCGTTAGTTAACGATTTATTAAATTTACATCAATTTATACGCAAATATGCTGAAATTTTTTGCTGAATAAATGTGAGTAAAAGCTACACACATTTTTTCAGCAAAAAATATCAGAATACTGTATATTGAATCTGCTAAAATAGTTAACGAAATGACCCATAACGAGCTCGTTAAGCTAACGACGCTTTGAACAACTGGGCCCAGATCTAAGCTGTCTGTCCCAATGCTTAGGGTAAATATCACAGCTCCAGATAAAGCTCTTTTTTTAAATCAACCAAAAAGTATTAGTATTTTTCTTATTTTTTGCTCAACAACACATGTTGTGGGATTCATTTGAAGCGCCTCATTGAGAGGCTTCAAATGCCCTACAACATATGCTTTTGTGGAGTCCAAGAAATAACTGTATGCCTGGCACACAAAAAAAAGCCCTGATTAGAATGTGGGGCTCTGCAGGTTGGGCTGGACCAAGTGCTGGGTATCGGCCAGAATTACATAGTTGATCACCAATTTTGTAAAACCGACTGATCATCGACCAATAGTTGACTAGTAGAAAATACATTCATTCTTATTTTACCAGTAGCCATCAACCAGGTACTTATTCATAGCTCAAGATATAAGGGGTGTCTACCTAATAGTTTTCCTACTTCTCCATGAAAACATACAATGCCAGTACTTATTAGAAGCACCTCACTGAGGCACTTCTAATGAGTACCCACACCATGTGTTTTCATACAGAAATAAGAAAAATATTGGTATTTTTTGGTTGGTAAAGTGCCACATCTGGAGCTGTGCTTATTTCAGGCATTTTTTATCAAATTTCTTCACCATTATTCACCACAAATCTAAAATGGCCCAAACAGACAGCTTAGTATTTTTTACAACTTGTCTTTTACAAAAAAAGTGAGGAGAAACTCTTCCGAAAAATAGAATTTTCTGATTAGTCCACTATGAAAATTCTTTCTGATCATCAGTCACATGAGGCCAATGGGACTGACGATAAAATATAACTGATCAATGGGATAACAGTAACTTTGGTTGCTTGCATCTTTTCCCCAGTCTCCCCTCGCGCTTACCTTTAACTGGAATGTTTTATTGTTTTTCTTGGTTTTCATCAGGAACTGCTTCAGGGAACCAGAGGACATATACTCAGTGATGAAAATTACCTGCAACAGCATCAAATGAGTAGACATATACACTTCAGGAATGTACAACTTGGTTCAATTTTGGCAACCAGCAAAGATCTGGGCCCAGTTGTTCAAAGCTTTGTTAGCTTAATGAGCACATTAAGGGTCATTTCGTTAACTGTTTTAGCGGATTCAATACACAATATTCTGATATTTTTTGCTGAAAAAATGTGAGTAGCTTTTGCACTTTTGCACTGCAAAAGCTACTCACATTTTTTTTCAGCAAAAAATTTCAGCATATTTGCGTATCACTCGATGTAAATTTTAACAAATCATTAACTAACGATGTCATTAGCTTTGAACAACTGGGCCCTGGTCAGGATCTGTCAGATGCCTGTGTTATGTGTTCCTTTTTGCATGCTTGTGTTTAATAGAAGTTATACATGTAGAACAAGTCAGATTTTTTTTTCATTGAAAAATGGTGCTTGACTTAAGATTTGCTTTGATTAGAGTTTCACTGCCCAGTCAACACTGTTAAGGTAATTTCAAGCTGGTTTGTTAACCGACTCATTTTTCCTGGGCAGACACAGTCCTCAAGGCAGTTTAACAGTACTTTGTGCACTTACTTTTACCAGTAACTGACAACTGTTGTTATTGAATCAGCAGAAAGGAGAGTTTTGAATCAGCAGAAAGAAGAGAAAGATGTAGAAATCATTTCATGTTCAATCTCAATGAAATTTATATGGCAGAGCTGGGATTTGAACTTGCAACCCTTGGATCTGCGATCAGACATGCTATCAAATGCACTAGACAGCCTGGCAGGTTTAATGCAAGTATGTGGGGTTTCCGAGATACAGTTGACTCTCGATATCTCGACCTCGCTTATCTCGAATAACCGCTTATCTCGAAGTGAAAATCTGGTCCCTGCCTATACATGAAAACCTAACAACAGATGGAAAATATTGTAGAAAAGAGGAGAAATTGCTCCTAAGGAGCAATTTCTCATCTTTTCCACAATATTTTCAATATATCTCTAACTTTTAAAGTCCAATTACCTATCAGTTTGTTAAATGTGGTTAATCAAATTATTTTTTCCTCAATTCTGCAAACCTGATATGTCGAACTACGGATATCTCGAAGTATTTCAGAGAGTCCCTTGAAATTCGAGATAACGAGAGTCGACTGTATTTCAGTTAAACTGAGCCGTGATCATCCACATATACTGCTGAGGGCTGTCTGTCACTATATGCCTCCTTGTCCACTTTGTATTCAAATCACTAAAACTTTCAGTATAATCCCCATATAGACGCATGAAATAGTTCCTGATAAGAAGGGATATCCCAGGGCTGTGGAATTATCAAATTTTATTACTTGTCCAGGGACAAATACCGATTTATACTCTAAATATTGAGACACCTTATCTACTTACAAGTACCATACATTCTCCTAAAATTTGGAGTAGTCTATTTTACTACCTCTTGATGTGTCTAAAATATTGCTCTATGTATGGCAAACAGTGTAGCCCCTGATCAGATGTCGCATTCTTTGTTGATCACTGTCCTGCTACAGCCTCTAGGCTAGCCAGAGGGATAAACAAGAACTCTTGCCATACTGGATGGAAGTACAGGCTGATCTGAGTCTTGTTGGTCACACAGGTCTTATTGTAGTTTATGTCGTGCGCAGACTCAAATTGGTCTTATCCGGAGCTATATGTAATACTGCTCACGTAAACCATGTGCTTGCCAAAACCTATACTTATTACTTCAATGAGCCATGTCATTTGAAATAGGAACATCTGACATGCCCTGGCCGAGATCAGCCTGAATATATATAATAAGCAACCTAGTGCCTTTACTTTAGGGTCTAACAAATACATTGCTCAGCTCTATATTGTTTGTCACTAGTCCAGCAATATTGTAAACACATCAACTGGTAGTGGAATAGACTTTTACAAACTATAGGACAAGTATGTTAAGGAGTTAAGGTGTCCCAATAACAAGAATAAATAAAGTAATTCTGTAAGACTTAAGTATACATGTACTTTTCGCTTGAAATGAATGCAATGCAATATGAGATGAACTGCATTTTTTCATGGTGCGGATCAACTATGTCCAATAAGCCATATCTTCTCATGGCAAGGCTAAATTAGGACTTACCCTTGGCTTTTCTTGTTTAGTGTCTGTCCAGTATTTGTGGAACTTGATAATATTGGGGTGGTCTAACTGTATTAAATTGTCAAACACTTGCCGGATTTTGTCCTGAAATTTTACAGTATACATCAGCAAATACAATAAGAACTAGTAAAGTGTTTTCAGAGTAAACAGATGTCCCCTAGATGAATTTTCAGTTTTTCTACTGCTGTGACCTTGAAAATTAGGTCAAGGTCACAAAAATCTAACAAGTTTTTTGTTATGTCCCAATTATATATTCATGAAAATTTGGTAAGAATCCAACCACTGGTTCACAAGACATTGTGCAGACAAGAAAATCTCATGATAACTCTGATACAAGAAAGTGTCACAGAATTTTCAATTTTTCTACAACTGTGACCTTGAAAATAAGATCAAGGTCACAAAAATTAAATAAGTTCTTTGTATGTCCCAATTATATATATCCATGAAAATTTGGTAGGAATCCAACTGCTGGTTCACAAGATATTATGCAGACAAGAAAATCTCATGCCAATGCCAATGGGACCTGCACCAAAAACAATATGTCCCCCTCCCTGTAGGCGGGGTATTATAATATAGTATTTTGTGAAGAACACAGCTCTCGATACGACTTCGTTTGTTTTTTTTGTTTTGTTTTTTTTCAAATATAAAGTAACTTTTACATGTATTTATTTCTCCAAGAAAACATTGTTTGTGATACCAAAACTGTAATTTCCCAAAAGTACTCGCAAAACATATTTTCATGCAAAAATAAGTATTAGGCCAGATAAAAAAAATGTGTGTTTAGGGTAACCCTACCCTGCCCAATTTTCCTGGTGAAACCTAGCAATTTTTTCCATGTTTTCTTTAAAAACTCATAAAAAAGGTGTTACTGGGATAACCTATTTATGCTAATATTCAGACAAGTAGGTCTGAGCAAACAGTGTAGACCCAGATCAAACTGCTCCTATTGGAGCAGTTTGATCTGGGTCTACACTGTTTGCTCAGACCTACTTGTCTGAATATTTAGGGTCTGCACTGTTTGCCATTCTACCAGTGATTCAGTACTTTTAGACACATCAGAGGTTGTTAAACAGACTTGGTAAAATTTCATGTGAATTATGGTGCTAAGTCCAAATATATTTAGAAATTATGGTATAATTCTACATTAAAAAAAAATCTCTCCCTACCTATTTTTCCTAACATATTACCCTAAACACATTTTTTTTTTATTTGGCCTTAGACAATATGCTAAATGTATCGTCCCTTTTAACTCATTACTAGACAGTCAAATAGCATTATCTCTTTGGAGGATTGTACATTTAAAGCTTAAGCACTCTAAAGGTTAAATCATCAGATGAAAACAAGTGACGTTTACTTATTTCTCAAAGAAAATAAGGCTTCACTTGACATCCCTTCCAATTAGTTCCTTTGGAGACAATTTGAATGAAATATCATGTCTTATTTTCAGAGAAAAGTAAGAAAAAAAAATAATTTTTTTAATGTTGTCTGCAGGTTCAAAAAGGTTAAGCTTTAAGATTTGGAACCTCTCTAATGAGCTTGCACAAAATTAGGCTCTGTCCATTTTCAGTGAGTAGTATACAGAATATAAAAAAGTTCCCTAAACTATTTCTGAGAGTTTTAAACACAGCCATACGAAGATAAGTTTCTTCTTGTAGAATTAAAATGAAAGGCAAAGTAGATAGAAAGAAAGTATGTCTATCAGGACAGAACTTTCCAAGCCGAAAATTTTGATACATTTGATCAAAATTGACCAGCAAATAAGAAAGTTATTGAACATCAACTGTCATAGAGACTGCCATTTTTAGGCTTAGTGATGTCACACAGCCCTAATTAAATATGCATAATAAAAACAAACAGCATAGAGATGGATATTTTGACTAAATGTTTCTGAATAAGTTTTCCTAAAGTGGTAAGCTACTTATTTTCTAAAACCAAATGCTTTGGTTAGAAAATAATGCAAAATTTTAAAGTTTAAAAATCTTGAAATCTCATTAATTATTCAAAATGCCAGTGCCAATGTTGGACATGTTAAATCTTCCAAACAATAATAACTTTGTTATTTCTTGACTGATTTTGATCAAACCTATCAATTTTTAAGGTTTGTTAAGCTCTTTGTTGTGAAATATATTTTATACCTGGGCTGCATTCCTCCCCTTTAAGGCAAACCCTGCAATTCATCATTAAATTATACAGTAAAAAGGGGCACCCTGGGAGTAGGAAACACCTGATAGACATATTATTCTTATTATATAGCAAGTATGCTAAGAATATGCAGTGTCTGAATATTTATTACATAGCTCTAGAAACAGAAATTACCCTAATACGTAGCCCTGCATAAACTCTTAAAGCTGTCATAATAGCAACAGATGACATTCTATTCTTTTATAATTTTTCTGAGAAAATTAGACTTGACATTTCATGTGAATTACCTGTTTGACAGATGATTCACACAAAAATTCAAGCCTTACTTTTTCAGAATTTTTTTTTTTTTAAATATCATTTCCAATGTTGTCTGCTAAAATTTTGAATGGCACTTTAAGGGTTTGTTGTTTGATTTGGAGTTTTACAACCCAGTTAACACTGTTAAGGTCATATTGAGGCGATCAGTTAACCTACTCATAGTTTTCCTGGGCAGGCTTAGTCCTCTAAGCAGTCAAGTTTAAGGATTAAAAACAAATAATTTAATAAAAAATTCCTGCATTCTGCTTATCAAGTGCCAACATCACCAATGTAAATGTACCTGCTGAGCTTTTCTGTTCCTATTTTCAGAAAACTGCACTTCATTCCAGACCACCTCCACTCCTTCCTCTGTATCCATTGCCAAGAAGGCATTGTCTATGCCTGGCACATCTCTCTGCTCTACCTACAAATATATATGAAGCAATGCCGTAATAACCCTAAACATCACAAAAACATGCCTATATAATTTTGATCCCTTTAAACCCCACTTTTATATAGTAAAACTGGGGTTTACGGGAGTATACATTATTTTCCTTATTTCTGTCAAAAACATAGAGTGTGGGTACTCGTTAGAGCCGCCTCATCGAGGCAGTTCTAACGAGTACCCACAATCTATGTTTTGAACAGAAATATGAAAAATATCAGAATTTTTTATCTGAAATTTTTCATTTTTGGTGGTAAACTTTTCAATATATTTGAATAGGCATGTTTTCGTCATGATACTGGGACAGACAGGCCTGGGCATATTTGCAGACCCAGATCAGATGCCATACAATGTGACATCTGATCAGGGTCTACACTGTTTGCCGCTCATCCAGCACTATTTTAGACAAATCAACAGGTAGTAAAGTGGAATAGTTCAAATTTTAGATAAAGTATGGTAATGAGTTAAGGTGTTCCAATACTTAAGGCAAATCTGGTAGCTTCAGTCTAGGAAAACAGAATAGCTCTAGATAAGGGATTAACCCTTAAACTGCCAATCACAAAAATCGTCGTCTGCTTTTGTCATCTGCTTGTGATTTTAAAAGTTATTTTTGCAAACAGTGTGGAGTCTGTGGACCCAGATCAGACTGCCCCTCTAGGAGCAGTCTGATCTGGGTCCACACTGTTGCCAGTATGCAAAAATAGGTTTGAAAAGTTTGCAAGAATATTCAGCAGACGACATAAACAGATATTTTCAGATGCGGGTTTTCTTGGTGTTTTAAGGGTTAACAGCATTTTTTTCAACCAAAAATATTGATATTTATTTTCATTATTTTAACCTATTTTCATCTGGAGACCCCTAAAAGGATAACTGGCAAACACTGCAGACTCAGATCAGATGCCAAAGAATGCAGCATCTGATCAGGGTCTACTGTTAAAGTGTTTGCAAATAGTTTAGACATTTTCTCTAGGAATATCTAAATCACATACATGTAGCCTGTTTATTAGGGGCCATTACATTACTGTATGTGCAAATTCACATAAGAAGTGACACTCTGAACATCACTGAGCATCACCTGTATTTGGCCTCTTTCAGTCACAACAGGTATTTCATTTGAATACATGTAGGTGAATTTGTCCTAGCAATCACAGTTCTTAACCAATCGAAACAAAATGTGATATTATGTTTTCCCCCTGCCTATAGATGCTATATGTGAAATAGGGATGGTGAGGAGTCAGATTCGGTTCCAGTCACATCAGGAGTGCCTCCTGAGGGGCTTTGTAGTCTGTGCTGGAGCCAATTCTGTTTCTCAATTACAGAAACGACTTGCTAGATGTTGTTGCTTCCAAAGTCTGACTGTTTGCTGACGACACTGCCATTTATCCGACTATTAAGGATCCAAATGATGGTTGAGTACTACAAAATGATCTTGATTGTCTGTCCCGAAACCCATATGGGACATGGACTTCAATCCCTCTAAATGCCAGGTGGTGGGTGTGAAAACCTCCAAGAGACCTGTTAATACTCTATTTTATAACTAGAGAAAGTTGATGGCACACCACCGCTTATCCCTGCGCCAACGCCACGGCTTATCTCCATGCACATCAAAATTTCAAATGTGTTGCTCCAGTCCTCATCCACAGGGCTATTACCTGTGAAAATTTCAAGGTTCTAGCTCAAAAAGCCTACAAGGGGTTGTGTGACAATCCAAAAAAACAAAGGACCCAAAACCCTACTTTTTTACCTCTGGTGACCCCAGACATGCACACAGGGCAAAATTTTGCACCACTGTATTCTACTCTTCATTACCTTTGATTTGATATGCAACATGAGTTACATGACTATATTTGTACAAAATGGATTTGGGGCCCTTCGGGGCCACACCCCCTGGCCCTGCCCCCAGGGATTACATCAAAACTCCGAATGTGTTCCTCCAGTCCTCATCCATAGGGCTATCACCTGTGAAAGTTTCGAGATTCTAGCTTAAATGGTATTACATTACAGACAGATGTACCGGGTGTCACAATATCCCTGCTTTTTCTTTGAAAAGCGTGGGGGATAATTACTTACATCAAGATAGGTCCTGGAGGCTGTGACTGGCGCTAGATACTTGAGAGTTGATGTCTCTACTGGCCTGTCTTGGAATACCCAAAAAGACAGAATTGCAGGTATTGCTAACCACACACTGGGCTTCCTCAAAAGGAATATAAAAACAAACATCCCCAAAGTGGGAGAGACTGCCTACAACTTTAGTATGTCCAAAACTGGCGTATGCCTCCCCATATGAGACCCCATACTCCAGATAGAGAAAATACAGTGCCAAGCCATATGATGGACCACCAGGAATTATGACACATGGTCCAGTGTTACAGAAAGGTTGATAAGTTTAGGCTGGAGGACCTGCAAACAAAGAAGGTCAGATTCCCCATGATATGTGAGTTCCTGGACTTGTTCAACCATATTGTGTACAGACTAGCCACAATACCCATGCTGGAATATTATATGGGTCACTAGGAAGACAGAAAAACACAAAATGACCAAAAACAATGCCAAAAACTGCTGAAAAACACAAGAAATATGCACGAAATGGGTTTGTGGGAGGGTTTCCGTGGGAAGGAATTATGACACATGGTCCAGTGTTACAGAAAGTTTGATAAGTTTAGGCTGGAGGACCTGCGAAAAAAGAAGGTCAGATTCCCAATGATATGTGAGTTCCTGGACTTGTTCAACCATATTGTGTACAGACTAGCAACAATATCCATGCTGGAATGCTCGATATGGATCACTAGGAAGATGGAAAAACACAAAATGACCAAAAACAATGCCAAAAACCGCTGAAAAACACCAGAAACATGCACGAAATGGGTTTGTGGGAGGGTTTCCTTGGGAAGGATGTGGCACAGGGTGTAGGGTGCTATGGTCGCTAGGGGTATAGGATGGTACATGTAGGTAGGCGATAGCATGGTCCTCAACCTTTTGAAGTTAGAGATCACCAGCCAAAAATCAGCTAACTACGTCAGAAAACACCATACTCTGTAAGATGGTCTCGGTAATTGTGTCAGGGTTTCGATGTAATGTTGATGCCTTCGATAGTATCTAAATTATCTTGTGATAGTGATCGTATTGCCGAAAACCATCTAAATGTGCAGGAAAACACCAAAACTCTTGATGAAAAACACGTCTTGTCTAGAGATTACTCGCCGAAACCCGTCTAAATTCACTGGCAGGCTGGGGACAATGTTGCTTTCAAAAGTACCTCAACTAGTTCCATTGGACTATCAAAAATCACCTTAGTATGCTGGAAAACACTGAAAATCTGGAACAATCCCAAACCCATCTATACCACCATGCTGTTTTTCCTGAAGAAATGATGTTTTCTTCCAGATTTTTAGTGTTGCTTTTGAAATTACCTCAACTTATTCCACTGAACTGCCAAAAATCCCTTTAGTATGCCAGAAAACAGTGAAAATCTGGACAACTCCAAATCCACCCCAAAGTGTCTTTTTTCCTGAAATGATGTTTTCTTCCTGATTTTGAGTGTCGCTCTCTAAAGTACCTCAACTTGTTCCACTGAACAGTTGAAAATCACCTGAGTCACCGGAAAACGCTGAAAATCTGGAAGAACCCTAAATCCATCTACCCCACCGCGCCCCTTTTCCCTGAAGAAATGATGTCTTCTTCCAGACTTTAAGTGTTTTCCGGTATAGTAAGGTGATTTTCAACAATTCAATGGAACAAGTCGAAGGCATCAATCCTGAGTTAGATGGTTTTCAACACTTGATATCCAAAGTCAAAAGGTTGAGGGCCAGGCTATCTCCTACCTACCATCCTATAGTCCTAGTGACCATATAATCCTACCCCCTCTCCACACCCTTCCCTCCAACAAACCCATTTCATATGTATTTCTGCTGTATTTTTTTTTGTATGTTTTCCATCGTTTTTCAATATTTTTCAGCGTTTTTAGGTCATCATGTGTTTTTTAGTCTTTCTAGTAACTGGGAATATATCCAACCTAAAACCTAGACATCCAAAAGTTGCCACTCAATGAACTTCCATTAGGTCCACACGCATAAGAACTATAAACATTCTCTCTTTCCACTGCTATGGCTATCATGGCTATAGTCCAGTGGAATGCCCACCCTGAGTTGACTGTATGTTTGCCAACTCTTGATACCTTCAAGGAACAAGTCGACAAATTGCGCCACTCCCACCCCTTGGTGATGTCTTCGACTGTTATCAGCCTCTATATAAATATCACCTTTTATCTTTTCACTATCCACTCTTCTTACTATTATCTACTTTTCAATTCTTCCTTAAGCACAAAAGCGCACACCTGCTAGAGTGTCTGCACGGGCATAAGGCAGTATCAAGAGAAAGAAAGAAAGAGAATTCGCTTGAAGTGTGATTCATTCGAAAGAACCATACCTCTTCTCTCCTCTTCTGCCAACGACCACATGGGCTCTCTTCCAGCACTTCGCTTTCTTCGTCCGTATCATCATCAGCACTATCAGTTTTTACAGGATTGCTGTCCTGTTCTCCTTCAGCCATGAGGATGGCTCTGCTGAAATTCAGCTCAAATACTTAATTATTTCTCTCCTCAAAATTTCTTTGATCAGGTCGTGTTGACACTTCCACTTCGAGACGGGTTTAAATATGGTAGATTTTCTCCACAGTAAAAAAGAAAAGGAATCAAGTAAACACAATAAATCAGTCAAAGTGATCTCTGTGAGTTGAGAGCTTATTTTAGTCGTCATGTGATATAAATAATGTGAGACAAGCATTTGTATGATCAGTACAATTAATTGTAAATTAAAAATTGATATACATGACTTGGAGATATTTTCAAAGCGTTACAACAATATAGATAATTTTATTGTCAACCAAATGATCAAATACAAAATAATAAATCTTTAGAGCCAAACAGTGAATTTATTATCTATATATTGTTTATTTTCAGCAAGTACTCCCAGTTGTCAGGATGGCCGAGTGGTCTAAGGCGCCAGACTCAAGGTACATTACCTTCAAATAGAGTGTTCTGGTCCACGAATGTGGGCGTGGGTTCGAATCCCACTTCTGACACACTTTTTTCTTTCGGTGTGGATTTTTTTTACAGTTTAAATTCATTTATGATTTTTTCGTCTGTATTTATTGCAGCAAAAAAATAATAATTTTGTTTTGCTCTATTGCCAAATTTTATGTACCACGATCAACAGGATAAGCTTTTTCAGCTATCGGAAAAGAATATCCTAGGGACTCAAAAATTTGTTAGAATGAGCCACGTAAACCAGCCATCGGTGTTCGAGTCATTCATCACGAAAACACACCTACGTAATTTTGACCCCCTTAAACCCCACTTTTATATAGTAAAACTGGGGTTTACAAGGCTATACATTATTTTTCTTATTTTGCTAAAATAGGTTGTCGGTACTCGTTAGAACCGCCTCACCGAGGCGGTTCTAACGAGTATCCACAATCTATGTTTTGAGCAGAAATATGAAAGATTGAATTTTTTATCTGAAAACTTTCAGTTTCAAAGTTGGTGGTGAAATATTCAATATATTTGAATAGGCGTGCGTGTTCGAGTAATTGAAGTTTTACTGTATGTTCCTGTCACATGAAGCGTCTCAGTAAAAACCGAGACTCCAATTTCCGTTCTTTTGTCCAAAGATAGAAAAGTCGACCGATTGAAAGGTTGACTTTCGAAGAGTGCCCTATAATCATCTTGTTTGTTCGTCCGGCCGTCCGTGGACAGTCAGTTGAGGCGGTCTAACGAGTACCAACAATCTATGTTTTTGAGCAGAAATAAGAAAAATAATGTATACCCCTCTAAACCCGTTTTACTATATAAAAGTGGGGTTTAAGGGGCTCAAAATTATAATGGCGTGCTTTCGTGATGACCTAGCCAACGGACTCGTCAAAGATCATTTTTCAATTTCCAAGGTAACGCCGAGGCCAAAAATGTGAACATACAGAAATTGCCGCAGGTCTTCAACCAGAAAGTTTGCATATACAATGATACTGATAAGATCTAGCCAGAGGATTTGTCAAATACCACTTTTCATTGACTGAGACAACGCTGATGACAAAATATGTGACAGAACAACTTTAGCGAAAATAGCCGTAACTCTTTAATCGCCGTAGGTAACTCTTTAATCGCCGTAGGTATGGGGTATTTTGATAACATTTTGTCAACATATTAATGTTGACAAGAGGTAGGTTGTGCACCTTAGCGATAGTTGATTTCAGTTGCTCTTTGCACCATGCTGAGACTCTTTTTCAACCTTCAGATTACTAGAATCACAAGCTACCATATTTACCCTAAGTATTCGGACACCTTATTTCATTATCATACTTGTCCTAAAATTCGGACGTCCTAAAACAAGTCCATTTTGGCTCCAGTAACGTACGTCTGGAACGCCTCTAACGTACGTCTGGAACGACCCAACGTTATCTGTGTATGGTCTTTACCACTCTCTGGGCATATACAGCAGACGATAAACTGATGATATTTTTTCTTATTTTTTTCCTCAGAAAACAGGATTTGACATTTCAAATCCTGAAATGTTAAATCCTGTTTTCTGGAAAAAAAAAATCAAAATGTCGTCTGCTGAAAATTTTACCCAGAGTGCTAAGCGTTAGTAAAGTTTGTTTTGTTTTGTTCTGTTGTAGATGAATGGTAAATAATATTGAGCCTGATCAAACGCCAAGTTCTCTGGCGCCTAATATCTGGGCTAGACTGGCTCCAGTCTCTAGTGACAAAATAAGTTTTCTTATAATCTGTTTAATAATCCACTAAAATAAAACCCAAAGTAATATTATGACTATAGAGGCTGGTCACTAGTGACCAGCCTTTATAGTCATGATATGTTTTTGGTTTTATCTTAGTAGATATATCAAACAGGATTATGAGAAAAATATTTAGTCACTGGAGACTGGAGCCAGTCTATATCTGTGCCTACACTGTTTACTCAGGTCTGTCTATTCGAATACTTACATACAGTAAATAAGATCTTAGCAGGTCGCTTTTTCTGTGGTTTATCCGAAACAGTCTCAGTTTACTTTGCGATGAGAATTCATTACATAATAAAATCAATCAGCCAGGGCGCCGCAGTTTGATAGAATCTAGCGAAGACTCAGATCAGCCTGCGCGACTGCGTAGGCTACCCAGAGTCTTCGCCGTCAGCCAGATGACGCTTTGTGTCCTTGACTGCCCACAGAGTGCCATGTGAAGACTGATCAGACTGCGCGGATGCGCAGACTAATCTGAGTCATCGTTTGGCACACATGCAATCTTGCAGGAAATGTGTCCCGCCTATATATAATTTCTTGCTGTTTCGATTGTTTAGTAATATGATGAGCAGTTTCAATAAATGGGAATTGATACATATTAAAGAGGGGTAATCATCACGAAAACATGCCTATATAATTTTGACCCCCTTAAACCCCACTTTTATATAGTAAAACTGGGGTTTACAGGGGTATACATTATTTTTCTTATTTCTGATCAGAACATAGATTGTGGGTATTCGTTAGAACCGCATCGTCGAGGCGGTTCTAACGAGTACCCACAATCTATGTTTTGAGCAGAAACATAAAAAAATATCAGAATTTTTTATCTGAAAATTTTCATTTTTTGGTGATTAAATTTGCAGTATGTTTGAATAGGCATGTTTTCGTAATGTCTTTCAAAATTATTTTCCCTCCCGTCTGAAAAAGGGTCTACTCTAAAAGGAAAGAATGTACTCCCATTGGGAGCAAATTCTTTCTTTTTAGAGTGGACCCCTTTCCAGAAAGGGCTTCGTGTGCAGAACGCAAACAGGAAGTCAAAAACAATTTCTCCCTTGTTAAGACGGCGAAAAATCTACCCAAATCTACTTACGTTGAAATTGTATACCCAAATCCAGTTTACTGCTGCCTATCAGTAGCTGTTATACAGTGAACCCTCGTTACAACGATAGCATTTGTTCCCAAAGACGTTGCCATTAAAATGAATTTGCTGTTGTAAAGAATCCTTAATGAGCAGATTGATATGGAAGAAAGGTCTTGTCTTGTTCTTATTTCCTCAAAGAACACGTTTTTGATATTTGTTAGAATCGCCTCACTGAGGCGATTCTAACAAATATCCAAAACAAATGTTTCTTAAAAGTATTAAATACAATATTCTTGCATAGTTTGTGACTAATTGTTACCTCCTAAGCGTAGGTTTCATGACAGTCAAATTGTCATTATAATGAATTTTGTCGTTGTATCGAGTATAGGTAAAAGAGGATTGTTTGTAGATGCTTTTTCTTGCATGGCTTTTGTTAAAATACAGCGTTAGAACTGGTTTTATGCAAACTGATGATTTTAGCGCTTGTAAGGGTTTCTTTTTTACCTTTCAAATAAGCAGACGCCATCGATGACTGATGTCCGACGTAACAAAAACTGATTTACGCCGGGCTGGAGCACGGCGTATCTATTTGAGGTTGTTTTTGTAAAATGTGTATGCGTTTGGAGAACATCGGTTGCTTCCAGTTTTATGGGGTTCTTAGTGGGATTATATATAACTATTCACCCCCACCCCCACCCCCACTTTTTATTATTATTATTATTATTATTATTATTATTATTATTATTATTATTATTATTCAAAGTCACACATTTGCAGCAGAGAACTGTGCTATTGGTAACATATATATAGTGAAATAAAAAAATGGGAAGTACTGTGTAGAATGAATGTAGCAATGTGGGTTTTGCTCATCCTAGAGTATCCCCAGGCGTCAATATTTAGCAAAGTGATTAACGGGTCATGATAAGATTAAGGAGTACAATTAATTATGCAGCTAACATTATCTGATGGATCTAATATAATATTGACGCTTGGACCCAGGCTAGTCATAGGGAGTTGAAAGATATGTCATGAAAATAGAAGTGAAATGAGGCTCAGGACTCAATATCTCTGAATCGTTTCAGGGTTTTGTTAAATATACCTTAACCCATATCAGCCTAGCGTCCTATAAAAGGGACATTGGCAAACAGTGTAGACCCAGATCAGACGCCGCAGAATGATCAGGGTCTACACTGTTTGCATTAAGCTCAGAAACTCCTATAAAACATGGTAATAATAAAAAATAACTACACACCCCTTATATTGGAAATGGACCGGTCCGAAGAGTGAAGTAGAAGAGTCCATTCAGCATAAATGGGTTAAGATATATGCGCCGCAACGTCAGAAAACGTATGTGCGCCCAGCGAAGATTGAGATCAGCGTGTACATTTGCACAGTCTGATCAGTATCTTCCCGGGATGCATATTTATAGCCAAGGATGCGGCATATGGAGAAAGAAGACTCTGATCAGACTCCGCCGATGCGCAGGCTGATTTTAGTCTTCGTTGGGTGCACGTCAGAAAGTTAAAAGTCCTTCTAATGCTCTAATAGGATAAGAATAAATGCTATTATAAATGAATTTGATATGTTGTTAAATAAAGAAAACCACTTCTGAAATACTTCGAATGCAAATGCGCAACTGACTACATCTAAGCACTGAGAGTGCTAATAGGGATGGTTGCATTATATTCAAAAGGCCCCTAGAACTGATTGAGATTTACGCACACATACACAGTATATAAATTTAGTTGTAAAAGCAGAAAGCAAGGCATGTGCCAATGACCCTTTTTTTTTAAACATTTTGCATTTTCAGTGTTAAATCTTTTCAGTGTCAAAAGGCATATGTAAATTGTACTATCAATTTTATAAAGCCTTTTTTTTTTTTTTTTTTTTTGCTACCCGATAGCCCCTTTTCGGTCCTTTTTGGTGTTTATTAGGATTTGGCTCGTTTTACTGGAGCACACATATTCGTTCGCCGATTTATACTTAACATGATTAAAATCATATTTCTTCAAAAGTTTGTAGTTGTCTTTGGTTTTGTTTATCATTCGCTTTTTATAATCATCAGCGTGCTAATATGTTTGAATGCAGAATTTAGCGTTATCAGCGTTAGCAGGGAACTATTTGTTAGATAGTTTTAAGTTGGTAGTGACAGGAAAACAGACAGTCGAAATGTGAGGTGTTAAATCTGGTGGTGTTTTGGCAACCGCCCCTAAAAACTACCAAACGCAGCTCTTCTGCGCTATGCAAGAGAGATAACAACCAGTCGACACAATGACACAATTACCTTTTTTTAGTTCACAAATCGACAAGCATTAAACTGACACATAAACTGTGTATCTTCTTTCCGTATCTGACGGAGCATGTTCTGTATAAACCAACGTTCCACAAAGACAGCAATTCCACATAAACCACCGTTCCACATAGGCAGCATTCCCATATAAACCACCGTTCACATAGGCAGCATTTCCATATACGAGGGTCGTGCAAAAAGTTCTGTCACTAATAGGCTTCCTTGGTTTTATCCCAGGTATATTTTAAAATGCTTCACTGCACTTGAATGGTATGTTGAATAGCTAACGATACCCGTTCATTTCGTGCAAATTGCTTTCCAACTGACCGAGTTATTTCAAACTGAAATAGATGCAGTCATATACGCTGAACAATATACTTGTTACATTGGAACATGGACCAGAAGACTGAAATTCGTAGCTATATTAAATGCCGTATTAGGCTTAATATAGATTCAAAGCAGATATTTAATGAATTTTGTGGTATATATTGACCTCAGACCATTTCAGTGCCCACAGGTTTTAGGTGGGTTAAAGCTTTTAAAGCTGGAAAATTTTCTGTTGAAGATGATACCCGTCCTGGAAGGCCTAAAACCTCTGTTACCAAGGCTAACATCGCTTCTGTAAAGATTGTGGTCAAACAGGATGCGCGATTGTCTGTCAAAGATATAGCTAGTTGTACTGGCATATCAGAAGGCAGTGTGCAAACCATTCTGAAAAAGCGTTTGCGCTAGGTGGGTACCTCATTTGCTCACTGAGGAGCAAAAGACACAACGCCTTAAATGTGCCCGGGAACTTTTGAAAACATACAAAGGTAATAGTCGGGTTAATTCTAACTTGCTGACAGGTGATGAAACCTGGGTGCACATGTTTGAGCCACAAAGAAGGGCTGATAATAAGCAATGGAAGCGAAAAGATAAAAAACGCCCTTGTATTGCCAAGAGAACCATAAGTTCAAAAAAGATGTTGTACGCAATTTTCTTTAATTCAAGTGG
This sequence comes from Anodontia alba, assembly GCA_964016985.1. Classification (NCBI taxonomy): domain Eukaryota; kingdom Metazoa; phylum Mollusca; class Bivalvia; order Lucinida; family Lucinidae; genus Anodontia; species Anodontia alba. Next base: position 81,518,947 of record OZ024825.1, read on the forward strand.
GCCAGTCGTTCAAGTGCCTTGTCCATCTGGTCATACAGTCACTGGCCGATTCTACAAGAATTCTGTACTGAAGAAAGTGAAAGAGTTTTACAATAAGAAACGACCGAGCAAAGGATGGTCAGGAGTCCACCTTTTACATGACAACGCCTCCTCTCATAAGTGTGAGGTTGTTAAGTCTTTTTTTGCTTCTGAAAGGGTGAAAATTTTATACCATCCACCTTATTCACCTGACCTGAGTCCCTGTGACTTCTTTTTATTCCCAAGGCTTAAGAAAATGCTTTCTGGAAATAAGTATACGTCTAAAAGTTCTCTTGGCAGCGCTATTTATCAATATCTCCAACAGATACCAAAGGAAGACTATTTATCTGCTTTTCGCGACTTGAAAAATGTGTTTCAGTAAAAGGGGAATACTTTGAAGGGTTGTAATAAAAATATGTTTGATAAAACGTAGCACTGAAGTAATCCGAACCCAGTGACAAAACTTTTTGCAGGACCTTCGTAAACCACCGTTTCATATAGTCACCATTTCCATATAAACACTTTTTTTAAAAAAACATCATGAAGCGAATATGTGTTGTGTGTAAATAAATGTTATTTATCAATTACTTTTGTTTGTCATTTCCTTTTTTTTTTATTGTTTCTTTGTCGGTCTGATCAGAACATATTCGATTCAGAAAGCCCAATTTGGATTGCATAACACTAAGAATTTCTTGGTGACTTGGGCCACCCTTACAGGTGAGGGCCTGATAAGGGATTATTAGATTAAGTATCAGCAACGTTTATGATGAAGACAGGGAAACAGATAAGGTGGGTAATTTGGTGATAATTTGATTTTTTTTCTCTTTATTCAAAGAAATATATCTGGTTGTTATTCATTAGAATTGCCTCTCCAAGGCAGTTCTAATGAATAATCACAACATGTTTAATGGAGAAATACAGATACTTATGCTTTTTATGCTAATTTATCATCAAATGCCCTCTTTATCTGCTTCTTTGGATCAAATACAGAAAATTGGTAAGATAGAAAATATTATTTATTTATTTATTTAAACCTAAAACAGCTTTTTGGCATAAAGTACACATTCTAAATTGTCTAAGAACTTTCTGACACACTCCATAACTTAAGTGTGTTGTTTTACTGAAGTTAAAGTATTTAGTTTTGAGGCAGCTATGGAATAATTGTGAAGTGTGTTTATTTACTTTAGAAAATGAATAAATAAATAAAAACTTTGAATTTTATATTTCTATTTCAGTTTATTTATTTTTTTTTTCACAGTGCAAGAAAAACAACACTTTGTATTTTGGAAAAAAAAAACTATCAAAAAATGAATAAATAAATATATAAAAGTGATACAATACAAATCAACAAATTAAATGCAAAATAACCAATATAAGTTGTAAGTATATATTAGAGTAAAGTGCTTAACAAGCCATTTATTTTAATGCAAGAGTTTTCAAAATTGGCCTAGAAATAAGGAAGTTATAGTGGTTTGAATATATTTAAGATGGTTGTCATGGATGCTGCCATATTGTAGGCTTTGTGACGTCAGACAGCCCAAATTAAATATGCAAAACCAAATTATAAAGGTTTTTTAAGAATAATTTTGCTACAATGTTTTATACTCTTTTAATGCCAGTGATAAGCAATCATTTCCCCCAAAATAAATCAGCTTTATGAGAATAACTACTGTAACAGAATAGTATATATATCACTTCTACAGCCTCGCTGTGGGAGCCGGCTTTTATGGCGACACTGGTAGAGTGATTGGCTTTTTTACGAAGTTAAGCAACGGAGATCGCGGTTAGTACCTGGATGGGTGACCGCGGTGCTTGACTTCGTTGAGGACCCGGTTCCACGCTTCATTGGTGGCAGCGGTGGGATGGAAGACAGTGTCCTTAATGTGTTGCATAGGCTCCGCCCTCGGATTTGCCTTGTGAGGCGTGTGTGACTTCGGGACGAAGTCAAGAGAAGAGGGGGAGAAATGTAACAGAATAGTATATATATCACTTCTACAGCCTCGCTGTGGAAGCCGGCTTTTATGGCGACACTGGTAGAGTGATTGGCTGGTAGAGTGATTGGCTTTTTTACGAAGTTAAGCAACGGAGATCGCGGTTAGTACCTGGATGGGTGACCGCGGTGCTTGACTTCGTAGAGGACCCGGTTCCACGCTACACTACCTTTATGAAATGAATTTTAATTTTTATGAAACCTCATTAAATATTCAAAATGGCGGCGCCCATTCCACCAATGTTAAAATATTCAATTGTCTATAACTTACTTAATTTTCCACCGATTTTGATCAAATTTGTGTCAAAACTCATTGTTTCTAAAGTTCTCTACTTTATTGCACAATACCCTTTAAGGTTGCGTTCACCTTTAAGTAACCTATTGAATACTTCTCAATTATATGAATTACCCCTTATAGGGCCCCACCTCAGGAGACATACATCCTTATAATCACCTCATAACCGCTTAGATAAGATGAGCCTTTGATGTGCGCTCTGTTATCAGGACTGTGTATTCATCACGAAAACATGCCTATATAATTTTGACCCCCTTAAACCCCACTTTTATATAGTAAAACTGGGGTTTACAGGGGTATACATTATTTTTCTTTTTTCTGCTCAAAAACATAAACTGTGGGTACTCGTTAGAACCGCCTCGTCGAGGCGGTTCTAACGAGTACCCACAATCTATGTTTTGATCAGATATATGTAAAATATAGGAATTTTTCACCTGAAAATTTTCATTTTTTGGTGGTAAAATTTTCAGTATATTTGAATAGGCGTGTTTTCATAATGTGGGGCTGATCATGAAAGGGGGTCAAGCCAAAGAGCCAAAGAAGGAAACAAATGTGTCTTTAAGGGAACTGGATGCACTAGGACTATTTTCTACCATTTTAATAAAGGAGACAGCTTTTGTACCTTCATATCTTCTTGCCTGCACACCAAGCCTCTTCTGAAAAAGGGTCTACTCTAAAAGAAAAGAATTTGCTCCTAAGGGGAGCGAATTCTTTCCTTTTAAAGTAGACTCTTTTTCAGAATAGAGGTAAAAACAACATGGGCAGAGTTACCTCTCCTGAAAGTGTATCTGTTCCACTTAATAAATGAAACAGTCTTCTGTTAATTAACATCAGTTTATTTATATCTTGGCCTCAGTAATTCTTACTCTTGTCGTGGAGAACGAAAACAATATTTGTTCACATTACGAAAACACGCGTATTAAAATATATAGAACATTTCATCTCCAAAAACTGAAAATTTTCAGATGAAAAACTCCGATATTTTTCATATTTTTGCTTAAAACATAGATTGTGGGTAATCGTTAGAACCGCCTCGATGAGGCGGTTCTAACGAGTACCCACAGTCTATGTTTTGAGCAGAAATAAGAAAAATAATGTATACCCCTGTAAACTCAGTTTTACTGTATAAAAGTGGGGTTTAAGGGGGTCAAAATTATATAGGTATGTTTTCGTGATGTTACTTTTTAGACAAAGTCTTATAAGCTCATTTGTGACCTAATACTCTCAGCCTCTGTATGGAAGAACGTACGTGCCTTGAAGCGATGACACATCTCACGAAACGGTTATACTTATCAAATCATTTGATTCAGCTTTCATTGTGCGCATTTTAAAATATCTTTTGAAATATGATCTGTAAGTTCACGTCAAAATCAAGTTTTGAAAACCAACGAAAATCTGTCCTATTTAAAATAACAATTTAATAAAATTAATGCTGTGCATTGTGCGAAAGTGCTTCCGTAAGACAGGTTAAATCTTTAAATTCAGTTCAACTCTTAGCGCTCTGTGTAAACGTTTTAGCAGACAACATTTTGAAATATTTTTCTTCCAAGAACGACTCGACATTTCATGCAAATTGTTTCCTCTGTGGAGACAATTTGCATGACATGTCAATTGCAGTGTTACGGGAAAATATCACGAAAACATGCCTATATAATTTTGACCCCGTTAAACCCCGATTTTATATAGTAAAACTGGGGTTTACAGGTGTATACATTATTTTTCTTATTTCTGCTCAAAAACATAGATTGTGGGTACTCGTTAGAACCGCCTCGCCGAGGCGGTTCTAAGGAGTACCAACAATCTATGTTTTGAGCAGAAATATGAAAAAAAAAATATCAGATTTTTTTTTTTATCTGAAAACTTTCAGTTTTGGCGGTGAAATTTTCAGTATATTTGAATAGACGTGTTTTCGTGATGATAGGAAGAAAAAAAATTTTTTTTTAAATGTCAATTTGTTATCTGCTGAATTTGCCCAAAGAGCGCTAGTAAACGGTTTACAAGTTTGCGTAACTCCAGATAAGCTGAAAATTTTAAAGTCAAATATCAAAAGATGTGACTTTGACAAGGAAACTGGCTAAGTTTCGGGTGTAGAGTGGACTTCATTTTAAGAACCTTTGTTATAATATTGGAAAAAAAATCATTTACTATCCTTTGTCGCTTATCTCCTTTGTTTTTTTTTTTTTTTTTTTTTTTGTTTTTTTTTTTTTTTTTTGTATTTTTTTTTTTTTTTGTTTTTTGTTTTTTGAAGATGCTTCTTGTTTATCGGTATATTTATAACTTTGATCGGCAGTTCTAAGTCATGCCGTCGATAAAAAAAAAAAAAAAAAAAAAAAAAAAATGTTCAATAAATTTGTAATCAGTTTATTTATACCTTGGACTCGGTAATTCTATTTTATGACGTTAAGAAAACATAATATTTATTCAAGTAATTTTTATCATTTTATTTATATCTTGGACTCGGTAATCCTAATTAATCATGCTGTGGAGAACAAAAAACAACATTTGTTTATTTTTTTTTATCAGTTTATTTATAATTTGTACGAGGGTCAGTCAGAAAGTTCTGACAATGGTCCCATAACATTTTTGTCTATTTGTGGAGCGCTGTGGTGCAGTGGTAAAGCATCGGACTCGAGATCGAGAGGTACCGGGTTCGATCCCCACTAACATCAAGTGTTGTTTCCTTGAACAAGAGACTTAATCCACATTACTTAGTGCTGGTTTCTACCCAGGAAAGAGGGCCACATGGAAGATTAGTACAAGTTTACTAAATGTGTTACCCTCTATAAATAAAGTCGATTATTATTATTATTATTTATTATTATTATTCTACGATCATGAAATTTCACACACTGAGGCTTTTACACTTCGCGAATCAAATTACGTCAAAACACGCGCGTGCGCCTTATAACGTCGCGTTGCCGTCACGTCATTTGCACGTTATTGGAACGTCATGGTCGCGGTAAGCGTAGAACAACGGTCGTACATAAGAATTGAATATTTAAGAGGGAAATCGGGCAAAGAAATTCATGAAAATTTATGTGAAGCTTGTGGAAATAATACAGGTGGTTATATAGGACGTTTCTCGGCGGGGAAAGCTGACATTTCGGATGAAGCTCGCAGTGGTAAGCCTCATGAGGCTACAGATCCCTATCACGTCGAAAAAGTGAAGGAAGTCCTTGATGAAGACAGAAGGTTGACATGTGATGAAGTAGCGGAAGGTGTCGGGATAAGTCACAGGTCGGCTCTTGAAATTATAACACGGCATTTAAAAATGAGACGGATTGCCGCACGGTGGGTGCCGCACTTTCTGACGTGTGATCAAATGAAAGAAGAACATATAATTCGGCATGAAAAAGAAGGCGAAACATTTTTAAATCACATTGTGGCTATAGACGAGACATGGTTGCGTAGTTATGAGCCGGAGTTAAAGTCTCAAACTACTGAATGGCATTCCCCAGCCTCGCCGAGGCCTGCAAAGTTTCGTAGAAAACAAGGAAATTTAAAACAACTAGCAATTTTTGCATATGACAGTAGCGGTTTACTCACGACAGATTATGTTACCGTTGGGGAAATTGTCAATGGAGAGTATTATTCAAACTTTCTGAGAAAAAAAAATGCGACCAGCTATGCGTGAGAAACGCCCAGCGCTATTAAAAGCCGGACCGATACTGCTGCACGACAACGCTACGCCAGATAAATCATGGCATGTGATGTCAGTAATCGACGATTATAAGTGCACGGAAAACTTTGAAACACTCTGCTTATTCTCCGGATTTTGAGTCCTTGTGAATTCGTTCGCTTCCCAGAATTAAAAAAAAAAAAAAAAAAACCGTTAAGAGGAATAAGATTTGAGGACTTAGATGAGCAAGTTGCTGTGGCCAGGGAGGTTCGATGTATCTTCTCTGGTTGCCTAACAACTGGAATTGGAGACTTACCGAACCGATGGAACGCAGTCATCGAATGCGGGGGAAATTACTTCGAAGGATTCTAGCTACGGTAGGTTTCTACAATTTATTGTTTGTTGTCGTTGTTTTTTTTTTGTTTTTGTTTTTTTTTTGTTTTTGTTTTTTCTTTTTTTTTTTCTTTTTTTTTTGTTTGTTTGTTTGTTTGTTTTGTTTTGTTTTGGGGGGTGGGGGGGGGGTTGGGTTTTTTTGTGTGTTTTTTTGTACCAAGACCATTGTCAGAACTTTCTGACTGACCATTGTCAGAACTTTCTGACTGACCCTCGTATTCGGTAATTCCAATCTGGATTAAACTAAAATTTGAATGTTAAAGTATAATTTAAAAGGAACCAGTGATATCATAAAATAGTGCATATTGGGATAGCTTTTTTACTAAACTATAAAAGTAACATAAATTAAGTAACTAAATGCATGAATATTCATAGGTTCACATGCAGTCTTCGCTGGGCGCACATGTCATTTTGTAGGTTTTGTCGTGTGCTGTCTCATTTCAATGCAAATCACGGGAACTCCAAGCTACGTCATGGTCAGTAAACGTTCATCTGTTTATAGTAGTACGTTAATAGGACCTTCCTGTGTAATTTCCTAGCATATTTTCATTGAGATATGCTGATCACACATACAGTGAACCCTCGTTACAACGATAGCAATTGTTCCCAAAGAAGTTGCCATTTAAATAAATTTGCTGTTGTAAAGAATCCTGAAACGCAGCAGAATGATGTGTAAAAAAGGTCTTGTTTTCTTATTTCTTCACATAACAGATGTCTTGGATATGTGTCAGAATCGCATCAAAGGGGCGATTCTAACATACATCTAAAACATGTATTTCTTGAAATAAAACAGCCAATATTCTTGCATTACTTCTGATTAACTGTTACTTCTTGAGCGAAGGTTTCATGCCAGTCAAATTATCATTACAACGAATTTTGTCGTTGTATCGAGTGTCGGTATAAAGAGGGTTGACTGTATTACCTGCGATAAGCAGTACATACAGGCATAGGCCTCGGTGGCTCAGTTGGATGCGCGTCCGACTGGAGACCAGGAGGTCGCGGGTTCGACCCCCGCCGAGGTCGGCAACATTCTTTCGTGGAGATTGATCATGAAATATTTTCTACGGTCATTCTCTGATTCAAGAAGGGCAGTTGTCAATTTCTGACGAAAGAATGTGCAGAATACTGGTTAACCGCTTAGAGGACTAAGCTCGACATGACTCCATTGGATTGACTGGGTCGTAAAACCTCAACACAAAGATACAGGCATAAATGATAATCAGGCGATTTATTCAAAAACAAATATCAAATAAAGATTGAATAAGTATTTCTGAGACAGACGAGTTTATGACACAAATGATTGAGATATGCAAATATCCAAAATAATAATAAAGTCAACTCTCGTTATCTCCAACTTCAAGGGAGATCACGAAAACACGCCTATATAATTTTAGTCCCCTTAAATCCCACTTTTATATGGTAAAACTGAGGTTTACAGGGGTAAACATTATTTTCCTTATTTTGCTAAAAAAACATATAGTCTGGGTACTCGTTAGAACCGCCTCACCGAGGCGGTTCTAACGAGTACACAGAATCTATGTTTTGAGCAGAAATATGAAAAATATCAGAACTTTTCATCTGAAAATTTTCCTTTTTTGGTTGTAAAATTTTCTGTTTATTTGAATAGCCGTCTTTTCGTAATGGACAAGAAGTTTTGGTCTGAGATAACAGTATTGAAAAAACAGTAGGATCGGGAATGTAAAGAAAATAAAACAAAACTTAACCAAATTTTATGCAAAAATTAGTTTGACTTAAGCGGTAGTTTGTGTTATTACTGTTTGAGGTAACGGGAGTCAACTGTAGTTATGTTCTATTGATTTTTAACCAGCTCTGTTGCATTTTCGATATCGCTGTAATGGAAATTTAGCCTTTCCCTTTTTCTGTGCTTTTGTTACAAATAGCTACCATAAAACTAAATTTAGGATAAAAATCTGGGCATACCTATGTAACATCTGCATAATTCATGGCTATATTTACAATGGGACAATAAAAATACATACAACCATTACATGTATGTTTTTAACGCTTAGCACTCTGGGTAATATTTTCAGCAGGCGACATATTGAAATATTTTTTCTTTTTGTTTTACTAAAAATAGGGTTTGACATTTCACGCAAATTGTCTCCAGTGGAGACAATTTGCATAAAATGTAAATTCTGTTTTCTGGGAAAAACAAGAAAAATATGTAATCAATTTGTCGTCTGCTGATTTAACCCAGAGTGTGGTAAAGATTAACCCTTAAAGCGCCAATCACAACTGCGGCAGACGACATTTTGATTTTTTTTTTTTTTTTTTTTTTTAATTTTTCAAAGATAACAAGTATTGATATTTCATGTAAATCGTCTGCATGGCAGACGATTCACATGAAATATCAAGACTTGTTTTCTTTGAAAAATTAAAAAAATGAAAATAAATGTCGTCTGCTACAAATTTTGCTTGGCGTTTAAGGGTTAAATGGTTAGGACAAAACATTTAATAATCATTGGTGAACGAACTTAACTTATGCGGGTTTTTTTTCACCAAACGTCAGGAATAAAACGGGTTTCTATGAGTTGGTATAAAAGTAAAAGCACGCAACCAAATGGTAAATTAAAAAAAAAAAAAACACAATACAATCTTACTACTTAACCCTTGTCCTGCTGAACCCTGATAGACCCTGCTTTTGCAAACAGTGTAGATCCAGATCAGTTGGCTTCTGAAAGAATCCAAAAGAAGCCATCTGGATCTGAAGAAGCCAACTGATCTGGATCTGCACTGTTTGCCATTCAGTATATGAATTTATGTCAGCAATCTGGATCAAGTTACCTGATTGGCTGAAAATTAGAAGTTGGTGTGGCATCTTAATTTATCCAGCATGATAAGGGTTAACTAAATTGAATCTCACAACCTTTCACGGTATGGTATTTGGAGGTAAAACCACGAACACAAAACTAATAAATACAAATAATTGCACAACATAACATTTTGTCCTGCAAATTCTGACATTTTGTCAGTGTCCACAGCATGGACTGTTCGTCGTCTATACAGAATCTGTATCAGAGTTTGCACTCCGCATGATCCCAGTTAGCATTCTTTATAAATCTATAGCGGGCCGTTATCGGCCCGTCAGCTACCCTGACGGGCCGATAACGGCCCGCTATAGATTTATAAAGAATGCTTACTGGGATCTAAATAGACTGTTGCATATGCCGCTGATATAGACAGTTTTTGGGACGACTGTTTACAATCGAGCCAACAGTTATTGTCCTCGTGATTATCATTCACCAATGAAAACAAACCGCGCGTTTGTACAAAATCTAGGTAAGTGTTATTTGTAGCCGCGCTATTCTTGTCACTGCGATGAAGTGCCGTGTTAAGAGGATTATCTGTAAAAGCTGGATTGGGACATAGGCAAACAGTGCAGATCAAGGTCAGACGCCACAGAACGCGGCATCTGATCAGGGTCTGCACTGATTGCTTAAATTACAGGGTTAAATGAAACAGTCTTAAGTCCCCGTTCAGAACCATTTTCCCAGACTACACTCAGAGACAATCGACCCACAAGTGCTGTCAGTACTTTGATTTTTCAGGACACGACTACCATTATACTTGTGTACCTGTTACTCACTTAAATTAAGGTGATTGCATGCACCTGAGAGATGTTACCACCATTCTGAAAGGGGAGACTGTTTCGTGGAATGGAAGAAGCACTTTTAGCTTTAAAGGGGAATGCTCTTAAAGAAAAGAATGTGCTCCAACAAGCAACGAAATTCTTTCCTTTAGAAATAGCATCAGTGAGAAGGAGGTAATATATCCATGTCAGAGTTATACCCCCAAAGAATATCCATCCCTTTCAAGGAAGGAAACTCTGTCTTTATTTATTTTGACCCCTTGTGAAAAGGGTCTACTCTAAAAGGAAAGAATTTGCTCCCATCGGGAGCAAATTCTTTCGTTTTAGACTAGAACCCTTTTCAGAAGGAGCTTGGGGTGCAGGAGGGCAAACAGAATAGTAGTATAGGGTGTCGCTACTCAGAATGTTATAATAGTTGTCTCCCTTGTAAAATGGCGGACGTCTTCCAAGTGTATCTAGACTACTTAAAGGAATTATGTGACCAATAATAACTTCTCGCTTGTTTTTTTCTTCACAGTAATTTTACATTGTAATGGTCTCATTACGAAAACACCCCTATTCAAATATATTGAAAACTTCACCACCAAAAACTGAAAGTTTTCAGATGAAAATCCTGATATCTTTCATATTCCTACTCAAAACATAGATTGTGGGTACTCGTTAGAACCACCTCGCCGAGCAGAAATAAGAAAAATAATGTATACCCCTGTAAACCCCAGTTTTACTATATAAAAGTGGGGTTTAAATGGGGTCAAAATTATATAGGTATGTTTTCGTGATGAACTGCTGTCTTTAACTGAACTCGTTTAACTCGTTTAAACTTTTATCCATTTTTAAAAAAGTCAGATTTTCCCAAATCTTTAGAGACTAAATCGTTTACCTTCAATATACAATTTCCTTTCAGAATACAACTATTCCAACTCCTCATCATTATACACATTTCACGCAGTTTGAATGGTTGAAGGAAAAGTTTTACATTTCAACAAAGTCCAGAGCAGGAATCCGTCGGAACTATTTTTCTTCCGCCGCCTCAAAAGGTTGACGTTTTTGGCAACATTTATAACATTTTGATGATAAAGTTGGAATAATTAGGAATAAAGTATTATTATAGTGGATTTCATCGATATATAAACACCGGCGAATAACTCACAAACTTAACATAAAGCCCTTCAGGCCCCGAGATTATAAAACTTTTTCATGCTCAACTCAGCTGAGCATGAAATTTTCTATTCAACTATTGTTGGCATTTTCATATTTATTAGCAGAGAAAATTCCATGCTCAGCTATGTTTAGCAAGAAATAATTTGCAGTTGTTAGTAATTTGAGATTTATAAGCAGGACAAATTTCATGCTCAGCTGAGTTGAGCATGAAAAAAGTTTTATAATCTCGGAGCCGGGTTTTATTAAGTTTGTGGGTGATACGCCGAAGTTTACAGATCAATACATCCACAGATTTTATCGATGTGTAAACTCGGCAAATCACTCATTAACTTAACATAAAGCCCACGGCTTTATGTTAAGTTTGTGAGTAATTCACCGGCGTTTACACATCGATAAAATCCACAAAATACAATTCATTCCTATAATAATTCACAACAGAATCGCCAATCTGAATAAGCCTCAGATAACATCTAGCACTGTATCAGACCTAGAAGCTTGGTGGCGACCACCACAACAGCCACAAGCAACAGCAATCTTATGACAGGCCTTCAAAGGCCAATAAAACAACATACATGGTAGACAGATTGACAATATGGAAAACGTTGTCCATTTCTTACAGTTTGACTCGTCAGATGTGTCACACGTGCAAGGATGTGCATATTCATTGTCGGAATCACTCATGCAGTGATATACTATCGCGTGCATGCAAATAACACAAGTAACAACTTCAATGTATGTACCGGTCTTATCAGGAGCGGCGCTGCAACTTCCTCGATGGTTATTCTCGACAGTAAAAGTAGCCTGACAGAATTTGCAACGAAATCTACGCTGCACTCTCTTTGTCAACTGATGTTTGTCATCAGATCTCTTATGCTGCACGGGAAAACCTGGTTTCGGCTGAAATGCCTGATTGTCGAATTTGTTCACACTTATAATAGCTACACGGTTAGTTGACATTGTTTCTGATTACAATATGTAGTCAATGCCTTTAAGATATTACGATGATAAAATCAACATATTCATTAAACAACAAGAGACATAATATACATGTACACACAACGTAATCTGTGTCATTGTATTATATATACTTTCACACACTTTTTTTTTTTTACCGGTTAACTAGAGCAATCCAGTTGAAAATCACACTAATCTGACTAGGCTCCCAATGTTCAAGTGTACATATGACTATCCATCGTTCGTGCAATATTTCAACACTTTATTTTAATTGAGCGTTTATGTATCGTTTTATCCAAACATGTATGTATTGTTTAATTCTACGTGCACAAGCACTGGTACTGCTGATGGTGCTGAATAGGTCGCATTAAAAAGGCTAATCATCTATTCCCATACGTGCGAAAAGTTAATGCCATTGGCCATGGAATCTGTGAAACTAGAAATATATTCTTCACGAGTATTTCGTCACATCATTTAGTCCTGAACTCCTTCAAATACGAGTACGAGCTTTACCCAGCTAGCATTCTTTATAAATCTATAGCGGACCGTTATCGGCCCGTCAGCTACCCTGACGGGCTGATAACGGCCCGGTATAGATTTATAAAGAATGCTTACTGGGTTAGTCCTTTAAAAGATTAGAGTTAAAGCGCTGGACACAGTGATATTAGTAATAAAACAATTTGCAGGTTGATAAGATATGAGTCGCAACGTCTGAAGACGTGCCTTGGGACATGAATGTCCAACGAAAGATTCAGATCTGCCTGCATATTCGCGCAGTGTAATCAAATTCTTCACTGTGCGCATTTTGGATGATAGCAAAGGATGTAAAATTGTTATTGTTGATAACGAAGACTGATCAGACTGCACGGATGCGCAGACTGATTTCAGTCTTCGTTGGGCGTACATGTCAGAAGTTACATTTTCTCGTCTGCTCCTATTTGGAAAACCCAAAACGTGATTGACAAACATGACTTCGGGTGGTTAATCAATAAGTTACGTAGATTGCACAGTGTGACAGTGACAGGAAGTTGAAATGAACAGTAACATCTACAACCAAGACAGGTATTTAGTTTTATTAAACCTCACTGGAAATTACCATACAAAATCCCCATAGGCCTGAGGTAGATATTTTTTTTTTACTTTTTCCCTAGGGCGATTGTAAAAAAATAATATCACATGCGCAGCAGAGAGTGCGCAAACGGTTCGGTATAATAAGATTCTTGAGAGGGCGATAGTAAAAAAAAAGAAAAAATGTCACCCTACGAAATATGTTAATCGACCGAGGCAAAGCCGAGGTCGATAATCATATTCCGAAGGGTGACATTTTTTACTATTGCCCTCTCTGGAATGTAATATTTATATAGTATAAAACCATACAGCTACCTTTGAGACACCATAAAATTCTACTTTGTTTTTAAAACTTATGTTACAATAGCTACTCACTACTGACAATCGTTTTTTTGATGGTATTTCTGTCCAACAATAAATGCGTAAATAACATTTTAAAATATATACATGTAAGTTTATATATAGCGATATAGTGTTGAAATCATTATATTTTCTGGTCCTTTTGAAATCTTTTGCTCAAACATTGTGTCTGAAAACAGCTTACATGTGTACCTGAAAACCCCGCTAGGGGGATTTTGCATTTATCAATAGATCATCCCTCACGAAGAAAATCTTACCGATTCTGTTACAGTCGACCCTCTTTATGCCGACAGTCGATACAACGACAAAATTCATTATAATGATAATTTGACGGGCACGAAACCTTCGCCCATGAAGTGAAAAAATCAGAAATTAGCAAGAACGTTGTATTTAATACTTCAAGAAACATATATTTCGAATATTTGTTAGGACTGCATCGCTGAGGCGATTATAACAAATATCCTAAACATATGAGGAAATAGAAATAAAACAAGGCCTTTCTTCCACATCATTCTGCTCATTAAGGATTCTTTATAACAGTAAATGAGTCAGCGCACGACAAAACCTACAAGGCTCGTACGACCAGCGAAGGCTCAGATCAGACTGCGCATCCGCGCAGTCTGATCAGAGTCTTCGCTGATCGCACGTGCCTTCTTCAGCTTCCAGGCTATCCAAAGAAGGATAAACGAGAGCCCTTGCCTTTCTGGGTGGATGTACAGGCTGATCTGAGTCGTTGCTGGTTGCATATGTCTTATTGTAGGCTGGTATATTTGAAAATGGAGTTCTGCTCATGTATACGCTAGAGGGCGTAAACAGTGTTGCAATCTTCATTACTGCTTATGAAGAGTCTCAATAAAACCGAGACTCCCATTTTCTAATCCGAAGTTTCCAAAGGCAATTTTTTTCGACGTTTATTTGTCGTGCGCTGGCTCAAATGTATTTTAAGGAACAAATGTTGTTGTAACGAGCGTTCACTGTATTTATTTTCCTATCTATTTCCTAAAGACCCCACTGTAAGGTTTTATTATAAAATGCCTGGTTGAAGAAAGACGAAAACAACCAGATGAATTCATTGTTTCTTGAAATCAGTTGTATGCAGATTGTATGTTAGATGGTTAGACGTACCACAAATGTTAGCTAAGCTTCTTTCATTCCAATATTTTCCACAGTTTTGTAGGAAATACTGTGCCCTGGCCCTGAGGTTATAAAACTTTTTTCATGCTCAACTCAGCTGAGCATTTAATTTTTCATACTTGAAAATTTCAAATTATTATCAATTGCAATTTTTTTTCTTGCTAAATACAGCTGAGCATGAAATTTTCTCTGCTAATTAATATGAAAATGCCAACTATTGTTGGCATTTTCATATTTATTAACAGAGAAAATTTCAAGCTCAGCTGAGTTGAGCATGAAAAACGTTTGATATTATTTCGTTTTCTATGCAGAATGATATAAAGTTAACATGAAAAATCAAGTAAACTACCAAATATGCGTTTACTAGTAAAATATAGGCGGGACTGTCGAGCGTAATATGACACGTGCATGTATGTTGTATTAGACTGTTTTATATATAGAGGAGCTTACACTTTTGGTCATTTCATATGGAATCCATGAAACGAGCCTTCGGTGAATTTCATAAATTTCATATGAAATAAACACGAGTGTAAGATTCTGTTTATCAAATGACCATTTTAAATTGAATTCTCTAGCCTTTACTTGACAATTGTTCAACGGAAAATGCACGGTTGACATGGACGTCGTCATGACGTTACTTGTTCCCGCCAAAGCGTTATGTAACGTGTGGTCATACGATTTTTATGACATAACCTTATGTCACTGAATAACAGCGTCGTCATATGATAAAACTAAATGCAAAACGGAAAAAAAAATCGTCTTCGATCGAACCGATTTATGTCATGTGACAATCACATTTTGTTTCCTCAGTATGACGTATCAACCCTCAAATATTATGAAGTTTCACTGGGAGCAGCGCAATTAAGAGACAAAATACGATCCGCGACGCAAGAAAACGTACCTCGTGACATGTGCGTACAACGAAGACTCTGATCAGACTGCGCATCCGCGCAGTCTGATCAGAGTCTTCGTTGCCCGCATGAAGAAACGTTGTATCCTTAACTATCTCAAATGCGCCTAGTTAAGAATCTGATCAGACTGCGCGAATGCGCAGGCTGGTCTGAATATTTGCTGGGCGCACGTGACTAGGTACGTTTTCTGCCGTTGCGGCTCATAGCATTACCTTTCTGTAGTTAGTCATTACTCAGAATGGCACCTATAAAACAAAGGTATCATATGGTATGTCTTCAGCTCATGATTTCCAGTATTATATTTATTCGAAGCCAACTATATGAATAAACATGGCATACAAAACGAAGATAATCAAAGAACCAATCCGTTTCAATCCGAGTTATTAAGTTTTCCCCAAGTTTTAGGTACGCTCTCTTTTAGATAGGTGTCACTTCTAGTTTCATTTCCTGTTAAGAATATAAAGGCGCATCGAACTAAATTGCCCCAGAACACGTAGAATATAAAGACGTATCAAACTATATCGCTCCAGATGAAGTAAATTCTCAGATGATAGATCGCACAGTATCCGACGTAGAGGCTTTGTGGCGACCACCACAACAGCCACACACTATGGCGATCTTATGACAAGCCTTCAATGGCCAATAAAACCACAGACATGGTAGGAAGATTGATAGTATGGAAAATAATGTCCATTTCTTACAGTTAGAACTGTCCGTTGAGTTACAAGTACAAGGGTGTCTGATTTCGTTGAATTCGTCTTCAGAATCACTCATACAATGGTATACGACTACGCCCACGCAACAAACACAGGTAACAATGTCTATATATGTGTCGGTTTTATCAGGTGCAGCGCTGCAACTTCCACGACCGTTAGTCTCGGGAGAAAAAGTATCATGGCAGAATTTGCAACGAAATCTTTGTTGGTTCTGATTATTTAGCTGATATTTGCGCTCTGTTCTCTGATGTTGTTGCACATGTGAAAACGGCTGCGTTTGATATGATGTTTGATCGTCTAATTTGTTTATACTTAAGATAGACACACGATTGTTCGACATCGTCCTGATTTATTTCACATGTGTGTATAGTCAAATTTTAATCTCTATCGATGATCAATAGTAATATACTAATTTAGATAATCATATCTGTCCTATATTGATCATCAAGAATATGAGTTTTTCGGAACTCATCCCAGAGGGATGAAAAATGCTCAAAACAGAAACTTCCATTATTCCTAGTATATACAACATGCCTAGTTGATTCTTCTGCTATAACTCTTTGGACCGGTTTATTTCCAATAGCAGGGTGTCTATGTTGACTTTGTTTTAAAGTAATTCCTGAGCCTAATGCAAACAGTGTAGATCCTGATCAGACGCGGCGTCTGAACTGGGTCTACATTGTTTGCCAATGTCCCTTTTATGGGACGCTGAGCATAAATGGGTTAACAAATCGCAAAACATGTGTTTTTGCGTATTATTTAATTCCATATGTCCCAGAGCTAAGACGTTTGATGGTATTTTATTTGCAGGCATTTCCCAACACACACGTCGACTTCGGTGTTTCTGTAAGGTCACATAGACTGCCCATTCTTTTCCCTAGAATTTTTCCCAGAACAATTTCTTCAGGAGTTATCCAAACGGTTCGTTAACCCTTGTCCTGCTGAACCCGGATATACCCTGCTTTTGCAAACAGTGTAGATCCAGATCAGTTGGCTTCTGAAGAAGCCAACTGATCTGGATCTGCACTGTTTGCCATTCAGTATTTGAATTTGTATCAACAACCTCGATTAAGTAAACTGATCGTTTAAAATGAGAAATAGGCGTAGCATCTTACTTTATTCAACATGACAAGGGTTAAGTAGTTGATTCTTCTAAATATACAGTAAACCTTCAATGTCTCGAACACCGATGGCTCTTTAACCGCGGCTGATTCGAACTCGGTTTTGAGTCCCCAGGATTTTTTTCCGACAACTCAAGAAAACAAATATTTAAGGATATTTTAGGGAATTTTCTAATCTTATCATGAAAATGTATGTTGTGTGTACGCATCAGAATCGCCTCATTGAGGCGATTCTAATGAATACACTTAACATAGCATTATTATATAGAATTTCGAAAAAGACATCCCTAAATCATCCCTATTTGCCTCCTGACCTGGTGCTGTGATTAACTCTCAATGTCTTGAACTACCCAATGTCTAGAACAAATTTCTACAGTCCCAAAGATGTCCGATGCATGGAAGGTCGACTGTAGTATGTGTCTTATTTCCAAAGGATCTTTCAAACAGAATATATTTGACTTCACTACGGCTTGTGTTACGTGTCGTGTGGCGCCCGTAAAATGCCGCCTTATACTTAATCATATTCTGGTTCGTTGGGACCACTGAGCTCATTTCGCTTATACTGAAAACAAAGCTCTACTCAATGCGTCGCATAATCCATTGTTGCACATGAAAAGAGTCAATAAAATATATATATGAAGTTACCCTGAAAAAGGCAAAATCGCGAAGTACAGCTTTCCCAAGCAATTCGAAAACACGCCTATTCAAACATATTGAAAATTTTACAACTAAAGAAGAAAAATTTTCAGATAAAAAAAATCTGATATTTTTCATATTTCTGCTCGAAACATAGATTGTGGGTACTCGTTAGAACCGCCTCGGCGAGGCGGTTCTAACGAGTACCCACAAACTATGTTTTTGAGCAAAAATATGAAAAATAATGTATACCCCTGTAAACCCCAGTTTTACTATATAAAAGTGGGGTTTAAGGGGGTAAAAATAATATAGACGTGTTTTCGTGATGATAGCGAAAGAAGACGAGATGCGGAAAAAATAATGATGACAAGACAACGACACAGTTGCAATTACTGACACACAAACTAACAAGAACGGCAAAAGAGGAACCACACTTGGAAAGGTCAGCAGAAATAGCCAGCGGGAGTTGGGTGGGTGGTGGTAGGGCAAACAAGTCTCACCCAATGGTGAAGTAAAACGCCCACCCGCTCAGTTACAGATAGTTGTTCTGTCCGCATAGGTCCACTCTCCCATTTGTGAAGCGTGACAGTACCTCGTAAATCACAAAAAAAAATCACAAACAAAATAGTGTAAAAGATGGTCAGGAAGACTGACAGTTAAGGCTGGTATGATTAATCGGATAATCGATTAATTGATCGATAAAAGCCGCAAAAACGATTATCGTTACAGATTTGCTGATAATCGATCATTTTATTTCTGTGTCTGTTACTATGGTGAATTCACCCCTTATATTCAAACACCTCAACTACTTATACTTTATCTAAAATTTGAATAAGTACAATTTAATACCAAATGTTCTGTCTAAAAATAGCTGAATGAGTGGCAAACAGTGTGGGCCCAGATGAGACGCCGCATTTGCGGCGTCTCATCTGGGTCTACACTGTTTGCTCAGGCTTGTCTGACCAAATACATACAGTAAAACATAACATATGGAAAGAATCATGCTCAGGTAGACAGGTAAAATTATGACCAAATCTTCAATGATTACTTGTCGATTATCGATCACAATGACATGACTGATAATCGATTATCTTTTCAGCTCTGATTAGCCAGCCTTACTGACAGTCTTCCTGGACGTCTTCCTAGCAATAACAACAAGAGGACAAGCAAACAAAGACAGACAGACAGACAGACAGTACACAAGCCACAAACTAAGAAAAGAAAAACTCCTATACTGTGTTTTCAACATCACTCGGAAAGACGTTTTTTGCCTGGCGTTTTGTTTTAAATGAAACTGTTTTGTTCTGATTGACCATATCTTATCAGAAACCATTTGTCTTTTCTGTTTCTGTGTTTTGTTCTTAGATATTTACCCTAAAATTAAATTTACGGCCAAAAATTGGTCTGACCTATGCAATTTCTATAGTAAAGTGTTTTGTTTTGGGTTTGTTTGTTTTTTTTGGGTTTTTTTTTTTTTTTTTTTTTTGTTTTGTTTTGTTTTTTTTGGGGGGGGGGGGCGTTTGCGTTTTTGTCTGAGAAAATACATTTTTTTTTTACTTTTTTTTTTGCTGAATTTCAGAAAAATTGAACAAGCGGAGCCTGTTTTTGCCTCCAAGTTATCTATCCTAAAGATTTCTGCATATTTTGCATTCATTTTTACTATAGAAAGTGAAAATAATTGATTTAAAAAAAAAACAACAATGCATAGACTAAAAAGTTTTTGTACACAGGTAGTTACAAGAAATGGTTTGGCTTTAAATCATGACAAAAGTTTGAAAATTTACTTCCTCTGTGTAAAGCGTCAAGCAAAAAACGACTTTTTGAAAGATGTCGGAAGCAAGCACAGTACATCATTAAAACATGCCTGTATAATTTTGACCCCCTTAAACCCCACTTTAGTATAGCAAAACTGGTGTTTACAGGGGTATACCTTATTTTTCTTATTTCTACTCAAAAACGCCGAGGCGGTTCTAACAAGTACCCACAATCTATGTTTTGAGCAGAAATATGAAAAATATCAAAATTTCTTTATCTGAAAATTTTCAGTTTTTGGAGGTGAAATTGTCTATATATTTGAATAGGCGTGTTTTCGTAATGAACTCTCTCTTCCGCAACGAGGTGATCACAATAGCAGACAGGATTCACCAAACACAACAATGAGACGACAAAAAGGACAAAACATGATTTAAAACAACGCAGCGAATAACCGCAAGGCCACAAAAATAACAAACAACACCATAATTCTTGCATACCGGATAAAGATTTCCGCAAATTACACCGGTGCTAGCAAATCTTATCTCACACACCCTTATCCGTGCCGTGATAAAGATAAAAATCGAGATTTTTCATGTGTTTTGATATACACTGGTTGTATCGGACGTCATGGTACGCTATCGGTAATGTTGACGTCACTGAACGTAATGACATCACTAAACATCTCGGTATTGTCAGCACAACATGGCGGACGTCTGCAATCGAAGTGACTGCATTATCATAAACACGCTTTCAGAAATGAAAGGTGTGCAAGAAAAAGAATCTATCATGGGTGTGAGTGACAGACAGAAAAATCCTTCCCTCGGGATCACAGTCTGACATTACTCGGCAAGCATCGTGCACACAAGATAAGGAAATCCTGGATTTAACCATGGGATAGAAATTCTTATCCCATCTATGTTATCCTACTCAGAGTAAGATAAAAATCGAGAATTCCCACAAGTTTGATATGCACAGATTGTAATGGACGTCACGTTCGCCAACGTTAAGGTTTACGTCACTGAACGTATGTAATGAACGTCACGTCCGCCGTCGTCAAGGTTTACGTCACTGAACGTAATGACGCCATTAAACGCCACACTAATATCATCACTATGGCGAACGTCAGCAATCGAAGTGACTGCATTATTCAAAAAGTCTACGTTCAGAAATGAGAGTTGCGCAAGAAAAAGAATCTATCGTGGGTGTGAAGAGTAGAAAGGAAAATCAGTCCTTCGCGATCACAGTCTGACATCACTCGGCAAGCCTCATGATGGTCCGTGATGACAGACAGCGATCCTTGGGACGGATTCTTCTATCTACACCCTAACACCAATGATAGAGCATTAGAACAGTCAGTAGTAAAAAACCAACAGAGTGCTTAAATCGATGTTACCGGTACTAAATCTTCACCTTAGGTTCCAATGTTGTAAAAGACGCAAAATGAGTGTTCGGTTCGCAGTGAAATTGTGACGAAGGCTCAATGACAATCTGCAACTAGACTGGTTCCAGTCTCCAGTGACTAAATATTTACTCTAACATTCCTGTTTGATAATCCACTAAAATAAAACCAAAATAATATCATTAGTATAAAGGCTGGTCACTAGACCCAGTCTAGTGACCAGCCTTCAGTTGTGATATTATATGGTTTAATTTTAGTGGATTATCAAACAGGATTATAAGAATAAATATTTAGTCACTAGAGACAGGAGCCAGTCTGAAGCCAGAGTGAAAGAAAACCATACGATGGACAACGATGGACCCCTCCACAGACACTAATAGTCAGACGCTAAACATCCGAAGCAGACTGATGAAAGAGCCGTCCTTCAGTCTGAGATCCGAATTACAGTGAACCCTCATTACAACGATAGCATTTGTTCCCAAAGATGTTGCCGTTAAAATGAATTTGCTGTTGTAAAGAATCAGTGGCGTAGCCAGAACGGAATTATTTTTACTCACAAGGAAAAATCTTGAAAACTATGCTTAGAATCGCTTCCAAAATGGGGGCTACTCTTAAAGAAAAGAATTTGCTCTCAGAGGAGGGAGCAAATTCTTTCCTTTAAGAGCAGCCCCTAGGGTAAAAAAGCAAAATATTTTATGTTAATACCACTTTATTATTAATATTTTTCTTACGCATGTTACGCACATGCGTAATGTACGTAATGGGCGCTACTCCTAAGGACCTTCCTTCCTATATACGTTTTTCAAACCAACGCTATATTTGGACATTAATTCAGAATGGCGTCGACAAAACCTAGAAAATGTTTTACTCTGTTTATGATACCGACACCCCTGTTTTATATGTTAAACATTTAAAAGTTTATTCCAATTATTAAAGTTACTGACTTGACTAGATGCATTAAAATTCTCCTTGTTTACTTTTAATAAAACCATCGTGTATAAACTATTATATTGAAAATCCGATCAAATTTGGCACTTTTACGTCTGTGTTTGACCTTTAAAATGTCATGGTCACCAAACCTATTAACGCTTGGGTAAAAAATATTAGCAGACGCCATTTCGAAAGATTTTACTTATTTTTTTTTTAGAAAATAGGCTTTGAAATTTCATGCAATTTATTAGTAATTATTGCATAAAAAGCAGTGTCGCATGTTATTAACAGCCATGCATTAACCGGCGAAAAGCCGTGTATAAACAAGGCAATTCAGGCGCTGTTAATGCACGGCTACGCAACTTTCAATATGACCTTATCGGGGCGACAGATTTGCTGCCGTTACGAGATGTGTTCTGCCCGGCCCTAGAACGAGCATAGTCCGTGGAAATTGCGTTCGCGAGACATCGCTGAAAAGGCGAAACAAAATAGTGCAAGAAAAAACGCGAAATGTTGCAGATGTTTTCAGTTTTTATGCAATAACGGCGATCGAACATGGTTTTGCAATGCAGTAACATTCGCCAGGTCCCTTGGGAGGTGTTGAAAACCGCGGTCTTTGGCCTCGGTTTTCAACACCTCCCACGGGACCTGGCGAATGCTAATGCATGAAAAGCCATGTTTGATCCCTGTAGTGAAATTATAGCCTCTTCATTGCTTCTATAAATATTATGCTTACACGCCTTTATTTGAATTTTGGAACTTCAAGTCCTGGGCTGAATTTGAAAACAACTGTCAAGATCAGCAATACCGTATCTACTTTCAAACATATCAATTATGTATCCCTGCAAGTTTGGTAAAAGAGATATAGTGCAGACAAGAACCGCTAATAACGAAAACACAGGTACATGCAGCACTTAAATAGATGTACTGTTCTTGAAAAAAACAACATGCCAAGGTCGTTAACTTAATCTTCTAGTGCCCTAGACAAGACGTAGATGTAGAAAAACTTTGATTTAAATATATGTCACTAGGTATGGTACAGTGATAAGAATTCTGGTGCGTTTTTATTTCGTCAAGGCCAAGGTCACCTGGAAGGCCATGTATCATATATGATACACTGGGCTTTTGAACATTGATATAAAAAAAATTGATGTTACAGACACAAGTTTGTGTCTGCCCACCATGTTTCTGGCATTATTTATATAGTTAAAAAGATAAATATAAAACTCTAAATAGAACCAAAGATTTGACATGTATCATAGTATATGATACATGACCGACTTTGTCAGAGAAGATGAGGGTAGTGGCATTTCATGTCTTAGCAGAAGCATATTAGTCCAGCTTCTTGCAGGCAATCACTTTTAAATCTTGTATATATAGCATGTCTAAATAGTTTTAGATATTCAATCTTACATAAGTAGGTTATCCTGGTCTCAGGCACCAAAATATGTCATGTATCATATATGATACATAGGGCACTAGAGGGTTAACACTTAAGCATGTTTTAATATTGCATAATTGCAAGTTTGTTAAAATCCATTCATCGGTTTAATAGATACAATAAAGACAAAACTGTTCGTAACTGTCGCCACTTCTTCACGTAAAAAGGTGACAGAAGGTGCTCCTTAAATGCTATACTGTCCTTGAAAAAATGCCATGGTTACCAAAACCCTAATCACTCGCTGTCCCTGCAAGTTTTGTAAGAGACACTCTGTTTGCCTCCACATATTTTTCTCCAACTGTCACATTTTTGCAAAAGAATGTGATGAATGTGATGAACTTTAAGTGCTGTACTATCCTTAGAAAAATGTCAGTCATCAAAACTCAAGCAACTCTTTAGCATGATCCACAAGCATTCAAAATTTAGCATACAACTTTTTTCTTATTTTCCCAGAAAATAGGCTTCGACAGTTTATGCAAATTGTCTCCTTATGTCAAAGTCTATTTTCTGGGAAAAATAAGAAAATATTATCAATTTGTGAAAGTGGTAAAGGTCATTTCCAAATACATATTCCCAGCGGGCACACAACGTTAAAACAACGTCGATTCAATGTTAATTCAACGTCTTGACGTTCAATTAACGTTGAATTGACGTTGTTTCAACGTTGGGTGCCCGCTGGGAACATGGAAAAATTTGATATGGGGATATCCAAGAAAGACCTCGATTACACAGCAAAGTTAGTCGGCCATCACACCAGGACCCGAGGTTATAAAACTTCTTTCATGCTCAACTCAGCCCAGCTTGGAATTTTCTCTGCTAATAAATATGAAAATATGAAAATGCCAACAATAAATGGCATTTCCATATTAATTAGAAGGGAACTTTTTCATGCTCAGCTATGTTTAGCAGGAAAGAATTTGCAATTATTAGTAATTTGAGACTTATTAGTATGACAAATAGTTGAGCATGAAAAAAAGTTTTATAACCTCGGGGCCAGACCAGGCAACGTTCAGCAGGCCGTGCAGTTAACAGTGAGTATGTCAGGTCAAGGAACCCATTAGGATCAAACAGTGTTCACGTTTGTTGAAGGAGACAAAGTGACAAAAAACATAACCGAAGCAATTTCTAAAAGCTTTTGTTTACCCTTGACACACATTCTATTGGTACTCGGTCCACGTCTCATAATATGAGGTCAGGGTCATAGTCTGAAGATTGTTCTCGATGAGAACAGGTCAGGGTCTCAGTCTCAAGATAGTTCTCGATGAGAACAGGTCAGGGTCACAGTTTGAAGATTGCTCTTGATGAGAACAGGCCAGGCTCACAGTCGGAAGACGGTTCTTGATAAAAACATGTCAGAGTCAGTCTGAAGATGGCTTTCGGTAAAATCAGGTCAGAGTTAGCCTGAAGGTGATTCTCGGTGAGAACAGGTCAGTGTCGCAGTCGGAAGACGGTTCTCATTAAGAACAGGTCAGTCAGTCTGAAGATGGTCGAGGAG
Organism: Anodontia alba; assembly: GCA_964016985.1. Taxonomy (NCBI): domain Eukaryota; kingdom Metazoa; phylum Mollusca; class Bivalvia; order Lucinida; family Lucinidae; genus Anodontia; species Anodontia alba. Next base: position 81,543,953 of record OZ024825.1, read on the forward strand.
AACAGGTCAAGGTCGGAAGATGGTTCTCGATTGAAAAAGGTAATTGTCAGTCGGAAAATGGTTCTACATTCAAACAGGTAAATGTCAGTCTGAAGATGGTTCTCGGTGATAGCAGGTCAGGATCACAGTCTGAAGATGGTTCTCAATGAGAACAGGTCAGAGTCACAGTCTAAATATGGTTCTTGATAAAAAAAAGGTCAGGGTCACAGCCTGCAGACGGTTTTCGATAAGATCAAGTCAGAGTTAGCCTGAAGGTGGTTCTCGGTAAGAACAGGTCAGGGTCACAATCGGAAGATAATTCTCTATGAAAACAGGTATACAGCTCGCCGTCTGAAGATGTTTCTTGATTCGAACAGGTCAGAGTCACAGCCTGAAGATGTTTCTTGACTACAACAGGACTGTGTCATAGTCTGGAAATCGTTCTCGATTCGAACAGGTCGGTGTCACAGTCTGAAGATGGTTCTCGATTCGAACAAGTCAGTGTCACAGTCTGAAGATGATCCTCGATTCGAACATGTCAGGGTCATCGTCTGAAGATGTTTTTTGATTCGAGCAGGTCAGTGTCACTGTCCAAAGATGGTTCTCGATGAGAACAGGTCAGGACCACAGCCTGAAGATGGTTCTCGATGAAAATAGGCCAGAGACAGTCTGAAGATGGTTCTCGATGAGAACAGAAGAGATCAATACAGAGTGATTATTACGGTATATTGAGAAGAATTCATTGGCTACCTATTCACTTAGTGTAACCCACCCTTTATTTTAGCCTTTAAAGCAACCGTTCCAACAGCAGCTGACTACATTCTGAAATATATATATTCTTTTTATTTTCAGAGAAAATAAGGCTTGACATTTAATGTGAATCAGGCAGACGATTCACATAAAATATCAAGCCTTTCTTTTTTTAAAAAAACTAAAGAAAAATAATAATTGAGAATGTTGTCTGCAATAATTTTGAATGACGCTTCAACCATTACCACTCTTTGGGCAAATTCAGCAGGCGACAAATTGATGATGTTTTTTGTCTTTTTCTTTTTTTTTCTTCTTATTTTTCCAGGAAAAGAGACTTTGATATTTTATACAAATTGTACCTAAAGTAGATAATTTGCATGAAATGTTAAAACATATTATCTGGTAAGAATAGGAAAAATATTTCAAAAAGTCGTCTGCTGAAGTTACAGATGACATTTTTCTTATTTTTTTTTCCCACGAAAATAGGCTTTGACATTCATTCAAATCCAAAGCAGACAATACGTATAAAACGTATGAAATGTCAAAGCCTATATTATGGAAAAAGTAAGAAAAATATTACAAAAGGTCGCCTGCTGTCTTTTTATTCAGCATACTAAACATTACGGTTAACTTCGTCTAAACTTGCCTTCCATAATAGTATGAACTGCACTTGCAGACAAATCAGCACATGCGCAGTTCATATGTATGTGAAATCAAAGTGCGCATGCGCAGAATAGACCAGTCAGCATGTACATGTACATTTCGGCTATGGACGGGGACGAATTTTGTCGTGATGCTACTCATTTACCAAGAAAATAACAGCTCTTTTCTCAGCACAGTTGCAGATATTCCTGGAGATGAACTATCCACGTTTTCTTGTAATTCCAAGATCTTGATCCTGAAATCATAAAAAAAAGAGCAAAAATCAAAGAAAACTCTTTCGCTTCCATGTTACAACAGGTTTTGTGCCGTTTTTTTATTTTTATTTATTTATTTTTTTTTTATTTTTTTTTTTTTTTTTATTTTTTTTTTTTTTTTTTATCTTGCGATTTACATGTCAAGAACTTGGAAATCTTTTAAAATAATATTTTTTTACCCGGCATTTACAAGTAAATGGACAACTTTTAGCCATTCTGACGTCAAATTATTTATTCTTAATTTTCAATGTCATTGTTCTGTATGCTTAAAATCTGGTATAAGTATCCCAATGCTTTACATTCACGGATGTGTACCGCCATCAACAATACATTGTCTCATAGAAGGAAAGGAACTACATATAAGCCTTGCTTTCGTTCAAATCCTTCGTATGTTGTATTAATTTGTGAACTTTTTAAATAAAATATGTTTAAACCAAATTATTTGCAAAACTTGTTCCATTTATTTATCTATTATTTATTTATATTACAACAATACGGTAATAACATGATTAGCAGACGATTCACATGAAATGCCAAGCTTTACTTTCTCTGATAAATACAATACAAGAAATATTTCAACATGTATTCTGCTGCAGTTAAGGGTTTATAACCTACCTTGGAACATGTTCATATTGACTTAAACATAAACACTGTCTTAGTAACTGTATAGGAAAGTGACTGGAGTTGAAAGCAAGAGCTGTCACCTTACAGCATAGTTCTTCTGACAGATGTCCGACGGAAACTCCAAAGTAGGCTTTATAAGCTCATTTCTCAGTGCTTCTACTGGGTTCGATTAATCGAATAATCGATTAATTGATCGATAAATTCCACAAAAATGACCATCATTACAGATTTGCTAATAATCGATCATTTAATTTATGTGTTTGTTACTTTACTTTACCGTATTTACCCTTAGTATTCAAACTTCTCACCATACTTCATCTAAAATTTGAACAAGTCCAATTTACTACCCATTGTTGTGTCTAAAAATAGCTGGATGAGTGGCAAACAGTGTAGACCCTGATGAGACGCCGCGTTTATAAAGTATAACAGATGATAGGGTCATGCTCAGACAGGTAGAATTATGACCAAATCTTCAGTGATTACTAATCGATTATCGATCACAATGGCAGGACTGATAATCGATTATCTTTTCAGCTCCGATTAGCCAGCCTTAGTTCGAACCCACGTCATGCGAGCTCTGACCAGTGCAGCGATGTCGCCTAGCACTGTAACGCCCATCGTCTTTACCAGTCGCGGTACCGAGACAACCCACGTTGTCTAAAAAACTTCCTTACAAAATCACCATTGTTTCTAGAACCGTATGTTAAATTCATTTTTTCAACAAAACGATTCAATGAAACTGAGCCCCCGGCCTACATTACTTATCACGTCCTTATTGATAACGGTTAATTTACAAACGTTACAAACTACATTTATAATATACAAGTAAAATCATTAAATATCTAACTTTTAGAGTATATTGCACGGCTCGTCAATGTTGGGCGATAAGGCAAATTTTGGTTAGTGCTCTATAATCAAGCCGACTTTGTATCAATTTTGTTATTGATCAATTCTTTTGGTGGCTTTTTCATAAAGTTAAGCAACGGAGATCGCGGTTAGTAGCTGGATGGGTGACCGCGGTGCTTGACTTCGTGGAAGACTCGACAAACGCATAGGCATTCGACGGAATATTTGTGTGTGTGTGTGTGTGTGTGTGTGTGTGTGTGTGTGTGTGTGTGTGTGTGTGTGTGTGTGTGTGTGTGTGTGTGTGTGTGTGTGTGTGTTTTGTTTGTTTGTTTTTTGTGTGTTTTTTTTTTGCAGATTATGAGAGAGATCTGGAAATATCCTTTAGACACTATTAAGTTTCAATGCGATCGGTTGCGAAATAACAAAGACGTAAAACATCATATTCCTATAGTGTTGTATTGTCTATGGGGGTGACATTTTGCAAATAATTTATTTCATAACCGATCGACTTGAAATTTGGTAGAAAGGTAAAAATAGGCTAACATTTTATGGTATGTAAAAAAAAATCACAAATATACAGTCGAGTGCCTGTGGACAAACGCTACAGAAAGACTATACGGGCCGTGCTTAGCTGTAAGAGCTGGTTAGCGACGTTTTCAAGAATGACACTCCTTCATCAGAGCGTCATTCATATTCTCATATACAGTATACGTTACTTTTATTTGCACAAAATGCCATTTTTTGGTCGATTGTTTACAGTCGAGCCAAAGTATACAAAGGCCAAAATTTCCTTAAGGTAGTTGTCCACATGATTATCATCGACCATTGCTATCAAATCGCGAAATTCTGGTAAAATTTATTTATAGCCGTGCTAGTCTTGTCGCTGTGACGTCATAGTGCTGTTGGTAGAAGGTTGGTAGAAGGTTGGTAGAACGCGGCGTCTGATCAGGGTCTGCATATCCAGCGGGAATACAACGTTGAAACAATGTCGATTAAACGTTGAGTTAACGTCTTTATGTGGAATCAATGTTGAATTGACGTCGTTTTAACGTTGTGTGCCTGCTGGGTTGTTTGCTTAAATTACGAGAAGTTTAGGATTAAATGAAACGGTCTAAAGTCCCCGTTCAAGACCTTTTTCTCAGCCTACACTCAGAGACAATCGACCCACCAGTGCTATCAGTGCTTTGATTACAGTACAGATTTATAATGATGCGAGTCAGGCAATCCTTTGAGTATCAATATATCAGGAGTTTCAATGTTACGGAGAGGAAACTGATGCATACAAAAACAGAGAAAATAATCTAAAAGAAGACATTACCAAAATCACTGTCATATAATTTCCTTGTTATAATTTGTGACTGTGGGATAAAGATAGATGATTGATAAGAGAGATTTTGATCATGCTAAAAGTCAGGTAGTCTCGACCGGAAGATATTCTGGTACCGTGCGGACCGTGTTACACATAGGGCATTAATATTTAGCACTCTGGGTAAATTTTTCAGAAGACGACATATTGAAATGTTTTTATGTTTCCCATGAAAACAGGGTTTGACATTTCATGGAAATTGTTGCATGAAATGTCAAATCCTGTTTTCTGAGAAAATAAGAAAAACATCACCAATTTGTCGTCTGCTGAATTTGCCCAGACAGAAGTGAAGGTTATTGCACTTAAATCGGCCATGTACATTCGGATATGTGCGTCAAGCGTGATCTGTCTTCGCTGGGCGCTCGCGTCGAAATGTATTTTTTCTTACGTTGATGCTCATACACTCGCGAACTATGGAGGCCCATTTCAGCCGTACGCCTACACAATCTTCCCATGACGATATATTTTCAGTTACGTTAGCCCATTGTAGTCTGGAAACCCCTAAAAGCGTAACTGGCAAACAGTGCAGACCGAGATCAGACGCCACAGAACGCGGCGTCTGATCTGGGTCTTCACAGTTTGCAAACACTTCAACCATTTTTCTCTAGGAATATCTAAATCACATAGTCTGACGTACCTGAAATCGAAATTAGAACTTTCCAATATATAGTGTGGGGGAGTTCATTCAGGCTACAATGGGTTAGCTAGTCTTTCTGTTGGTATGGGTGGAAGGTAGGTATACACTTTTGTTGAAACTTTCGATGGGTTGGTCCTGGCTTTTGACAGGAAGGACCTTGTCTCATCTGAGGCAAGATCAGTTGGTTTAGGCATTTTCTCATCTATATATCCAAGTCTTCTCTTTCTCCCTCTCTGGGAGACGGCTTACTGTCAACTCAAAATCCAACAACAACAAACATACTTTCTGAAGGCGATCCTTAGAAGACTATGCATATGAAGACGTTGACTTGAGCCCCACCTCAACCCACCGTGTTCGCAAAAATGTTTGGTTACCCATTTTCACCACGCGGTTCTTAAAATTCTTAATCCTTGACACACTAAGCATAATTGTAGCAGACGGCCGCTTAGCAAAATTTATCAGTCGACAAGTCGACATATTATTATTATTTTTATTATTATTTTTATTGTTATTATTATTAATATTATTATTATTCAGAGAAAATAGAATTATGCATTTCATGTGATCTTAACAAATGATTCAAATGAAAGGCCACGCCTGATTTTTTTTTTTTTTTTTTTTCTGAAAAAAAAAAAATTAAAAATTATGAGATCAAAATTTCGTCTGCTAGAGTTGTGATGTGAGAACACGATACGTTCTTGGTATAGTCCAAACGATCGCTTCATCTGCCTTTGCTTGCAGACGACAGTTTTATTTCTTTTTTCTTGATTTACCTAGAAAATGGGATTTGACATTTCATGCTAATTGTCACCTAAGGAGACAATTTGCCTGAAATGTCAAATCTTTTTTTCTGGGGAAAAAGAAGAAAAAAATCATCGATATGTCGTCTGTTGAATACTCATAGCATTTCGAAACATTTTATCCATTTTTCTCAGAAAATAGGCTTTGGCATTCGATTCAAATTTCAATTTAAATGTCAGTTGAATGTCAGTTTATTTCTAGGAAAAATAAAAATATGCAAATGTAATGTCTGTTCTGGGGCCATGCCAAAATATAGACAACCCCCTTTATACCGACCTCAGTGAGGCGATTCTAACAAATATCCAAAACATGTGTTCTCTGAGGAAATAAGAACAAAACAGTACCTTTCTTACATATAAATCTGCTCATTAAGGATTCTTTAACAGCTAATTCATTTTAATGGCAACGTCTTTACGTCTTTAGGAACAAATGCTGTCGTTATAACAAGGGTTCACTGTACACATTTTTTTGTTTGTTTGTTTTGTTTTGTTTTGCTTTTCTTTTTTTTTTCAGACAGAGTTCACTGTTAAAAACATGCACATGTCAGTAAGATAAAATAAGATTGCACTTTTTGTTCGGCGACAAAAATCAATTCCTGCCAACAATAGTGCCACGCCCAAATTCCAGTATATCGCCTTGCAAAGTATATTAAATCCATATCTTAACCTACCTGATATATTTTTCACCAGATATTAAATCCTGACTGACAGTCTGTTCTGGGTCCAGCCTGGTCTTTATTAAAATGTCTTTCCTTCACATCATAAAACAATTCATAATATTGAGAATGTACATGTATTTCCATGAGTCTTTTACTTTCCAGTTTTCCACTGAAAACATATCAAATGACACAGCGTCACGTGACCATGCATGACATTTGCGCTAAGTAAGCAGTTTAACCTTTAGAATACTCTGAGCTAATAAAGCGAACGACACACTTAGGTTACTTTTTTTCTTATTGTTTTTTGCAGAAAATAAGGTTGGAAATTTCATGGAAATTATCTCATTGTGGGATGTCAAACCCCATTTTTCTGAGAAAAGGAAGACTATTATTTTCTAAAAGTTCTTTGCTGATTCTTTTACCCAGCATGGTAAACGTTAAGATGACAATAGCGACAATCAAAAAGATACCATACGCATGTATTGAGGTTTATTTGGAGTTCGCAGTCTCAGATCAGAAAACATACGTCCGCCGCCATTTTATAGGTAATTCCATATGTTGTATAGTTTTTAATCTTTATCACTCTCTAGGCTAATTCAGCAGACGACAAATTAATGACATTTTTTTTCACATTTTTCCAAGAAAACGTGCTTCGATATTTCCTGCAAATTGTCTCCATTGGATGGACCTCCATTGGATGGAGACAATTTGCATGAAATGTCAAATCTTGTTTTCTGGGAAAAATACGAAAATGTTTCAAAATGCTAAGCATTAACAAGGTAGGATATACTTATAAGCAGTGCCAACCTGGATCAGACTATGCAGATACTCAGACTGATCTTAGACAAAGCAAATCGTATACGTGGCAAGCTACCTTTTCGCTTGTGACGCCCAGCTTGATTCTGATCAGGTAAAAGCTCCTGAGAGACTCTGAAGAGAAAATAACCCTTCCTCATATGTAAACAACAGTAAACTATGTCAGCAAGCGCATGCGCGCAGTCTGACCAGGCTGTTACCCAGCAGACACATAATGTTCGTACAATGTCGTATTAGCGTCGATGCAACGTCTTGACGTTGCATCAACGTTAATCCGACATTTTATTTTATTGTCAGCGGTGAAATCAGTGTATATCTGATGAAAATAAAAGTGGTATCAATCACTAGTGAATTGATATCGTATCATTTCACTATAGTGAATGATACGATTTATATTATATTTTCACTCTTCGCTTTGGACGACTTCGGTTTTCTTCACTGTTTCAGAAGTGGATGTTACCTCCACTTCAGATTTTTGAACACCTCTAACTTCTTTGTTTCTGAACTAAACTATCAAGTGTTGGTATGCATTTTCTTAGTTAGAATGTAAGGAACATTATGGTATCAAAATTATTTTGATTCGCCGAAACTTTTTGTTTTCTGTCTCTCCAGCGGTTCACATGTTAAGCACTGAGCGTCGACGCCATGACGTTCATGTTCTGTTTGGTGACGTTACTTATGACGTCAGAAACGCGCATTGACGGTGTGAACAATAAAATAAAAAGAAAATTTACTCTTTTTCTGTGAATACCATAAAAATTTTCATCTCGTGTAATGAAAACATTCAAATTTTCACTCGTGCTTCGCACTCGTGAAAATACTGATGTTTTCATTTCACTCGATGACAATATTTATGGTATTCACAGCAAAAGAATAAATATCCTCTATGTATAAACGTCATATGCCCGCTTGGAAGCTATTTGTAAGACACATACGGTAATTTGCCAAAACTGAATTTCCAACAAATGATTTTGCAGATTTCTGTCGTATGACCATGCATGATCGCAAGAAAAAAAAAAAAAAAAAAAAAAAAAAAAAAGAAAAATATATATATATATATATATATATATATATATATATATATATATATATATATATATATATATATATATATATATATATATATATATATATATATATATATATATATATATATATATATTGAGACAATTATGTTTAGTCAAGTACTGTGTGATATATAAGAACCGCTACGGCAAAAACGTACCTTCGGACATGTGCGCCCAGCGAACATTCAGATCAGACTGCGCATTCGCGCAGTCGCATTCGCGCAGTCTGATCAGAATCTTTACTGGGCGCATTTTGGATAGCAAAGATGCAAAGTTTCATCATGCGGACAACGAAGTCGCTGATCAGACTGTGCGGATGCGCTGGCTCATTTGAGTATTCTTTGGGCGCACATGTCAGAAGGTACTTTTTGTCACGTTGCGGCGCAAAAACTGAAAACTGCAATACAAAAGAATCATTTTCGTCTCATATTTGAGTGCTATAATGTGAAATTTGTGACCTTTGTGACCTTTTCCGGTCAGTTTCTTTATTTTTCATATCTTACTTCAGTAATGCCACAGGTAACAGGATAGCTGTTTTCAGAGAAAATTAGCATTGCCATTTCAGGTGAATCGACTGCTAGGGAGACGATTCACATGAAATGTGAAGGCTTTTCTTTCAGTTTAAAAAATAATGATAAAAAAAGTAGAATGTCGTCTACTGCAATGTTGCTTGATGCTTTAAGAGTTAAACTCAGAAATAGGCCCCGGATTTTTTTATATCAAATTACAATATGCAAGCCTAAGGTAAAAGAACTTTATTCCATATACTGTTGACTCTCAATATCTCAAACACTGATAACTCAAACTACTGCTTAAGTCAAACTAAACTTTGGAAAATACTGGTTTAGTTTTGCTTTAATCTTTTTACATTTCAAATCCTGTTATCTCAAACTGCTGTTATCTCAAACTGAATGGTTTCTGGCCCCTTAGTGTTTGAGATAACGAGAGTCCACTGTATATAAAGCGATGGTTTACACCATCCTGCACATCTGTACTGCCTAAACATGACCGTTCAGTATTCCGCTTCAACAGTCAAACTATTGCATACAGACAAACCCGCCTAAAGAGAACCGGGTACACATGGTGGTTTTACTCCAAGGGAGACAACCCGTGACTTCCTATTTGCTTTTCTGTACACCAAGTCCCTTCTGAAAAAGGGTCTACTGTAAAAGGAAAGAATTTGCTCCCTTTGGGAGCAAATTCTTTCCTTTTACAGTTGACCCCCTTTTAGAAGGAAGCCGAAGCCGAAGCCGAAGCCCTTGATAGTGTAACTGCTTCTCATTAGAAAGAGCCGGTCTCCATAGCGCAGTCGTCAGAGCGTCTGACTGAAGATCCAGGGGTCGCAAGTTCGAATCCCAGCTCAGCCACATAACTTTCTTGGAAATTGATCATGAAATCAATTCGATGTTCATTCTCCCCTTTTCGCTGATTCAGGAATGACAGTTGTCAGTTACTGGCGATCGTATGTGCACAAAGTACTGGTTAACCACGTTAACCACTTAGAGGACCAAGCCTGCCCCGGAAAAATGTGAGTAGGTTAACTGACCGGTTCGACATTATCTTTAACAGTGTTAAGATCTGGGGCGTAAAACTCAACCTCAAAACATATTTAAAGGGGACTGGATACAAATGGATGGTTTTGCGCCTTTCTTAATAAGGGAGACAACTTTTTGTGACTTCACGTTTGCTTTCCAGCACACGAATTTCCCTCTGATAAGTGATCTACTGTAAAAGGAAAGAAAGGGAGCAAATTCTTTCCTTTTAGAGAGGACCCCTTTTTAGAAGGGGGCCGAAGCAATTTTGAAAAGTTGCGTTCCTTGAAAGAGTATCTGTTTCCGTTCAAGGGAAAAAGGTTGACACAGGATGTAACTTTAATCGATAAACCATGCGTTCTGATACAAATTTGATCAAAATCGGATGACAACTAAGGAAGCTATTGAGAGTTGAAGATTTTTAAATTGCTTTTATAGGCATCGCCATTTTGATTATTAAATGAGAATTTATGACGTCATATAATTAAATATGCAAACGTTGAATAAATAATATTTGCAATAATAGTTTGCCTCTATACTTGCGCAAACAGCTTTTTCTCTATGTATAATTATGTGGAATTTGCTTGAAAACCAGACTGCTTTGTGTCAAAAAGAAGATTTTGTTTAATATTTTCAATTGCTTAGCACTTCATTAAATATTCAAAATGGCTGCATCCGTGACTAAAGTTTTGAAATCTTTAAAAGGGTTAACTGTCTTAATTTTTCTCCTAGTTTGATCAAAGTTTGTTTAAACGGTACTTTATTTGTCTAAACCCTTGCAGAAAATATAAAACAGAACCTATCATATATGGCCTATATATAAAAGGGACCCAGGCGAGTCAACTGATTTAAAGATCTGGGCCCAGTTGTTCAAAGCGTCGTTAGCTTAACGAGCTCGTTAAGGGTCATTTCCTTAACTGTTTTAGCAGATTCAATATACAATATTCTGATATTTTTTGCTGAAAAATGTGAGTAGCTTTTGCATTGCAAAAGCTACTCACATTCTTTCAGCAAAAAATTTCAGCATATTTGCGTATCATTCGATGTAAATTTTAGCGAATCGTTAACTAACGGCATCGTTAGTTTCGAACAACTGGGCCCAAATTTGTATCAAAATACATGGTTCGAAAAGATCTTTCATTTCAGATGGATTCTTTGCCAACCTTGTTTTCCCCTTTAAAGGCTGATACCGGAGCTAATTTTGATATAACCTTACCTTTTTTGTCTGAAAATACATTTCCAAAAGAAATTCAGCTTCTCCTAGTTTGCTATAAAATGCTTCTGAGGACTGTGCAATAAAGTGTTATAGGAGAAAATATTGTCTCAATACGTAGTTTTCTAACTAGGCTACGCAGTCAAGTTAGGTCAAAGGGGTGTGGGTGGGGGTGTAAAATGATATCAATTGAACAGTGATTATAACCTAATTACTTTAAAAGTTTTTTGGTACATTTGTATTTTATTTTTTTTTTATGATAAGCATGTATATTTCTTTCACAATGAGTGCAAATTTTTCAGACCCTCAGTGAGAGCATAAATTATTTTCATGAAACTTAGAGTAACAGAACACTTATTCTAATTAATATCACGGACAGCATAAGCTTCAAAACAATAGTCTGGTAAAATCAGTTTGAAACAAAACTGAAGCTCCTGTGATTTTCGTTACATCTATAGTAGCTCCGGTATCAACCTTTAAGTGGGGGTGGTTGGATGTGGCGACTGTGTGGTGTATCTTACGTCCCCGGGGCGTCCAACTGATATTGGCTTACAGGTGAGCAAGGCTTGCTATCCTTGTAGCAGGTAAAGGTAGAGGGGGAATGTTTTTATTTCTTTGTTTCTTTCCTTTTATTCCTGTGTTTTTTTCTTTCTTCCTTGTCCCGCTCTTTTATCCCCTCTACTATCTCTTCAATTTCTTTTCTCCCTTTCTCTGGGAGACGACACAAAATGACCCAAAAGGGTTGGCGTGTCGTTATACCCCAACACAATCAATCAATCAACCTTCAAGTAAGAACAGTTTACCTTATTTTAGAGAATGTATGTAGACAGTAACTTTCAATGGTGTATACAGGGAGTTCGATGCAAATGAGACTTGTCATGTGAAAATATGCCTTTAGAGGCATACTCGAACAGTATAGAGCGAAGCCGCACACTTTGCCACAATTTATATATACATTCTAAGTATCCAAGGAGTATGTACACGGACAGCGAATGTCCTGGTCAGACTGAGCATCTGCGCAGTCTGATCTGGGCCTTCGCTGTCCGCATACGCTCAAGGATCCTTTTCATACAGCTTTTTTTTTTTTTTTTAATTGCGAGCTATTTATAGCAACTTCTGGTCATGATGTACAAACAAAATGATTTAAAATGCACACGACTTCCTTGATGTTATCTTGTTGGATACACGTTAATATTTTAATATACATATTTGAAATGTAAACAGCGTTAAAATGTGACCAGTCGTTTGAAGCATTCTTTTGGTTTGCGAAAACTTTGATAAATCAAAATTTATCGCAAGTCGCATCCTTCAGTGTGACGAAGATTGAGGGTTCTTCAAAATATTTTCTTGAAAGTTTGAAATGTACTTTAATTAATCCATTTATGCCTAGCGGTCCATAAAATGGATATTGACAATCAGTGTAGACCCAGATCAGACGCCGCAAAAAACGGCGTCTGATCAGGGTCTACACTGCTTGCATTAAATTCCGGAATTTCTATAAAACATGGTAATGATAAAAACTAACCAGACACCCCTTCTATTGGAAATGGACCTGCCCAAATACTTGAAGTAGAAGAATCCATTCGGTGTAAATGGGTTAATATTTACTCCAGGGATCAATATATAAACTGATTTTATTTTTTGGATTTTATCGATGTGTAAAACATCTATGAATCACATGAACTTAAAGGGAATAGCAAGGTTGGCGAAAAATGTAACTGAATTTAAAGATCGTGATAAACCATGCGTTTTGCTGCAAATTTGATCAAAATGGGATAAACAATTTTTTATGGGTGGAGACGGCGGGTCCGCTATGTTGAATGTTTAATGAGGCTTAAATTTAAGACGCCTTAAAAAATATAGAAAACTTAAATCCATTATATTTACAACATTATTTTGCTCTAAATTTGTGTATATAGATTCTTGTCTAGACATACATTGATTTTGCTTGAAAACTGCACCATTTTCTGTGAGAAAGAAGATATTATTTAATATTTTGAAATAGTTAGAACCTCATTAAATATTCAAATGGTGGCAACCTTGACAAAAGATTTGTAATTTTTAAACGTCAACTTCCTTAACTTTTATCCCATCTAGATAAAATTTGCTTCAATATACAGTTGACTCTCGATATAATGACCTCGCTTATCTCGAATAACCGCTTATCTCGAAGTGAAAATCTGGTCCCTGTTTTAACTTGGAAAGCTAATAACAGGTGACGAAATATTGGCAATTTCTCCTCTTTTCCACAATATTTCATCATATCTCTAACTTCACGAGACAAGTTATATATTCATTTGTGAAAAGTGGTTGTTCGATTTATTTTTCATCAATTCTGCAAATCTGATATGTCCGGATATCTCGAAGCATTTCAGAAAGTCCAATGGAATTCGAGATAACAAGAATCGACTATACATGGTTTGTCAAGATCTTTCATTTGAGAGAACCTTGCTTTTCCCTTTAAGGTAATATGCCTATTGGGCTTTATTTAGTTTGTGAGTGATCCACCGGTATTTACACATTGATAAAATCCACAAATAGAAAATTCATTTCGTATAATTCCAACGGGTAAGAGGGTCCTGCAAAAAGTTTTGTCACTGGGTTCGGATTACTTCAGTGCTACGTTTTATCAAAACATATTTTTATTACAAACCTTCAAAGTATTCCCCCTTTACTGACACACATTTTTGTAATCTTTTTACCCAGTCGCGAAAAGCAGATAAATAGTCTTCTTTTAGTATCTGTTGGAGACACTGATAAATAGCTAAGCAAAGAGAACTTCTAGACGTATACTTATTTCCAGAAAGCATTTCCTTAAGCCTTGGAAATAAAAAGAAGTCACGGGGACTCAGGTCAGGTGAATAAGGTGAATGGTTTAAAACTTTCACCTTTTCAGAAGCCAAAAAAAGATTTAACAACCTCACACTTATGAGAGGAGGCGTTGTCATGTAAAATGTGGACTCCTGGCCATCCTTTGTTTGGTCGTTTCTTATTGTAAAACTCTTTCACTTTCTTCAGTACAGAATTCTTGTAGAATCGGCCAATGACTGTATGACCAGATGGACAAGGCACTGGAACGACTGGCCCACTTGAATTAAAGAAAATTGCGTACATCTTTTTCGAACATGGTTCTCTTGGCAATACATGGGCGTTTTTTTTTTTTTTTTTTTGTTTTTTTTGTTTTTTTTTTTTTTTTTTATCTTTTCGCTTCCATTGCTTATCATAAGCCCTTTTTTGTGGCTCAAACATGTGCATCCAGGTTTCATCACCTGTTAGCAAGTTAGAAATAACCCGACTATTACAGTCCTTGTGTGTTTTCAAAAGTTCCCGAGCACATTTAAGGCGTTGTGTCTTTTGCTCCTCAGTGAGCAAATGAGGTTCCCACCTAGCGCAAACCTTTCTCAGGTCCAAACGCTTTTTCAGAATTGTTTGCACACTGCCTTCCTTCTGATATGCCAGTACAACTAGCTATATCTTTGACAGACAATCGCGCATCCTGTTTGACCACAATCTTTACAGCAGCGATGTTAGCCTTGGTAAGAGAGGTTTTAGGCCTTCCAGGACAGGTATCATCTTCAACAGAAAATTTCCCAGCTATAAAAGCTTTAACCCACCTAAAAACTGTGCGCACTGAAATGGTCTGAGGTCCATATATACAACACAATTCATTAAATATCTGCTTTGAATCTATAATAAGCCTAATGCAGCATTTAATATAGCTTCGAATTTCCGTCTTCTGGTCCATGTTCCAATGTAACAAGTAAATTGGCCAGTGTATATGACTGCATCTATTTCAATTTGAAATAACTCGGTCAGTTGGAAAGCAATTTGCACGAAATAAACGGGTATCGTTAGCTATTCAACACACCATTCAAGTGCAGTGAAGCATTCAAAAATATACCTGGGATATTACTAAGTAAGCCAATTAGTGACAGAACTTTATGCACGACCCTCGTATATTTACATTGGAAGCATGAGTAAACAGGCTTATTTTAGAATTCTACGCAAAGAAAATAGGTCCAAAATTCCTGCTCGGTCGATTTATCGAAGTGTAAATGTCATTTCGCAGTTGAAATTACTCTAAATTAGTGTAAACCTATTGAGACGGAGTTATATGATTATAGTGATATCTGTACAAAATATACATTAAGTGCAATCAACCCTCTTTATACCGACATTCAATACAACGACAAAATTCATTATAATGACAATTTGACTGGCATGAAACTTTTGCTCGAGGTGACAGTTAATCTAGGCCCGGTTGTTCAAAGCGCCGTTAGCTTAACGAGCTCGTTAAGGGTCATTTCGTTAACTGTTCTAGCGGATTCAATACACAATATTCTGATATTTTTTGCTGAAAAAAATTTGAGTAGCTTTTGCAATGCAACAGCTACTCACATTTTTTTCAGCAAAAAATTTCAGCATATTTGTGTATCACTCGATTAAAATTTTAACGAATCGTTAACTAACGACATCGTTAGTTTTGAACAACTGGGCCCTGAAAATTATGCAAGAATATTGTATTTAATACTTCAAGAAACATATGTTTTGGATATTTGTTAGAATCGCCTCACTAAAGCGGTTCTAAAAATATCCAAAACATATGTTCTGTAAGGAAACAATAAAAAAAAGAAAACAAGGCCTTTCTTACATACCATTCTGCTTATTTTCTTTACAACAGAAAAATCATTTCAATACCAACATCCTTGGTAACAAATGCCGTCATTGTAACGGAGGTTCACTGTAACGGTGAGATTTTTCGATAATGTTTCAGTAACATACATATCGGGTCGATGTATTGTATTCCTTTTGTATGTACAGTCGAACTTCAATGGCTCGAACATTACGAAAACACGCCTATTCAAATACATTGAAAATTTTACAACCAAAAACTGAAAATGTTCAAATAATAAAACTCTGATATTTTTTCATATTTCTTTTCAAAACATAGATTGTGGGTACTCGTTCGAACCACCTCGGCGAGGCGGTTCTAATGAATATCTACAATCTATGTTTTGAATTATTTCTTCTCAAAATATAGAATGTGGGTACTCGTTAGAACCGCCTCGGCGAGGCGGTTCTGACGAGTATCCATAATCTATGATTTTTAGCAGAAATAAGAAAAATAATGTATATAAAAGTGCGGTTTAAGGGGGTCAAAATTATATAGGCATGTTTACGTGATGGCTCTAGATATGGTTAGTTTGAGCAACTGAGAGTTAATCATAACGCCCGGTCAGGCGGCAAACTAGTGGAGATAATTTAGGGATGTCTTTTAGAACTTCTATAAAAGTAAATGAAATTTCCTACGTTTGAAAGAAGTGAATAAGGCGAAAATTGGTTCCCCTTGTTTGGTTATCTCCGACAGGTGGCGTTATGTAAGAGCACGAGAATTTCAAAGTGGACTAGGCAAGAATTCAAGTATTGCTCATTCTGCTTGAAGTTCATACAAGTTCGTTAGAATACAATACTCTGGGATACATAATAATAAATAGTATTATTTTCTGATTCATGTACTACTCATAGGTGTAGCGCTCAATACGCACAAAAAAAAATATTTTTTTCTTTACCTAGGGGCTACTCTTAAAGCAAATTCTTTCCTTTAACGGCGAACGCAACCTTAAAAGGTATTGTGCTTTAATGTAAAGAACTTTACAAACAATGAATTTTGACACAAATTTGAACAAAATCGGTGGAAAATTAAGTAAGTTATAGACAATTGAATATTTTAACATTGGTGTTATGGGCGCCGCCATTTTGAATATTTAATGAGGTGTCACAAAATTTAGAATTAGTTTTATAAAGGTAGTCATTCTTATAAAGATGGTTTAGTTTGGGGGGAAATGATTGCTTGTCACTAGAATTAAAAGATTATAAAAATCTGTAGCAAAATTATTCTTAAAAGCCCTTTATAATTTGGTTTTGCATATTTAATTTGGGCTTTGTGACGTCACAAAGCCTACAGTATGGCGGCATCCATGACAGTCATTTTAAATATATACAAACCATCATAACTTCCTGATTTCTAGGCCGATTTTGAAAACTCTTGCATCAAAATAAATGGCTTGTTAAGCACTTTACTCCAAGATATACTTACAACTGATATTGCGTTCCCCTTTAAGCGTAATGCCATATGCTTACACCAAAAATAATATTTCTTCTTCGTTTTCCCTATAGAATTTTATTGAATGTTTATCGCAGGTGAATAAACGTTTATCAGAGGTAGTGGCGCAAGGGAATAGTATATTTAGCGTACTCATTATAATCTTCTCGATGAGGCATTTTTAATGAGTCCACAAACATACATTTTCATCATAAAATAAGAAATGTTCCCTAAAATATCCCTAAATCTTTGTTTACGTGAGCTATCAGAAGAATTCCCTTGGGACTCAAAAAAAGAGTTCGAATCACCCCTTGTTACACCGACACTCGCTAGAACGACAAAATTTGTTATAATGACAATTTGAATGTCACGAAACCTTCGCTTAAGAGGTGACAGTTAATAAGAAATTAGGAAAGTATATTGCATTAAACCTTCAAGCAACATATGTTTTGGATATTTGATAGAGTCGCCTTAATTAGGCAATTCTAACAAATATCCAAAACATATGTTCTGTGAGGAAACAAGAATAAAACAAGGTCTTTTTTACATATCATTCTGTCCATTAAGGATTCTTTACAACAGCAAATTCATTTTAATGGCAACATCTTTGGGAACAAATGCTGTCGTTGCAACGAGGGTTCACTGTATTGAGGTTTTGATGTATGTGGCCTAAGGCTTTGTGTTTAATCTTTTACCATGGCTGATTCGAACTCGTTTTTGTGTCCCTAGGGAATTCTAGGGTTCCCACAGCCTTACATAAAAAAATAAGGTTTCGTTTTCCCTATAGACTTCTATTAAGTGTTTATCGCAGGCGAATAAAGGTTTATTGGAGGTGGTTGAGCAAAGGACAGTCTAACCTCAATGGCTCGAACATCGTTGGGACCATGGAAATTTGTTCTAGATATGGGTAGTTCGAGCCATTGAGGGTTAATCATGGTAGTTCGAGCCATTGAGGGTTAATCATGGTAGTTCGAGCCATTGAGGGTTAATTTTAACGCCAAGTCAGGAGGCAAATGGGTGTAATTTAGGGATGTCTTATCGATATTCTTTTTAATATTGGTATGTTGAGTATACTCATTAAAATCGCCTCGATGAGGCGATTCTAATGAGTACACACTACATACATTTCATGAGGAAATAAGAAAAAATCCTTAAAATATCCATTAATATTTGCTTTCTTGGGCAATCAAGAGAATTTCCTAGGGAATCAAAAACGAGTTCGAATTAGCCTAGGTAAACGAGCCATCGGTGTTTGAGTCATTGAGGTTTCACTGTACAGTATGTTGATTTCTACATTTTTTTCATTTTGCGTTGTAACAGTGCATGCACATTCGTGTAAGAGCGCATGCGCAACAATCTGTGAACATGTGCAGTCGTTCCGGAGAAACACAGTTAGCAGAGGAGTATTCGATTCTTGTAGATTTCTATAGTCTGACCCCGTGGTCATATAACTTTTTTCATGCTTAATTCAAATGAGCATGAAATTTTCCTGCTAATAAATCTCAAATTACTAACAATTGCAAATTCTTTCTTGCTAAACATAGCTGAGCTTGAAATTTTCTCTGCTAATAAATATGAAAATGCCAACTATTGTTGGCATTTTCATATTTCTTAGCAGAGAAAATATCATGCTCAGCTGAGTTGAGCGTAAAAAACGTTTTATCGCCTCGAGGCCTGGTCTTAGCATATGCAGTCTGTTAGCGTCTATGCAAAATGTAGAATTTTCTATACGTTTCGACATTTTGCGTTGTAACAATGCGCAGTTCACACATTGCCGAAGACAGGATATGTCACGACGATGCGCTTTTTGCACCACCATTTTGTAACGTAGAAAACTGTCCGTCTATAACCGCTTTTTCAATCAAGCTTCTAAATTCCACTGGAACTTTGTTTTGCACCTGTCTAATCGTGTCCAATCTTTCGAATCTCGCTAACAAGTGTGACTCGACGGAGTTTAGATACTCTGAAATTTGCATATCCTGAAGTTTTGTTTCTTGTCTTTTGTAAAGATGACTTGCGATAAAAGCCACGATCCCAAGACTATAAACACACACCGTGACAACAACGAACAACATTGCGCCCTGATAATCCTCGGCTATGGTAAGAAATTTATCCTCCGTCGGCTGTGTAGCATCTTCAACATAAACATGACCTTCCTTAGTCAACGAATACGTCACAAATGTTATATCCGACGTTTTGTTTAAGAGTTGTAAAGGTAGTGCCATCTTGGCGTATCACTCCTGTCCCAGTTTCGTCAAATGTGAAGTTTCATGAAAAGTAGACGATCTGTAATTTTAAAAATAACAATAGAATGCAAACGCTGGTGGCATCAGCTTTATGTCATAATGCACAATGTGAAAAAAAACAACAACCTTTCTCTGTTCGTCGACATATACTACTGTACTATAGTATTGGTTCTGTACACGGACAACGAATGCGCAGGCTGATCAAGGCCTGCGGTGTTCTCAAAATGCATAAGGGTCCTTTTCATGCGATTTGAATTATATGTGGTCCACAAGTCTAAAGATCTTAGTCACTAAAAAATTATAATACATTCTTAAAGGAGAACGCAACCTTTAAAACCCGGTGTGCTTTAAAGTAAAGAACTTTACAAACAATGAATTTTGACACAAATTTGATCAAAATCGGTGGAAAATTAAGTAAGTTATAGGCAATGGAATATTTTAACATTGGTGGAATGGGCGCCGCCATTTTGAATAGTTAATGAGGTTTCATAAAAATTGAAATTCGTTTCATAGAGGTAGTTATTCTCATAAAGTTGGTTTATTTTGGGGGAAATGATTGCTTGTCACTAGAATTAAAAGATTATAAAAAATATTTAGCAAAATTATTCTTAAAAATCCTTTATAATTTGGTTTGTATATTTAATTTGGGCTTTGTGACGTCACAAAACCTACAATATGGCGGCATCCATGACAGCCATTTTAAATATATTCAAACCACCATAACTTCTTTATTTCTATACCGATTTTGAAAACTCTTGCATCAAAATAAATGGCTTGTTAAGCACTTTACGCCAAGATATATACACAACTTACATTGTGTTGCCCTTTAAGAGTAACCCTGTAATGCGTGATTCGAGAAAAAGGACCTATATATCATATGTGGGCAACAAACACCCAGATCAGCGTGTTCATTCGCGCGGTCTTATCAGGGTCTTCATTGCCCGATACACATACTGTAGAATTTATACTAAGCTGTAATAGTTTGCGTTGAGGTTTTTTACGGACCAGTCAACCCATCAGGGTCATGTCGAGCGCGGTCATTATACCTATTCACAATGTTCCTGGGCAGGCTTAGTCCTCTGAGCGGTTAATCAGTACTTCGTCAGTACCTGACAACTGCCATTCTTGAATCAGCGGAAGTAAGGAATGACCGTAGATCATTTCACGAACGTTATGTGGCCGAGTTGAGTTTCGAACTCGCTGCCCATGGATCTGTAGTCTAACACGCCACTGACTATGCTATGTAGTCCGGCTAGCTGTAACAATGGTAGCAGTGGTGCTAATTATTCTAGCACTACTGCTGCTGTTATTACATATTAAATCAATAGCTATGACAAGTATTAGCTTTCATAAAAAGCTTGGTCTACGCTTAGCACACAATGTGTGCTAAGCGTAGACCAAGCTTTATATGAAAGCTAATACTTGTTTATAAATGTTGTTGAGCAGTCCATGGAAAATAGTATTGGGCTAGTCCATGACCTTTCTTAATATGCTTCCGGAGCAAAGACAAACTCTAAAATTGTCTACACCTGTAGGCGTAGACAACGTCCATGGGCGTAGACAATAAATGTGTTACAATTATCGACTCGACCGACTCGATGGCTCCTTTACCTGACTGATTCGCACTTGTCCCTAATAAAACCTCGTTATCACAGTACAAAACCACTCATTTTGAGTTGCGAGAGACTATACAGGCAACCATATAATACAGTTTAAAAACATTATGTATAAGATACATAAGTAGTGTCCGTAAAGCACACGGATGAGACCTCGATCAGATTGCGCATGTGCGCAGATACGCAGACTGATCGGGCCTTCACTGCGTGCACAGTGTAGCTATAAGAATGTCTATAATAAGAGACAAAACCATTATCTGAAAATATGTCAGGACACCTTTGCACGGCCAAAATTAATTATAAATGAGATTTCATCTTCTAATAGAATTTTATTGCAGGTTTTGGCACTTACACGAACCAAGTCTCTGTTGGACATAACAAAACATGAACCAAGTCTCTGTTGGACATAACAAAACATGAACCAAGTCTCTGTTGGACATAACAAAACATAGTTTGTCTATGTTACTGAAAGTATCAAAGTGTGCTTCTAAGCCTCTTGCTTTAGCAAATAAGAAATCACAGAGATCCTGATACAGTGGACAAACTGTTACAATATGAAGTTTGTCCTCAACAAGTCCGTTACAATGAAAACAAATACGTTTGTCCACTGGTAGACGTTCCGAGCGCCCTATCTCTATTCTCAACTGAGCCCTCCGCATCTAAATTTCGCTAGTGCACTTCCTTAACGAAACAGACTTAGCATAATATTCTGTTCCATAATCTAGTTTAAACTTTCTATATGTTATAAGTTTATTAGACTGAGAAGGCCGCGTACCCTGATCTGACGTAACCTTATCTCATTACGGAAACACGCCTATTCAAATATACTGAAAATTTTACAACCAAAAAAGGAAACTTTTTAGATAAAAAAAATCAGATATTTTTCATATTTCTATTCAAAACATAGATTGTGGGTACTCGTTAGAACCGCCTCGACGAGGCGGTTCTAACGAGTACCCACAATCTATGTTTTTGAGCAGAAATAAGAAAAATAATGTATACCCCTGTAAACCCCAGTTTTACTATATAAAAATGGGGTTTAAGGGGGTCAAAATTATATAGGAATGTTTTCGTGATGTTTCCAATCGTCTTTAAAGTTTTCTAACATACGCTTTTCAATTATTATACAGTCGACTCTCGTTATCTTGACCTCGCTTATCTCGAAGTGAAAATCAGGTCCCTGTTTAAAAATAAAAATCTTACAACAGGTAACAAAATATTGTGTAAAAAAAGGAGAAATTGCTCCTTCTCCTCTTTTCAACAATACTTTCAATATATCTTTAACTTCATGAGTCAAATTACATATTCATTTGTGAAATGTGCTTGTTCGATTTACTTTTTCCTCAATTCTGCAAGTCTGATATGTCGAGGTACGGATATCTCGAAGTATTTCAGAGAGTCCCTTGGACTTCAAGATAATGAGAGTCGACTGTATTACGATCTTCGGCATCTACATTCAATAATTCTAACTGCTTTTCTATACGTAAATACCAATTTTTACAACTTGAGTTGCTTGTTTCACACATCCATTTAAAAACCTGGGCCCAGTTGTTCAAAGCTAACGACATCGTTAGTTAACGATTCGTTAGAATTTACATCGAGTGATACGCAAATATGCTGAAATTTTTTGCTGAAAAAATGTGAGTAGCGTTTGCATTGCAAAAGCTACTCACATTTTTTCAGCAAAAAATATCAGAATATAGTGTATTGAATCTGCTAAAACAGTTAACGAAATGACCCTTAACGAGCTCGTTAAGCTAACGACGCTTTGAACAACTGGACCCAGGTTATTAAACTCTGAGTTATTAATTCTATCATATGACATATTCTTTAATCGAAAGTAGGTTTGTAATACACATTTTCACTGGTTTGTGATTGGAGGGAGCCAACCCATATCACCATTAACTGCATTATTTGGAGCGTACCTTCCGACCCCAAGAAAGAATCGACAAGCACGGTTCTGAACAGCATTGATACAGGAGTATCCTTTGTTCCCCTGATACACGCGCCGTAACTAATTGTCGACCACACAATACTGTCGTACAGCTTGGAGAACACACCGTAGAGAAGACCACTGCAGCTTTAAATTTCGAAAGCAGCTATGAATAGG
>OZ024825.1:81572233-81582779 GCA_964016985.1 Anodontia alba
CTGAATGAGTGGCAAACAGTGTTGACCCTGATCAGACGCCGCATTCTGCGGCGTCTGATCTGGGTCTATACTGTTTGCTCAGGCGTGTCTGTCCATATAATATGGGTAATCAAAAGATTCTATAAATGGACAACAAAGACGCTAAGCCTTCGCTGTCCGTATATACTCGAAGGTACTTTTTCGCTTGGCGTTGCCCAAATGAAACCGTGAACGTGACCATCGACACACGTGGGCGCAATTTTCTGTTTTTGTGAGTGTGTTCATTGTTTCAAGAGTCATTGTTTTTAGAACCTATTTCACCACAACATGAGAAAACGTTCCTTAGCTCCCATGTGGGCACAGTGTGTGGGCAACTAATGGCCAGATCAACATGAGCGTCCGCGCAGTCAGATCAGCGCATTCGCTGTCCGTCGACAGCTTGAACACAGCGTAGAGAAACCATGTGACTTCAGATATTGTCCACTGACAAACTTCCGTCGGTTCGGGTAGGATATTCCGTGATATCGTCCATCGTATCGGGCGGATCTTATTAACGCTTAGCATGCTGGGTAAAACAAGAATATCGGTGAAACCGATGGATGCTCCCCGAACATGCAATAGTCGGAACAGGAAACATTATCCTAGATAAAGAGCGGTATACTGTGTATACTCACTGTACTTCAAAATGGAGTATCACAAAACCTGTTGGTGGACAGATAAGCTTGCCTGAAGGCACTGTCATACAAACATCAGCAACATAAAAGTTGGAATAAATGAAAGGAAGGGGCTTCAGGCATATACCCATCATAAAATGCAAAATATTTTAGACTTTAAAAAATCACCGACTAAAAAACAGCCACAGTGACCTTGACCTTGAGCCCAGGACCCTGAAAGTCAAACATGCTCCAACATTTGTGTGAAGTTATATTTAAACTTGCTAGAGATATTATCTTCCCAACATTTGTATAAAATTATATTAAAATCCATCAATACATGTAGGCACTAGAGGGATGACAATTTATATTTCTAAAAATAACCAGTGACCTTGACCTTAACCCCAGGATCCTGAAAGTTAAACTTGCTCGAGATATTATTACACCCAATATTTGTGTGAAGTTATATTAAAATCCATCAGCAAATGACGATGCTAGAGCGATGACAAAGATTTTTTCTAAAAATAGCTGCAGTGACCTTGACATTGAGCCCAGGACACTGGAAATTGAATATGCTTGAGATGTTATCATACTTAACATTTTTGTGAAATTATATTAAAATCCATCAATAAATCAAGGCACTAGAGCAAAAACAAAGTTTTTCTAAAAATAGCCACAGTGACCTTGACCTTGAGCCCAGGACCCTGAATGTCGAACATGCTCAAGATATTTAAAAGCTGCAGTGACCTTGACATTGAGCCCAGGACACTGGAAATTGAAATTGCTTGAGATGTTATCATACTCAACATTTTTGTGAAATTATATTAAAATCCATCAATAAATCTAGGCACTAGAGCAAAAACAAAGTTTTTCTAAAAATAGCCACAGTGACCTTGACCTTGAGCCCAGGACCCTGAATGTCAAACATGCTCAAGATATTATCATACCCAACATTTGTTTGAAGTTATATCAAAATCCATCAATAAATGTAGGCACTAGAGTGTTGACAAATTCTTTTCTAAAAATAGCCAGTGACCTTACACTGCAGCTTTAAACAAAGTAGCATGACTCTGTGACAAATCATCTAACCAGAAAGATTGAACAATATGCGCATCCCCTATTGCTGCTTAAGATTCCATTAAAATTTCGTTGAATTTCTGCCAGTATTTGCTAAGAATTTGCGTGGACACGAACAGTACCCTATATATTCATGCAGAACTCATCAAAGGGCAATAACTCTTGGAAAAATCATCGAACCAGAACACGCAGGTGATATGCACATCCACCTTCCATACTTAATATTCCCATGAAGTTTCAATGAAATCCGACTAGTAGTTTCCGAGAATTCGCGTGGACACGAACAGTACCCTATATATTCATGCAGAACTCATCAAAGGGCAATAACTCTTGGAAAAATCATCGAACCAGAACACGCAGGTGATATGCACATCCACCTTCCATACTTAATATTCCCATGAAGTTTCAATGAAATCCGACTAGTAGTTTCCGAGAATTCGCGTGGACACGAACAGTACCCTATATATTCATGCAGAACTCATCAAAGGGCAATAACTCTTGGAAAAATCATCGAACCAGAACACGCAGGTGATATGCGCATCCACCTTTGATACTTAATATTCCCATGAAGTTTCATTGAAATCCGACAAGCAGTTTCCGAGAATTTGCGTGGACAAGAGCGGGACGGACGCACGGACGCACGGACACACGGACGCACGGACGCACGGACGAAGCGGCGACTATATGCTCCCCCGAAATTCTTCGGGGAGCATAAAAATCAGCAGCCGACAATTTGATTTTTCCCAGAAAATAGACCTTGATATTCCATGCAAATTTTGCATGAAATGTCAGAGCCTATTTCCTGGGGAAAATAAGACAATTATTATTAATTTGTCGTCTGGTAAATTTACCCAGAGGGTGGTTGAGGGTAGACTGATATCAGTTGTAGATGTTAGTTTTGTCCATGATACCATGCCAAACCTACCACGCCACATTTTTAATGACAGATTTCTATCTGTCATTCCTTGCTGGCAGAAGCGTTCTCAAGTTGCTTCCGGCTCTCAAGTTGCTTCCGGCTTTCACTACCACTGAAATATGTGTCCGCTCAAAATGTAGTCCGATGCTATTAATATCTTTATAGCGCCGTGCAATTTTTAAAGCAGGCGACATTCAGAATTCTCCCTTATTTGCAGAGAAAACCAGACTAAGCATTTCATATGAATTGTTTGCCAACGGATGAATCGCATGAAATTCTCTGATATAATAAGACAAAAAATAAAATTGACATCTGCTACAGTCGTTGTATGCAGTCTAAGGGTTAACATATCAAAATACTTGTGTATCAATACGCCTGCGCTGGACTAAAGACGTGGCGCGAGAAACTAGACCGTAAGCCACTGTTACCAGCAATATAAACACTGTCTAATCAGCTATTACTCTCCAAATTAGATTCTGAAGATTTTTTATGCTTGATAATAAAAGAAAAAAAGGCTGTGCTCATAATCATGCTGCAAAGTGTTTTCTCCGATATTATCTGAGTGCGTTAGATATATAGGTTGTAAGGTTGATCTGCGCAATTTGTTGTTAGCTATTAATAGAACAGGCGCTGCCTCATAATCCGCGTGTCAAAAATTAGCAGATATTTTTTACCGTAAAACATAATTTCATGCAAATTGTCTCAAATGAGGAATCAGCTAGCATGAAATGTCAAATGCTGTCTCCTTGGGAAAATAAAGACAATATTTCAAAATATGGTATGATAAAACTTTTACACAGAGCACTTGCCCATTTGTCTGACGTGTGTAAAAAATTCAATACTGTCGGATTAAAGGGACAGGGCTTTAGTCAAACATTACAAGATGTAATCTCGCTGTTGTTGATTTGCTTAACATTAAAATATTTTATCTGCGGCATTTTAATAAAAAGGATGCTTGGGTTTAAAGTGTAACTATTTATCAGAAAAAAAGGAAAGTGTTGAAAATCTCTATTGCTACTTTGGTTATTTCCTCTTATTGAACGCTCGATTGTGAAAGTGAAAGTAGACAACAAGTTGGCTTCTTTAAAAAGAACCCAACGAAAGGTTCGCATCTTGTTTTAAATTTGCAGGTTTGCACAGCAAATTTAATGCCGTCATTTGCAACCATTTTTTAAGTACAGGTATTAAGTTATTGAAGAGAATTTATCACAATTTTAGCTCTTTATTGCATGTGATAACTGGCTTTTTGCAACATTTTGAGACAAAATATTTCTTTTGAAACTTCAAAACATCAAGTGGAACTTCATGGCACTATATATATATACCTCTGCAAGCATTTGATATCTGAATTTGTAGTACTACATTTTTAAACAAATGTGAAACCTTTTTCTTGGACGGGTTTTCAAAAATCTGTCCTTTAAAATAGCGAACCCCGGCATGAATTTCTGATAGAATCTGTCATTTCAGTGCCTTTTGGCGCTTTGATATCTTATGCCACCATACCATGCCAGATTTTATTTTATGCTGACAAACATCTGATGGCATAGCTGAAGAGAAATATACACAGCGGACATACAACGTTGAAACAACGTTGATTCAACGTAGAATCGACGTTGTTCAACATTGTGTGCCTGCTGGTTAGTGATTAAGAGGAAGGGTTCATTCATTTATATTATGTAATAAAAGATACCATTATGAATAGAATTTCATCAGACTTTATAAGACTAGGCTGAAGGTTAAAATAAAACGCTGATATACCCATATAAAAAAAATAGTCGCTTGTATATATGGTTTATACTTTAGCAAATTCTTCGCTGAAATTTTCGCGACCCTGACGTGCACGTTAGCATAAACTTTCCGTTTCGATTCAAACTTTGGACCTAGGTATTTCAGAAAAAGCATAACAATTATGGGGAAACAATTAAAGGCTCCATATTCTCCTAAAAAAAAATAGACATTTTACTATCCAAGAAAGGTTTAATAAATTGATACAGTCGACTCTCGTTATCTCGAATTCCAAGGGACTCACTGAAATACTTCGAGATATCCGTACCTCGACATATCAGAGTTGAGAGAGTGAGGAAAACAATAAATTGAACAACCACATTTAACAAATGAATGTGTAATTTGACTCCTGAAGTTAGAAATATATATATAAAATAATGTGGAAAAGAGGAGAAATTGCTCCTTAGGAGCAATTTCTCCTCTTTTCTACATTATTTTGTTACCTGTTGTCATAGTTTTATGTTAAAACAGGGACCAGATTTTCACTTCGAGATAAGCGGTAATTCGAAATAAGCGAGTTCGAGATAACGAGGTTCGACTGTATATGGTTATTAATACAATCATAAAATGTGGCACCTGACAGCCTGTTAAATTTCAGTTAGTCTCTCCTTCTTGAAATGAAATGATTTTTATAGTATCTCTGAATTAATGTTGCCAACAGTAATTCAGAGATACGTTAAAAAATCAGTTCATCTTTAGCCATTTCAAAAACGAGATGCTAACTGAAATTTTAAAGGCTGACAGGTGCCACATTTTATAATTGTATTAATACCATAATCATAAAATGATAATAATTTATTGAACCTTTCTTGGATAAAAAAAAAAAAGAAAGGCTATTTTTGAGGAATATGGAGCCTTTAAAAACAACAAAAGGTATTTTGGAAAGGGTATCTGCGCTTTAACTGAACGAAATCCATCCATTTTTGAGATATTTATAATGAAATTTAACCGCTGCTAAGGCGAATTTTGATGTGTACGTTATCAAACAAATCACGTAGGCTCCCCACCCCGTACAGTATCCACTGAATCCGTTAGCCGATAGCGAATGTTCTGATTAGTCTGCGCAAACGCGCAGAATGGCATGGCCTTTGCAGTCCGTATGAAGGATTCCTTTTCGCAAGGCGCGTCTCACTTACCATACTTGTCCTACTTAGTCGGACAGACACGCCTGCGCAAACAGTGAAGACCCAGATCAGACGCCGCTTTACGCGGCGTCTGTTCAAGGTCAACACTGTTTGCCACTCATCCAGCAATATTTTACGCACATCAATGAACCGAAAACTGGGACTTCTTCAAATGCTAACCCTTGTCCTGCTGATCTGGATCTGCACTGTTTGCCATTAAGTGAATTTATAGCAATAATCCGGATCAGGTAATCTGATTGGCTGAAATTTAGAAGTGGGCGTGGCATCGGAAAAACGTTGTTTTTTTTTTTTTTGTTTTTTTTGTTGTTGTTGTTGTTGTTTTTTGTTTTTGCTTGACGTTTTATTTAAAATGAAAATAATTTGTTCTGATTGACCATATTTTATCAGAAACCATTTGTCTTTTCTGTTTCTATGTTTTGTTCTCAAATATTTACCCCCAAATTAAATTTACAGCCAAAATTTGGTCTGACCTATGCAATTTCTACAGAAAAGAGATTTTTTTTTTAATTTTTTTACTGAGAAAATATTTTTTTACTTTTCTTTGCTGAATTTGAATTATTGATGTTTCACAACAATATTATGAAAATTTATGAAATATTGAACAAA
The DNA here is from genome assembly GCA_964016985.1 of Anodontia alba. NCBI lineage: Eukaryota > Metazoa > Mollusca > Bivalvia > Lucinida > Lucinidae > Anodontia > Anodontia alba. Next base: position 81,578,395 of record OZ024825.1, read on the forward strand.
TGGAACTTGTTGAAAATCTGCCTCCAAGTTACCTACCCTACAGATTTCTGCATAATTTGCATTCATTTTTACTATGGAAAAAGTGACAATATTTGATTTTTTAAAAACAAATGACTAGAATAGTTTTTGTGTGAGCACAGATAGTTACGACAAATGGTTCTGCATTAAACTATGACAAAAGTTTGCAAATTTACTTCTTATTTAGAGAACGCCTAGCAAAAAAAAAGAAAAATGACTTTCTCGAAAACACAGTAGGGTATTATACGGTAGACGAATAGTCAATTATTTCAGTGTATCAACACCGTTCTCCTTTTCGCATTAACCCTAGTCCTGCTGAATCCGGATATGTCCTGCCTTTGCAAACAGTGTAGATCCAGATCAGTTGGCTTCTGCCAACTGATCTGGATCTGCACTGTTTGCCATTAAGTATATGAATATTTATCAACAGTCTGGATCAAGTAATCTGATTGGCTTAAAATTAGAAATGGGCGTGGCAGCTTAATTTATTCAGCAGGACAAGGGTTAATACGGCGAAAAAAAGGATCCTGTGTAGACTAATGTGGATGTGCATTGTTAGCGTATGAGAGCTGTTTTCCCAGGGCCTGTCTCATGTATGCTTTGTTTGATTACCGTATTCGACCTAATTACCGCACATACTCCTATAAGCGCACAGTCAAGCAATTCCATAGTCTTCAAATTATAGCCAGTGTACTTTTTGCCTACTTCTTTATAAAGGCATATGTTGTGGGTACCCATTTGAATTGCATCGACTTGTCGATGCAATTCAAATGAGTACCCACAACATATGTTTTAATGAAGAAAATCAGAAAAAAAAAACTCGCATAAACACCAAATAAGGCCTTTGCTGATATTTGTTTTTAAGGGTATCCTTAGTAAGTAGAGTCATATTTTGAAAAACCTAAGCGCATTGTGCGGTAATTAGGTCGAATACGGTATGTATATTTGATGTATTAATACCACCAAGTGTTTAATGGCAAGTGTTCAAATATCAAATGCCATTTAGCGCTTAGCATGGGGGATAAAAATTTCAGCGGACGACATTTTGAAATAGTTTTCTAATTTTGCTCAGAAAAATAGGCTATGCCATTTCATGCAAATTGTCTCCTGTGCATGAACTATCAAAACCTATTTTCTGGGGAAAATAAGAAAAATACCATCAGTTTGCCGTCTGCTGAATTAGCGCAGAACGTGGTAAAAGTTTAATCACAAATGACCATTTCCATGGCTACCATTTCTGTCTTATTTATATATTCACTTATCAATTTATCATTGCAGACGTGTTTTCTTTTTCTTTTTTTTTTTTTTTTTTTTTTTTGAAACTGTAATCATGACTATGTTTTCAAAAGTTAGGCGACATTCCTGACCTAATACACACTTCTATTAGGTATTTGTAGTCCCCTCTATATTGCATCAAGAAAAAACATGCCTATATAATTTTGACCCCCTTAAACCCCACTTTTATAGACTAAAACTGGGGTTTACAGGGATATTCATTATTTTTCTAATTTCTGCTCAAAACATAGATTGTAGGTACTCGTTAGAACCGCCTCGTTGAGGCGGTTCTAACGAGTACCCATAATGTATATTTTGAGCAGAAATGTAAAAAAAATATCAGTTTTATATCTGAAAAGTTTAATTTTTTGGTGGTAAAATTGTCAGTATATTTGAATAGGCATGTTCTCGTAATGGCAACTTTAAAACATAACACTATTTAACCTTTACCATTCTCTGGGCGAATTCAGCAGACGACAAATTAATGATATTTTTTTTATTTTTCCACTGGAGACAATTTGTATGAAATGCCAAATCCTGTTTTCTGGGGAAAAAATAAGAAAAAATATTTCAAACTGTCGTCAGCTGAAACTTTTTTACCCAGGGTGCTAAGCGTTAAGACAGACAGACAGGCTGACAGAGAGTTAAAGACAGAAGGGGAGGGAAGAGAGAAATAGAGGAAGGTGTGGGGGAAGCGAATAAAAGTACAGTAGAAAAACTAATATGTTCTTTCCCCGCCGTCCCCCCTCCTCCCCCCCCCCCCTCCCCCTTCCATTCGCTCCCCCTCCTGCTGCAAGTACAGTAGGCTCTTATCAACACAATTAGAGAGAGAAATATATTAAACTTACCAGACAATTAAGCACAGATCACAATATTAACATGCTGACCAGAAAATCGTCCGATCGTATAATGACGTTCTGACACACTGCACCCAGCTAATGCAATTACTCTAATTATTCTAAATACTCGTCGCCTTTAACCTTTATCGCAAAGGGCTAAATCAGCAGACGACAATTTTGTGATAATTTTCCTTTTTTTTTTCTCAGAAAATAGGCTTTGACATTTCATGCAAATTGTCTCTCTTTGGAGACAATTTGCATGAAATGTGAAAGCTTATTTTCTAGGAAAAACGAAAAAAAATATTTCAAAATGTCGTCTGCTGAAATTTTTACCCAGCATGCTTTGCGATAAAACATAACCTACAGAACATACCGTATTTACCCTAAGTATTCGGACACCGTAAGAGGGCTGGATAGTTTTCCGCCATTATCGTCACGGGAGACAATTTTTATAGCTTCCTGTTTGTGACTTTTGTGACTTCCGGTTTGCTTTACTGCCAATCCTCCTGAAAAGGGGTCTACTCTGAAAGGAAAGAATTTGCTCACAAGGGGAGCAATTAGTTTCCTTTTAGAATAAATCCCCAAGGTCAAAACTATTGGCATAGTTATCTTCCTTGAAAGCGTATTCGTTCCGCGTAACTTACTACTTTTTTTCTAGCATCTGAACAAGTCCATTTCACTACTTATTGATATATTTAAAAATGTTGGATTGGTGAAAAACAGTGTAGACCCTGATCAGACGCCGCATCCTGCGGCGTCTGATCAGGGTCTACACTGTTTGTTCAGGCCTAAATATGATAAATATGTTGAAGTAGAATTTTAACAAGTCCATTTGACCCCTTGATATGTCTATAAAGGGATGATTGAATGACCCTGAGCAAACGACCTCTAGGGTTTTGATTGATCTAGATCTACACTGTTTGCTGAAGTAGTCCGTCCGAATATTTAGGGTAAATAATATAACGCATAATTGTTTGAGTTTACGCAATTAAGACTAGATGAGGGGTGGGGTGCGAACGGAAACATATGAACACAATAAGATTAAGGAAGCTTAGGCTCCATGGGCAACCTAAAGATGCGAGATAAGGTTGAAATGATTAAGTGGAAAAATATAACATTACGCAATAATAATAAGAATGGGACCCCACGGGGCCATGCCGATAATTATCCGATAAAAAAAAAAATAATCAAGATCTATTTGCCGATTTGATGCACTTGGTAGGTTGTACGTATCATTATTATTATTATTTTTATTATTATTATTATTATTAGTAGTAGTAGTAGTATCATCATCATTATTATTATATTATTATTATTATTATTATTATTATTATTATTATTATGAAAGGCATATCCCTCAAAAATACACATTTTTCATCCAAAAAGGTTTAATAGATAGACATATGGTATTAATTCTATTAATGTGGCATCTGACAACCTATAAAATTTCAATGAGTCTCCCGCTTTTGAACTGGGTCAAAAATGAAATGATTTTTTATCGTATCTCTGAATTAATGTGGCCAACATTAATTCATAGGTATGATAAAAAAAATCATTTCATTTCAAGAAAATTTGCAGGCGGTCAGATGCAACATTTTATGATTGTTTTGTTACCATATATGAATTTCTTAAATCTTTCTTGGACAATAAAATGTCGATTTTTGAGGAATATGAAGCCTTTAAGAGCTAAGGCCCATGTTTGACTGACGGCTGCTCTCCAGCAATTTAAGAAAATAAGATATTAGCTAAGCAATTCATTTAATCAGATACAGAAAGGCATTTGGAATGTAATACATACACATGTATATGTAATATTTACAGACTGACTAAACTAACCTGTCGCTTTGAACTTTGGATTATAATATTTATAAGTATATGTTTACTGCATATACAGGAATTACCTGTAAAGGTGAGCAAATAGTTGTTTCACGTGGAACGCAGGATTTGCTTAAATTGTACAATGGACTTATCCTAGTTAATATTAAATCTAACGATCAAAGCGTCAGGTCAGTTTGGTCAGTCTATACAACTGAAATATCAAAGTGTTTCTGTTTTGTCCTTTACCATTACTACTTTCTGGGCATATTCAGCACACGACATGATTTCTTTTCTTATTTTTCTCAAAAAAAAAAAGGATTTGACATTTCATGCATTTTGTCTCGTAAGGAGACAATTTGCATGAAATGTCAAAGCTTATTTCATGGGAAAAATAAGAAAAATATTTCAAAATCTTGTCTGCTAAATTTTTTACCC
>OZ024825.1:81582979-81592979 GCA_964016985.1 Anodontia alba
CTTAACCTTCTACTCTCTGGATATTCAACAAACGACAAATTGATGATTTTTTTCTTATTGTTTTCAAAAAAAAAAAGGGGGGGGGGGTGAGGATTTGACATTTCATGCATTTTGTCTCTTAAGAAGACAATTTGCATGATATGTCAAAGCCTATTTCGGTGGAAAAAATAAGAAAAATATTTCAAAATGTCGTCTGCTGAATTTTTTACCCAGAATGCTGAGCGTTAGTATCCACTGATGATGACAATACACCTTGTCTCAGAATAGACATGCGCTTGATGTCAATTCTTTGGTTCCATCCAGTTTGGCCCAGACCACAACAGTACATTCATTGAGGAGGCAACCCTGAAATGATAAATATTAATCAAAATACATTTGTAAAATACATTTTGAAATAAAATTGATTAAAAAAATATATATTCTGAATATCATGAATATACTGGATAGGAAAGAACATTCTAGATGCTTGTATATATATATATATATAACATTATGGGCCGCTGGGCCGCGCCATGTGATATCGCATCTTAAGGCATATGCGGACAGTGAAGGCCCAGATCAGCCTTCGTATCCGCCACAGTCTGATCAGGGCCTTGCATGTCCGCTAATATAATCGTTGGCTTCTACAGAATGTATGAATGGAGAGCAGACGCCCGAATGATACTTTGCGAATGCGCAGGATGATCTGAATCTGCGCATTGTGCGGATGTTCGAAGGCACGTTTTCGCTTGACGCGGCCCATATGGTGTGTCTTTCTTGTGCCACTGTGGTCTATGGTGGTGGATACAGGAAGATGTCTTTGATCAAACCACCGTAGTTATTCTATGTATTCGGAAAGACAGTCCTGAGCAAACAGTGTAGACCCTGATCAGACGCCGCAGAACGCGGCGTCTGATCAGGGCCTACACTGTTTGCCACTCATCCAGCAACTTTAAACACATTCATAAGTTGTAAATACAACTTGACTTGAAGAGAAGTATAAGGTAAAGATTAAGGAATGTGAATATTTAGGGTGAAAATGGTATCAAAAATTTATCAAATTTATCCAAAACTTCCTATGAAAATGAAATTTTGAGTCAAAAGGGTGTTCGACTGACCCTCCCCCCCCCCACCGCCGCCCCCTTCCCCCTCCCCCCCCCCCCCCACACACACACACACACCCTGAATCCGCCTCAGCGTCTATCAACACCGTCAATTTCTGTTTGGTCGCTACAACCGATGCTACGGTAAAAACAAAAAAATGGAAGCCTATTCTTTCGGGAACTTACGAATAGCTGTGTGTTTTCTATTGTCTTAATCTTGTTCGTGTTGAATGCATAATATCACTCGTTGATAATGTTACATTGAGTACTAGATTTCTTTTTTTTTTTTTTTTTTTTTTTTTTTTAATGAGCTAATTAGGGAGAATTTGTCGTTTCGGTTTCGTCACCAAGCGGAAACGATGCATGGCCAAACCGGAATTAGCAGTTTCTTGCCTGACTATGGTAACATATCACGATATGGTCTGAAATTCTAACAACATGACCTGAAAATTTGAGCATTGAGTGTTTATGAACGACGTAAAGGCCTTTTTCCCGCCATCATGCCCAGTTGTCGTTGGTACAACCAAGAGGCGGATTCAAAAGGAGTTCGAGAGTTAAGTCAAACTTATTTTCATGGGATTTTTTTTTTTTTTTTTTTTTTTTTTGATAACTCTGATAAATTTGGGATATCGCATTTACCATAAATGTTCACACAGTCCTTACTTTTTACCTTGTACTTCTTTTCAACAAGCCCATTTTATCACCTATGAATGTGTATAAAATTGCTAGATGAGTGACAAGCAGTGTAGACCCAGATCAGACGCCGCGTTCCGCGGCGTCTGATCTGGGTCTATACTGTTTGCTTAGGCTTGTCTTTCCGAATTCGTAGAGTAAGTACGATAATTGAATCAAATCAAGCCCCTCACAGAAATCATCCTAGATCCGACCCTGCAACCAAAATAGTCATCGGAATTTTGCACAGATATTCTGGCAGCAATATGTACAACAATTTACAAATCGTTGTGTAAAAAAATGTCAAAAATGAACTGTCTTTAATCTTTACCATTTACTACTCTGTGAGCAAAAACAAAATGAGGATATTTTTCACATTTTCCCAGAAAATGGTTTTTGACTTTCATGCGAACTGTCTCCTTTCTGGATGCAAATTTTCTGTCTGCAAAAAAAATCACTCCCTTTGATTTACCCAGTTAACCCATTTATGCCTAGTCGATAGTCAGATTTCTCAATTCCTGTACCTTGCAAAAACAAGAGGCCCATGGGCCACAATTCGCTCACCTGCATTTTTGCAAATGCCATGCAACAGTCTTCCAGTATTGCTACAGCAACAGGGACACAGTTTGACCATAACATAAAAAGGTCAAAGGTCATCCTAGTGTCATTATTTTAACAAAGTTGGTAGACCTTGAGTCCCCGATGCTGTATACCAAGATTCAGCCTCAAAGCTTTCTTAGTGCTGGAAAAGAGAAGATTTGTAAGTGTTTACCATATATGGGCATGGCAGCCATCTTGTTCAATGATGCAAAACCATTTCAACAATGTATCAACGACCCTTCGACAGAAGGCAACATGTGAAATCTGGTGAAAATTAGTCAAGAGGTTTTAGAGAAGAAGACGTTAAAAAAACTTCATGGTTTTATATCTATATATAGCACAGGGGCAAGGGCAGATAACCCCCAGGGGACAAAATTTTGATGCTAACTAAAACATTTTACTACTTTAATTAAGACAGAGCATGTCTTACTTATTTAAGTTTCAGCCATAAGTCTTAAATACATATTGAAAAAAAAAATGATTGTTCAACTTTTACCCCTATACAAATCTATAGACGCAAATTTGACTTTGCCGTAAAAAAGTCAAAGGTCAACCTATGATCATCATTTGAACAAAGTTGGTAGAGTTTGAGTCCTCAATGCTATATATACCAAGATTCAGCCCCAAAGCTTTTTTGGTTCTGGAGAAGAAGATTTTCAAGATTTTTTACCATATATGGACATGGCGGCCATCTTTTTCAATTGCGCGGAACCATTTGAACAAATTTTCAATACCCTTTTTACAGAAGGCCCATGTGAAATCTAAAGAAAATTGCTCAAGTAGTTTCAGAGAAGAAGACTACACAATTTTATACATGTATATAGCCCACTGGCAAGGGCAGATAACCCTCAAGGGACAAAATTTTGATTATAACTAAAAAGGTTTACTTCTTTAATCATACATGTAAGTTTCAGCCATTAGTCTTTAATACATTTTGAAAAAAAAAGATTTTTCAACTTTAACCCCCATACAAATCTATAGACGCAATTTGGCCTTGCCGTACAAAGGTGAAAGGTCAACCTATGACCATCATTTGAATTAACTTGGTAGACCTTGAGTCCCCGATGCTATATACGAAAATGCAGCCCCAAAGCTTTCTTGGCTCTGGAGAAGAAGATTTTTAAGTGTTTCTACCATATATTGGCATGGCGGCCATCTTGTTCAGTTGTGCGGAACCATTTAAACAAATTGGCCATACCTTTTTCACAGAAGGTCCATGTGAAATCTGGTGAAAATTGCTCGGTTAGTTTCAGAGAAGAAGACATTTAAAAATTACACAAATTTATACATGTATATAGCCCAGTAGCAAAGGAAGGTAACCCTCAAAGGACAAAATTTCGATTATAACTAAAATGTTTTACTACTTTAATCATACATTGTAAGTTTCAGCCATTAGTCATTAATACATTTTGAAAAAATTACTTTTCAACATTTTCCACATATAAATGTATAGGTACGCAAATTTGACCTTGCCGTAAAAAGGTCAAAGGTCAACCTACGGTCATCATTTGAACAAACTTGGTAGACCTTGAGTCTTCGATGCTATATACCAAGATTCAGCCTCAAAGCTTTCTTGGTTTTGGAGAAGAAGATTTTGTATGTGTTTTTACTATATATGGGCAAGGCAGCCATCTTGTTCGATGGAGCGGAAGCATTTGAACAAACTGACAATACCCTTTTGACAGTAGGCCCCATGTGAAATCTGGTGAAAATTAAGCGGTTTAAGAGAAGAAGACATTTAAAAACTACACAATTTTATACACGCATATAGCTCAGGGGCAAGGGCAGATAGCCCGCAGGGGACAAAATTTTGATTATAACTAAAATATCTTACTACTTTAATCACTCATTGTAAGTTTCAGCTATTAGTCTTTAATACATTTTGAGAAAATGACTTTTCAACATTTTCCCCGTACAAATGCATGGGACGCAAATTTGACCTTGGTGTAAAAAGGGTCAAAGGTCAACCTATGGTCATCATTTGAACAAACTTGGTAGACATTGAGTCCATGATGCTATATATCAAGATTCAGTTCCAAAGCTTTCTTGGTTCTGGAGAAGATTTTTAAGTGTTTTTGCCATATATGGGCATGGCGGTCATCTTGATTAACGGGCCGTGACCATTTGTACAAATTTTCAACCCCACTTTAATAGAAGACTTCACATGAAGTTTTTTTTAAGAAAATTGGCACAGGGATTTCAAAGGAGAAGTCGTTCAAAAGTGTGGACGGGTGGATGGACAGACGGACGGACGGATGACGATGGACGGCAAGTGATCACAATAGCGCATCCTGAGCCTAGCTCAAGTGAGCTAAAAACGTAACCGTAGCATCGGAAGATATACGGCTGAATTTTTGTATACATGTATAATAAAGCTTGGATATTGGGTCATACAAAACCGCTGTATAGCAATGCGAAACTAATTGCATTTTCGAGAAACGCATGTATTTTGCATGATACTGGTTTAGAGTTTTGCCAGGCAACTGTAGGTTCTATTAAAAGTAACATACACATGTATATACCAACAGGTAAACTACACCCAATATACACCGAACTCGCAATAAATTAATCTGTACAGTTGGTGTCTGAATATAAGTGAATACTGACTGTTTAAAATTCTTGTCGCATTTTGTAAAACGGCATGTATTTTATGAAATCTTGATAAACACTTTAGTTTGCGGAAACTACGTCAGATATTATGTTTGGTATTCATACATTCTTACATAATATAGTTCGTCAATAAAGGTTGTGAAATTATGGACCAGAAGAAATGCGCGGCGATTCCCCTCAACATGCATGTTAGTAGTGACGCCATACTACTCATGTTGAAGACTTACGTAAGTACAATACAGGGTTCTATACGAACATTTTTTATTGAAAAATCACAAGCACGAACGCCCGAAAGATGTCTGCTAAAATCTAAAATGTGTCATTCAAAATGGTATCATAAGATTTGCATCCAAACGTTTTCTTACAGGTTTATTGTATCGGTCAAACTGGATGAAAAATCGAACTTTTCTGTTGTTGTTGTTGTTGTTGTTGTTGTTGTTGTGTTAATCCATTTCTGTAGACCTTCCAATATTGACTATAGGAAACGGTAGAAGGTTTATTTGAAACGAAGTTTGCATGCGAAATTTAAAAATTCATGTCAGACAGGAAAATTGGATACTCTCCCTTAAATGCGGAAATGACGTTTGCTTACTGGAGTAAGAACTAGAAATGTGTCCGAAGGACACGGATTCCCGCCTGAAAAACTTAAACGCAAATTGCTAACACCTGAAAACTTAAACGCAAATTGCTAACGCCAGCTCGGACGCGGACGGAGACGGACGGACGGACAGGGGTAACACTATATGCCGTTTCCATCATTCTTCGAATGGTGGGGGCATAAAAATTAAAACTTACGCTTCCAAGAGTGAGCTCTAGTTTGTAGTTCGTACCAGCAACCACCTGAAAAAAAATCAAAAGGCTGAAAGACGTACTCAAACTTTGCAGTAAGGCGATCTTCGAAAATATCGAGAAATATCAGTTATCCCCTAAGGGGTTACACAAGTCACACAGTCAAGAGGGAAAGAGGGAAAGAGGGAATTAGGTTACGTGACATAGTTCTTTTACTAGAAAATCACAAATTATACAGTAGTATTTCTATAACTTGACCATTGATAGCTCGAACACCTGGGAAAATTGGAATTAATTTTGTGTCCCCATCCATCACTTTTCTTCGATAAACGGAACAACCCATAACTCGAACGATTTTTGATGATCCCCTGACTGTTCTAGTTATGCCGGAACTCCGATGGCTCTCGAACACTTGAGATAACTGAAACAAATTTTGTACCCTTACCATTCACTTTTCTATAGAATTCAACCCTCGATAATGGATACACTTTCAAGGGTGGGTGGGTATTTCCTTATACATAATCCCTTTTCAAAAGGGGATTTGTACGTAGGTTCATTACGAAAACACGCCTATTCAAATATAAAGAAAATTTCACCTCCAAAAACTGAAAATTTTCTGCCAAAAAACTCTGATATTTTTTCATATTTCTGCACAAAACATAGATTGTGGCTACTCGTTAGAACCGCCTCGGCGAGGCGGTTCTAACGAGTACCCACAATCTGTGTTTTGAGCAGAAATAAGAAAAATAATGTATACCCCTGTAAACCCCAGTTTTACTATATAAAAGTGGGGTTCAAGGGCCTCTGGCTCTGGATCCAGCTAGGTCAGGATGAGAGAGTGAGGTTGACTCTGCGCGCCTCTCCCTCACTATAATCCAATTCACAGCGCATGTCATCTTAATCAGCAACACACATTCACAGCAAGCACATATATGCAAATCATACAAAAGCCCTGTGGCGATGGGCGAGCGGCGAAGCAGCAGGTGAGGAAACACTGGAAGCTGTAGTTGCGGACCTGCACACAGGCGGCTTGGTTCTATATGGTCGCTTTCCTTAAGAGCGAAGCAGTATGGGGAATTCGGCAGCCGAACTGAGCGACTGAGCAGACCTTTTTAGGATCGCACTGCTCACCCCTGTAGCATGGGGAAGGGGCCAGAAAAGGTGCCCTAAACAATTGCCTGCTTCAAAACTCCTGGCTGGTTAACTGCGATCAGCGGGAATCCCACTTAGCGGTCAAACAAGAAAAAAGAAGATGAAGGTGATACCACTTACCATCGGCGCTTGGAATGTGCGCACCCTAATGGACAGTGTTAGTTCTGACAGACCTGAGCGAAGAACAGCTCTAGTTGGTAGAGAACTTGACCGATACAAAGTCGAGATTGCAGCTCTGAGTGAGACTTACCTTGCAGAAGAAGGGCTTTTAAAAGAAGTTGGTGCTGGCTACACTTTCTTCTGGAGTGGACGCAAGAAAGAAGAGCGGCGTGAAGCAGGAGTAGGATTCGCCATCAAGTCACGACTCGTCAGCAAGCTTTCAGGACTTCCCAAAGGCATAAATGACCGCCTGATGACGCTGAGATTACCCTTATTTGGCAAGAGGCATGCAACAATTGTAAGTGCCTATGCACCCACAATGACCAACCCAGATGAGGTTAAAGACAAGTTCTATGATGATTTGGATTCTGTGATTTCTGCAGCACCCCGGACAGACAAACTCATCCTCCTCGGGGACTTCAATGCCAGAGTGGGCACAGACCACCAGACCTGGGAAGGAGTGATTGGATCTGAAGGTGTAGGGAAGTGCAACAGCAATGGACTCCTCCTTTTAAGGAAGTGTGCAGAGCATGAATTACTGATCACCAACACAGTCTTCCGTCTACCAACTCGCAGAAAGACAACATGGATGCACCCTCGCTCCAAACACTGGCATCTCATTGACTATGTCATAGTGCGAAGGAAGGACAGACAGGATGTCAGAGTGACTAAAACTATGTGTGGTGCAGACTGTTGGACAGATCACAGACTTGTTGTCAGCAAACTCAACCTGCGCATTCAGCCTGTACGACGACCACAAGGCAAGAAGGTGCCAAAGAAATTAGATGTCTCCAAGCTGAAACAAGACAGCATGAGGCAAGCATTCGTCAACGATCTCTGCAGCCGTTTAGATGCACTGGAACACAGTTCAGAAGATGTAAATGAGAGCTGGAAGTCTTCAGAGACACTGTTCACTCTTCAGCAATGGATTCCCTAGGACCAGTATCTCGCAAACTGCTTGATGAGCTCCCAACCGTCTCTGAAACAGTGAAAGCAATAAAACTCTTGTCATCTGGCAAGGCTCCAGGATCAGATGCAATACCTGCAGAGATCTACAAAGCAGGAGGTCCTCCAGTTGCAGAGAAACTGACAGAGTTATTTCACATTATGTGGAGAAAAGAAGCCATCCCTCAAGAATTCAAGGATGCAACAATTATCCACCTATTCAAAAGGAAAGGGAATCCTCAAGTCTGTGACAATCATCGAGGCATCTCTTTATTGTCAATTGCTGGGAAGATTCTTGCTAGGGTCCTACTGAACCGATTGAATGAACATCTGGAACGGTCAGGGCTTCTACCAGAAAGCCAGTGTGGATTCAGGAAAAACAGAGGAACAATAGACATGATCTTCACAGCACGACAGCTTCAAGAAAAATGCCAGGAACAGAATGAGGACCTCTACATGACCTTTGTCGACCTTACCAAAGCATTTGACACAGTCAGTCGTGAGGGACTTTGGAAAATTATGGCAAAGTTTGGTTGTCCTGCCAAATTCATAGCAATGGTGCGGTAGTTCCATGATGGTATGCTTGCAAGGGTCCAAAATGATGGCGAGTTTTCTGTTCCATTTCCTGTGACAAATGGAGTTAAGCAAGGCTGTGTACTAGCTTCAACACTGTTCAGCATGATGTTTTCTGCCGTGCTTACAGATGCTTTCCAGGATGGTGACAATGGTATACCTATTAGGTATCGCTTTGATGGGAAACTTTTCAACCTAAGAAGGTTGCAAGCTAAATCTAAGGTGTAGACAGAGGTGCTAGACGAGTTCCTCTTTGCTGATGACATGGCAAAGGGTGCTCCAACAGAAGAGAAAATGCAAAAAGGTGTGGATCAAGTATCTGATTCATGTGACAGCTATGATCTCACAATCAGCATCAAAAAGACTGAGGTAGTATATCAGCCAGCACCTGGAAAGCCTTACAAGGAGCCTACCATCACAGTGAAAGGTCAACGACTGCAAGTGGTAGACAAGTTCACCTACCTTGGAATCACATTGTCTAGGGTTGTGCACATTGATGATGAAGTCAATGCTAGGATTGCCAAAGCTAGTGCAGCATTTGGCCGGCTACGTGGAAGTATTTGGGACCGAAGTGGAATCAGACTTGACACAAAGCTGAAAGTATATAGATCGGTAGTGCTGCCAACACTATTATACGCATGCGAAACTCGGACAGTTTACCAACGGCATGCCAAAAGACTGAACCACTTCCATACAAGCTGTCTTAGAAAACTTCTAAAGATCAAGTGGCAAGACAGGATTCCAGACACAGGTCCTGAAAAGGGCAGGGATGCAGAGTATACATACTCTTCTGAAATTGGCACAGTTAAGATGGACAGGCCATGTTACCAGAATGCCTGATGAACGTTTGCCAAAGAAAATCCTCTATGGAGAACTTCAAGTAGGAAAACGCTCCTATGGTGGTCAGAAGAAGCGATACAAGGACACCCTCAAAGCCTCCCTTAAAGACTTCAACATACTAACTGAGTCATGGGAACAGATTGCACAAGATCGTACAAAGTGGCGAGGCCTCATAAAAAGGGGAGCTGGTGAATACGAAGCAAAAAGAATCAGCGAAGCCGAGCAGAAACGTGCACAGCGGAAAGCCAGCGCTAAGGCATCACCAACAGAACTTTCTTCCTCAGACCTCTCTTGTTCTATCTGCAACAGGCAGTTTAGAGCTAAGATTGGTCTCATCAGCCATCTTAGAACACACAAATAATAACACATCACACAGTTGATTAGGATCGGTCATTGTCAGTAATGACAGACGAACAAGAAAAGGGGTTCAAGGGAGTCAAAATTATATAGGCGTGTTTTCGTGATGAGTAAACCGGAAGTAGCAAAAGTTGAAAACTTGTCTTGTAAAAATGACGAAAAATGTACCACGTGTATCCATTCTCTCTCTCTCCCTCTCTCTCTCTCCCTCTCTCTGTTTT
>OZ024825.1:81597979-81640479 GCA_964016985.1 Anodontia alba
TAAGTCACATTATATGAGTAGATGGGCGTCACGATTTCAAAACTTTCCAAGCAGCCATGCAGTTGTATAAAAATGTGGCACGCCTTGTAATATGTTGTATCCGATGTCTTCTGTAGCGTTTGTACTCAGGGCGTGAGCGGTCTGTTTCTTGTGACTCATAAAATTTGTATGCAATAAAAATGAATGTAGTTGAATCATTTTTATCAGTCACAATTTGCAGATACGTCTCTGTCATGATTCCAAACGTGAAGGCAGACATACTCGGAAATAGTGCTTAGCTGAATACTTTGATCTGTGACTCGTGCAGATAATAATCACGAACTGCTGAATTGTTCTAAACAATATATTTGATATTAGTACAGTCATACAAGAGAAAGATATTGTAATGACATGTGTATAAAACAACATGTAACCCAGTGGGGTCAGGGCAAGTTGTTTTGTAGTGTTACGTGGCAGCGTCGAGGCAGCGTCAAGACACCTTGACTCTGCATCGACGTTGTCACCACGTTATTGTAGGATTGTGTGCCTACTGCACTGAGGAGGATGGCTGGTCGAGCTGACTAGTACTTGGTCGGTTTGTCCTCAAAAACGTATGTTTTTGAAGACAAACTGACTAGGTGACTGGTTATTTCTTTCTGTGTGGTGGGATCCTAGGCTTATGATACTGATTTTATGCAGGTTAAAGTTGATAAGACATTGTGATACCTTGTACAAAAACGTAACATAGAAGAGAAAATTGCATTTTCCCATTCTCATTTGTCTGTAGCACAAAGTGTCGTTTATAAATGCAATTTTGTAATTAAGCAGCACGTCTTTGGTTGTCTCTCTTATAAAAACAAGCAAAAATTCAACATATTTAGTAGTAGTACTGTAGTAAATTGGTTTGGTTCCCGTCGATAATGTTTTGCACCGTGTTCAACCTGTACGTTGGGAACATCAACAGTAATTACTCTATTATTCTATCATTGTTGTGGGTTTGCAGAGAAGAGAATTGGCATGAAACTATTGACGTACTGGCCAACAGTGCAGGACAAGATTAAAGCCCTGGTCTTGATCAGTTTCTTCTTTTTATTACTCAAATACTTGAGGTTTTCACGGTGAATAAAGTGGTGCATCTTTTTATGTACTGATGTTCACAAATAATTGTATACACCGTATTGACTTTTGTATTGGGACACTGTAGTCACGTGGGCTGTAGTGTTCATGGTATTTATATGTTTTGGTACCCGTCTTAATTAATTGTGTATACTATATATGGACTGCTGGACAAAAGTAGCAGACTATTGTCAGCGCCGTCTGATCTCGGTCTATAGTATTGTTTGTGAAATGTCCTTCCCAATGTATGTAGTTTTTGGGATAACGCATTTGCTGTGTTTTGAGATTACCTCGAATAGAAGCTCACTAGGCGTGCAACGTTTAACCGAGGTTGACTCGATGTTGATTCAACGTCAGGGTGTTGGATCAGCGCTGGGTCAATCTTGGTTCAGCCTTGTGTGTCCGCTGAATGGTGATTAAAGTTATAAAAAAGTAAACAGAGAAAAGATTCGATGTTTAAATAAATAATAATAAAAAAAAAATTCTTATGGAGTGCCTCAACAGTATCTACTGTAAAGATTTTTTTTTCTTTTATGTCTTATATCATCACTCTGTTTGGATTTCGATCCTCTCAACTTTATCTTTTTCACGTTTTTGTTTGTTTGTCTGTAGTTAAGTCCGACGATGCCCACGTTCTCATTCCCTTCCTTTCTCAGTTGCTATTGCCAAAACCTGCAGTTGCGTTTGTCCTTATCATGGCCATCACTGTTTTTCTGTACCTGTTGCTAAGAATATCGTGAGCATGAAAAAGTCGAAGCTTGAAACCAGTGGGGCTATTATGCGGACATATCGTTGTAATTTTCATTTCTCTCTGCTGATAAACATGACATTGCTTCTTTCAGTAGTACATATATCGGAGCATGTTATCTTTTTCAAAATACATGTTCAAAACTCAGTAAATAAAGCAGACAAAATATGTATACCGCAGAACATGCTAAAGAGATTGTTAGTAAGTGGTAAGATGTTGGAAAATCGGAAATTTTCTGTAAAGCTGTTATTAATACTTATTTTATCAGTTTTAGTTACGTGGTTATACATTGTTCTAGAAAAAGCTGGTGACGTGCATCCGAATCCTGGCCCATTATCCTCGTCTTCATCATTATCATCAAGTAGCCTAAGTAATACATTCACTGGATCTATATCAAGTAACTTAAATCAGTTTCACCACCTGTCATTCATTCAATATAATGTACAAAGCATCATTAATAAACTAGATTTACTTACTGTAGAACTATCCGAATTTGATATACTTGCATTCTCGGAAACTTGGCTGCATGCTGGTATTTCTACAAACGATCTTCATATACCGTCATAAAATTATCCCGAATGAAAAGATCGTGATAGGGATCCTCATGGCGGAGTTGTAATTTATGTTAAGGAATCTTTGAACTATAAACGTAGACAAGACTTGGAGCTTCCAGGTATTGAATGCATATGGCTAGAAATAATTCTACAACATAAGCGATTACTGTTTGGTTTATTCTACAGGTCTCCAAACTCAGATCAGATTTATCATTCTTCGATTGAAGATTCAATACACTTAGCAATAGATTCTGGCATAAGAGACGTAATTGTTACCGGGGATTTTAATTACAACTTGATGAATGATGTTACAAATCGTAAAATATTATCTATTTGTCAACAATTTTCTATGCATCAGTATATAACGGAACCG
Source organism: Anodontia alba (assembly GCA_964016985.1). Taxonomy (NCBI): domain Eukaryota; kingdom Metazoa; phylum Mollusca; class Bivalvia; order Lucinida; family Lucinidae; genus Anodontia; species Anodontia alba. The sequence continues at coordinate 81,600,750 of OZ024825.1, forward strand.
ACTCATTTTACGGAAAACTCTTATTCCCTTCTAGATATTATCTTAGTTTCAAATACAAATAGTGTAATCACCTGTGGAGTTGGGGATCCTTTCCTAACACAGGACATACGTTATCATTGCCCCGTTTATGGAATTCTTAAATTTTCCAAACCGAAATATAAGTCTTTTGAACGTCAGATCTGGTCCTATGACCGTGGTGACTACGATCTTTTACGAGACAGAGCTGCTTTGTCTAATTGGAATTCGTTTAAAGATGCTGATATTGATACTTATGCCAGAAATGTTACTAATCATATTAAAGAAATTTCGAAACAATGTATTCCTAATAAAATTATTCGAGTAAGACCCTTAGAACCGCCCTGGATAACAAGCAGTATTAAAAAAACAAATTCGTAAAAGGAAACGTTTATATCGTAGAGCAAAAACAACCAATAATCCTGATATCTGGAATAAATTTCGTCGTCAAAGAAACAAAACTATTTCATTAATACGTCTCTCGAAGCAAAACCATATTCACAAACTAAAGGCAAAATTAAAATCTGAAAACTTAACATCCAAAGACTGGTGGTCCACAATAAAATATTTTATTTCATCAGAAAAAGTATCAAACATTCCTCCGCTTAAATCTAATAATAACATGATATTCGATGCTACTGAGAAAGCAAATTTACTAAATGACTTTTTCACAGCTCAGACTGTTATAAATGACCAAAATGTTGACGTTCCTGATGTTACTGATCGCAATGTAATCTCCGAACTTAGTATTATAGTATTAACTGCAGATGAGGTTAAATCCGTTTTAAAATCACTACCTGTGGGAAAAGCCTCTGGTCCAGATGGAATCAGTAACAGGTTTTTAAAGGAGTTGGCGGACCAGATGGCAATGCCATTATCTTTGCTTTTTAATCAGTCCATTGAGGACGGTAAAATACCTGCGGACTGGAAAGAAGCCTACGTAAGTCCCGTTCCTAAAAGCGGTGATCTCTCACTATCCTCCAATTATAGACCTATATCTTTATTAAGTAATCTTGACAAGATTTTTGAAAGAGCTATATTTAAGCATATTTATAATCACCTCCGTGATAACAGTATACTAACTGCATACCAGTCTGGCTTCACACCTGGCGACTCTACAATAAATCAACTTACATATATGTATGATACATTCTGTAGTGCTTTGGACTCCGGTAAAGAAGTCAGGGCCGTGTTCTGTGATATCAGCAAAGCTTTTGATCGTGTATGGCACAAGGGACTGATTCGTAAATTAAAAGCAGCTGGTATCACAGGCACTCTACTGAAGTGGTTTAAAAGTTACCTTGATGAAAGGAAGCAACGGGTAGTAATTCCAGGTGCGAAGTCCGACTGGACTTTTATACAAGCTGGAGTGCCACAAGGCTCAATCCTCGGCCCGCTCCTTTTTTTAATATTCATAAATGACATTGTTACAGAAATTGGTTCTAACATCAGATTATTTGCTGATGACACTAGTTTATATATAATAGTTGAACATCCAGACACAGCAGCTTTGTGTCTCAATAATGACCTGCAAACTATCACTGATTGGGCACATAAATGGTTGATTACTTTTAATCCCCTTAAAACGGAATCTCTTACCATCTCACGTAAAATAAATAAACCATATCGTCCTCCCTTATATAAGTCAGGAACACAAATTAACGAAGTAAACAGTCATAAACATCTTGGGATCTACTTGTCAAACGATTGTACCTGGCATAACCACATAGAATATATTAAGGAAAAAGCATGGAAAAGACTCAACACAATGCGTAGGCTAAAACTTGTCTTAGATAGAAAGTCTTTAGAAATCGTATACATTTCATTCATACGACCAATTTTAGAATACGGCGATATCTTATGGGACAACTGCACACTGTATGAAAAACGAGAACTAGACAAGATACAAAATGAAGCAGCCCGAATCGTTACTGGTACTACCGCTTTAGTTTCTCTACAATCCTTATATGATGAGGTAGGGTGGGAGTCATTACAGTCTAGAAGATCCAACCATAAACTCTGCTTATTTTTTAAAATGCAGCATGATCTAACTCCAGCTTATCTGTCATTCCTTGTTCCTCCCTCTATAAGCGAAACTTCTAGATACAATCTTCGCAATGCTGACGATTTTACAACTATCCAGTGCAGATCTCAGCAATATTATACATCTTTTCTGCCTTCAGTTGTACGTGACTGGAATAACCTTCCACAACACGCTAAACAGATAAACTCCTTATTATCCTTTAAATCTTTTCAGGCTAGAAATAAAACCAAAGTGCCGAAACATTTTTATACTGGTAAACGGTATTGGCAAGTCATGCATACACGAATGCGAACAAATTGCAGCGCGTTAAACAGCGATTTATATTCAAAAAAAATATTACAGATTCTTCCCTTTGCTCTTGTGGCGCTGTTGAAAACGCTCATCATTTTTTCTTCACTTGTCCGAGGTACCATGAGCCAAGAGCCGATATGCTAGACACATTAGCATTTTTGCCTGAAGTCACTCTTAATTTAATATTATATGGTGATGAATCAATTTGTCATGAGAATAATGTAAGTATTTTTTCAGCTGTGCAAAAATTCATCGAAAAAACTAAGAGATTTTAAGTTCTATTAATTAAACAAGGAACAGAAGTAAGCTGAAGAAGCATTTTCATCATTATCGTGAATTTTATCGTAGTTATTCTGAAATGTTTAAGAGGGGGGCTGGGGATGTTGTGCGTCGGACAGTTTTTCCTATTTCTATTCTTGTTTGTTTATTTATTTATTTTTCTCGTCTTTGACTTTATTCTCCTAAAATTGATTTTGTTTTATTATTATTATTATTATTATTTATACTGTAACTAGTGTAAGCCGTGTTAGTTAAATATTTACCTTAAAAGTCCATGTATATTGTTCTTGTACTGTGGGCTCTCTTTATACCGACAATACATGATCGGAATTTTTCTGATGTTAAACTCAGGGAACTTGCTGAAATACAGAGCCCGGTCTTTGACTGATAGTGCGTTTACTTAACATTGACTTATAATGTATATTGAAATACTATATTCTTGTTGTGGTGAATGTCGTTATAAAGAGGCCAAAGCATTCTAAACTTTGCGATGATTAGGAAATCTTTGTACTAGTTGTATCGTTTCATTATTCAATAACTTACACTGCTTTCTGTTTTCTTCCTTGAATATGTACTTATGGAAAAAGTGTATAAAATATTTTGTCGTTTACACGTAGTTGTGAAACCGCCTTATATGATACAGCTGTTTGAAGGAGATGAACTATATAAGCTTTCAATAGCTTTCGTTCAAATCCTTTAACTTCTGATATATGTAACTTGCTATTAAATATGTAATTTTGATGAAATAAATATGTTTAAACTAAATGTTTTTTTTTTTTTTGTTTGTTTTTGTTTTTTTTTTTTTTGTTTTTTTTTTTTTGTTTTTTTGTTTTGTTTTGTTTTGTTTTTTGTTGTTGTTTTTTTATTGTTATTCGACATAGCTCCAAATAAGAGGGGTGTCCGCATATTATTTTTTATTTTATTTATCCACAAAAAATATGTGGGTACTCATTAGAAGCGCCTCTCCGAGGCGCTTCTAATGAGTATCACAATATATTTTTTTCTTCCCCGGGGCGCTTTTAATGAGTACCACAACATATTTTTTATGGAGAAATAAGAAAAATATTTGTACCTTATGGTTGAAAAAAAAGGCGCCTTATCTGGAGATATGTTCTGCATTCAATATTAAGACCGCCCCGCTAATAAGACCACTTTTAAGCAGTACCAAAAGCGGTCTAACCTCTCCCCCCCTCCCCCTCCCCAACACACACACACACACACACACACACACACACACACACACACACACTAGCACCAGCTAAAACAGTATTCGATTTTCAAACCAGAATGGGTTCAATGATCCCAAAGGAAATAAAAATATAATCTATAGTGAAGTACGGGGAGACGTTTTACGGCCGCCACACGGCACTTAACACCAGTTGCAGTGAAGTAAAATTAAAATCTAAAAGATTGCCTTTGGAAACAAAGAACACACAAAAGGACGGAAATCGGAGACTCGGTTTTATTAACTCTCTTCATATGCAGCAATGTAGTTTGCGAGTCTGCGTACGACGACCTCCCCCCCTTCGCCACTCCCCCCCCCCCCCCCTGCCCACCACCACCTAACCCCTCCCCAATCCTAGTACCGGCTTAAGCCTATAAACAACTTTAGACTGTTGTCTGCTGCTGTTTGATGCTGTTAAATACCAGTGGTTAACTAATTTGGTTTTGACTCGTGTGTAGATGGGTCGATATAGTAAACCAGAACAACGTTTTTCTGTGGTCAGGCTGCGGACAGAAGGTCAGAGCCTGACGGTCATGAGGCGCAAACACTGGTGAATTTTGAAATTCATTCCCTTGGGCATTATTATAGACAGTAAATGTGACACAGCACATGTCAAGTGAATCTGTGTACGTCAACATATGTCCGAGTTCTTCAGAAGTCTATCAACCCTAAAAGCTCTATGCAAAATTGTAGCAGACGACATTCTAAACTTTTATTAATATTTTCAGAGAAAATGAGACTATTCACATGAAATTTAAAGCCTTATTTTCTCTGAAAAATACAGAAAAAAAATGTTTCTTGCTGCAATTGTGATTAGTTATAAAGACGACATTCTAAACTTTTATTAATATTTTCAGAGAAAATGAGACTATTCACATGAAATTTAAAGCCTTATTTTCTCTGAAAAATACAGAAAAAAAATGTTTCTTGCTGCAATTGTGATTAGTTATAAAGAAACCGCATTAGTGAATGAGAAACTATTTGTCTTTCCTGTTTGTGTGTGCATGTGCGTGTGCGTGTGTACGTGTGTGTGCGCGCGCGTGTGCGTGTGTGTGTCTCTGTGCGTGTGTGTTTCTTAAATATTTACCCTAACATTATATTTACGGCCACAAAAGTTCTGTAGTTAACCGATATTTTGGAGTCAGATGCATATACATGTATTTTCTCCGAGGCAATTTAAAGTATATAGTTTTTATTTTTGAATGCAGCCACGTGTTTTTTTTTTTTTTTTTTTTTTTTTTTTTTGGGAGGGGGGGGGAGGGGGGGGGGTTCCGTTAGAATGTTTTCGTGGTCATTATTGCATAAAAAGCAGTGTCGCACGTTATCATTAACAGCCGTGCATTAACCGGCGAAAAGCCGTGTATTAACAAGGAGGCAATTCATGCGCTGTTAATGCACGGCTACGCAACTTTCAACATGCTCGTACCGGGGCCACAGAATTGCTGCCGTCACGAGATGTGTACTGCCCTGCCCCGGAACGAGCATAGTCCGTGGAAATAGCGTTCGCGCGACATCGGTGAAAAGGCGAAACAAAATAGTGCAAGAAATAACGCGAAATGTAGCAAATGTTTTCAGTTTTTATGCAATAATAGCGATCAAACATGGTTTTTCAAAAACCATGTTTGATCCCTATATTATTGTCAAACGTCTAGCTTTGCAAATCACAAAAGCTTATTCTTTTGCAGTCATAAATTATGGAGTTATGGGCCCTCAATTAAAAACTATACAGTATAACCTCAATGGCTCGAACACGGATGGCTCGTTTACCGTGGATGATTCGAACTCTTTTTTCAGTCCCTACAAAATTCTTCCAGTGGCTCCAGAAAACAAAAATTTAATGATTTTTTTCCTTTTTTAGCATGGAATTGTATGTTGTGTGTACGCATTAGAATCGCCTCATCGAGGCGATTCTAATGAGTACACTCAACATACAATAATTGTGTAGAAAATCGTAAAGACTTCCCTAAATTATCGCTATTTGCTTCCTGAACTGGTACCATGATTATCCTCAGTGGCTCGAACTACCCATGTCTCGAACGAATTTCCATGGTCCCAAAGATGTTCGAGCTATTGAGGTTCGACTGTACTTCCATTCAAAACTTGCTTCTTATATAAAAAAAAAAATAATAATAATAATACGTCTACAGCAACTCTTTTATGAAAATCTTCAATTTTTTTTAATTTTGCATCTAGGGATTCAATAAAACCAAGCCTTTCTCCGGAAGTGAATGTTGAATTTTTAAACATCTCAATACAACATTGGGACAGTGCAAAGAGCTAAGTTTTAGTGGCATTGGCCTTATTTTCAAGGTTACATAGGCTGTGGGATTGTCGAAAGAGCAGTTGCCCATTAGGCTATTTTCATGCTACTTAAAAAACGTCTTCTTTCCCTTCTGATATATTGCCTAAAATATCTTTTAGCTCACCTCAGCACGGAATTGCTCATGGTGAGCTATTGTGATCGGTCAATGTCCATTGTGCATCGTGCGTCGTCCTTCATGCCTCGTGCATAGTCAACAATTTGTCTTAAATGACAATTCATCCTACACCCCTGTGCCAATTTCCACCAAACTTCACAGGAATGTTGCCTAGGTAACTTCCTACCAAAATAGCTAAATGGTTCTGCCCTAATGAGCAAAATGGCCGCCAGAGCTAAAAATAGGAAAAAAAATATTTAAATGGCAATTCTTCCTACACCCTTGGGCCAGTTACAATCAAACTTCACAGAAATGTTGTCTTGGTGACTCTCTACCAAAATAGCCAAAATGGTTCTGCTCCAGTGAATGAGATGAACGCCAGAGCTAAAAATAGAAAAAAAAATCTTTAAATGACAACTCTTCGTACAACCTTCGTACAACGCCATTGAGCCCTTTGCTTTGTTTCATCACAGGGGTTGTTTATTTTGAATACGAGGGTGAGTCAATAAGTAACCAGTCTATCCCATTTCCGATGGACCGAGACGGTCACGATTTTCATGCTTTGTTTCAATATATGTTTTATACATGGGTACAAAATTGCACACGTATCGAGTCATTCTTTAATAAGATATTGAATGTCAAACATGGCTAGTGATGCAAAGGCATGCTTTTCATCTAAAGTTGAGTTCCGTGCTGTGATTCGGTACTTGTATTTAAAAAGTAAAACAGGCAAGGAAATACACAGCGAGTTAGCCGATGTTTATGGGTCTTCTGCACCATCTTATGCTCAGGTTAAATGCTCTGGGTAGGGGAATTCAAACGCGGTAGAACGTCTTTAGAAGATGAAGCCAGGTCTGGACGCCCACTGGGTGCCACCGACGAAGAAATGTGTAAGAAAGTTCGGGATCTGGTATACTCTGATAGGCGAATTCAGATGGAAGAAATAGTGCAGGCATTACGCATTTCACATGGTAGCGTTTCAACAATCTTACATGATCGTTTAGGTATGCGCAAGCTAACAGCCCGTTGGGTCCCTAAATCCCTTAGCGATGAGCAAATGACAACCAGAGCATCAGTATGCAGCGCCTTGTTGCAGCGTTTTAGGTCAAAAGATGATTTTCTTTTGCGTCTGGTGACTGTAGATGAGACTTGGGTTCATTATTATGAGCCAGAGAATAAAGCTCCGAGGCCAAAGAAGTTCAATACGCAACCATCTGCTGGCAAGGTGATGGTCACAGTATTTTGGGACGCAAAAGGCGTTATTATGTTGGACTTTTTACCCAAGAGAAGTACAATAACTGGAGTGTACTATGCAAACTTGTTAGACCAGCTGAGAACCGCCATCCGTGAAAAACGCCGAGGTAAACTCTCTAAAGGTGTTTTGCTGCAACAGGACAATGCGAGAGTCCCAACTTGCAAAGTTGCAATGGATGCTGTAGAGCGAAACGGGTATGAATTAATACCACATCCTGCCTATTCGCCTGACCTAGCTCCTAGCGACTTCTTCCTATTCCCAAACTTGAAAAAGGATATCCATGTACTTCATTTCCGGTCTGATGAAGAAGTCGTGATGGCAGTTGAGGAGTGGGTCAATGGAAAGGACCCTGACTTTTTCAGTTCTGGGCTGATGGCACTTGAACACCGTTGGTCTAAGTGCATCACACTAGAGGGCAATTATATCGAAAAAGAAGAGGTGGATTTCAACCGGAAATAAGTTAGGCTGGTTACTTATTGACTAACCCTCGTATATCTTAATACTGTTTTAATAGGGATCATGTGGAGTCTCCCGATATTATTTTCATGGAAGTTTCAACAAAATTCAGCATTTGTTCCAGAGATAGGCAAGGATTTTGTGAATATCAAGATGCAAAAATAACGGAAAAGAGAGGTTTTCATGAAAGAATTGCTGCAGACTTGATATTTTACTTGAAAGAGAAAAATGTGAAACAGGATAATAACAGAGGCATTAGTCTAAACTGAAGTTGTTATAACTGGGTGCGGTATATTCTGAAAGAGACGCACCAGTGTATAGTATGATGCTTTAGGTTCATACTGAATTACTCCACCCACTAATCATGTTACTCCAAAACTAGGGCTTATGTTGCAAAATCAACACTGTTTTAGTAAATGGGACACCATACATTTACCCCGCCCCCCCCCCCCCCACACCCCCCCCCCCCCTCCCCCGACTTTGTTAGGGTACTCTGTGGTGCATTTGAAGTTTAAACATTTCTTACAGCTTTTTTTTATACTTTTATCGACTGAACCCCTTATTCGTTTCAGTAGATATCATTTCCTTGCCCTTTGATAGAATCTCCCGAAAATTATTGCAAATTATGCGTAAATGATTGTTCTTAACTACAACACCAAAGATTTATGCGCACATGTAAAAATCTGGTTACAAATCAAAAGTTACCTGTATGCTTATTTTTACCTCTAAGTATATATTGCTTCTCTCCACTGTTTTATTTTAATGCAGTCGACTCTCGTTATATCGAAGTCCAATGGACTCTCTGAAATACTTCGCGATATCCGTACCTCGACATATCAGATTTGCAGAAATGGGAAAAAACTAATCGAACAGCCACATTTCACTTATGAATATGAAATTTGACTCCTGAAATTAGAGATATATTAAAATATTGCAGAAAAGAGGAGAAATTGCTCCTGAGGAGCAATTTCTCCTCTTTCCTACAATATTTTGTTACCTGTTGTTAGATTTCCATGTTAAAATAGGGACCAGATTTTAAACTTCGAGAAAAGCGGTTATTCGAGGTAAGCAGAGTCGAGATAACGAGAGTCGACTGTATATCAAATTTCGGTTCTCATGCTGTATTTGTTTAGTTTTTGCAGATTTTGTGAATATCAAGATGCAAAAATAACGGAAAAGAGAGGTTTTCATGAAAGAATTGCTGAGGATTTGATATTTTACATGAAAGAGAAAAATGTGAAACAGGACAATAACAAAGACTTTAGTCTTAACTGAAGTTGTTATAACTGGGTGCGGTATATTCTGAAAGAGACGCACCAGTTTATAGTATGATGCTTTAGGTTCATACTGAATTACTCCACCCACTAATCATGTTACTCCAAAACTAGGGCTTATGTTGCAAAATCAACACCGTTTTAGTAAATGGTACACCATACTTTTCCCCCGCCCCAACCCCCACTCCCCCGACTTTGTTAGGGTACTCTGTGATGCAACTGAAGTTTAAACATGTCCTTACAGCTTTTTTTATCCTTTCATCGACTGAACCCCTTATTCGTTTCAGTAGATATCATTTTCTTGCCCTTTGATAGAATCTCCCGAAAATTATTGCAAATTAAGCGTAAATGATTGTTCTTAACTACAACACCAAAGATTTATGCGCACATGTAAAAATCTGGGCCCAGTTGTTCAAAGCTAACGATGTCGTTAGTTAACGATTCGTTAAAATTTAAATCGAGTGATACACAAATATGCTGAAATTTTTTGCTGAAAAAATGTGAGTAGCTTTTGCAGTGCAAAAGCTACTCACATTTTTTCAGCAAAAAATATCAGAATATTGTATATTGAATCTGCTAAAGCAGTTAACGAAATGACCATTAACGAGTTCGTTAAGCTAACGACGCTTTGAACAACTGGGCCCTGGTGACAAATCAAAAGTTACCTGTATGCTTATTCTTACCTCTAAGTATATATTGCTTTTCTCCACTGTTTTATTTTAATGCAGTCGACTCTCGTTATATCGAAGTCCAATGGACTCTCTGAAATACTTCGAGATGTCCGTACCTCCACATATCAGTTTTGCAGAAACGGGGAAAAACTAATCGTACAGCCACATTTCACTTATGAATATGAAATTTGACTCCTGAAATTAGAGATATATTGAAATATTGTAGAAAAGAGGAGAAATTGCTCCTGAGGAGCAATTTCTCCTCTTTCCTACAATATTTTGTTACCTGTTGTTAGATTTCCATGTTAAAATAGGGACCAGATTTTAAACTTCGAGAAAAGCGGTTATTCGAGGTAAGCAGAGTCGAGATAACCAGAGTCGACTGTATATCAAATTTCGGTTCTCATGCTATATTTGTTTAGTTTTCGCCAGATCTAAACGAAACTAATGTTGTTGCTTAATCGTGGTCTCGATTGTAGTTTTCTTGTGCTCTGGCGTCAGATCGCCATTGAGCCCTTTGCTTTGTTTCATCACAGCGGTTGCGATTATATATGTTTCACTGTGATGTTTCACAGAAGACATTACGAAAACACACCTATTCAAATATATTGAAAATTTCACCACCAAAATCTGAAAGTTTTCAGATAAAAAATTCCGATATTTTTCATTTTTCTGCTCAAAACATAGATTGTGGGTACTCGTTAGAACCGCCTCGCCGAGGCGGTTCTAACGAGTACCCTGAATCTATGTTTTTAAGCGGAAATAAGAAAAATAATGTATATCCCTATAAACCCCAATTTTACTATATAAAAGTGGGGTTTAAGGGGGTCAGAATTATAAAGGTATGTTTTCGTGATGAGGTAGATGACTGACCCCCTATGAGAACAGACTGGATCTGCATCAGATTCAAGCCCCACGGTATTTTTTTTTTTTTTCTACTGATCGTTCCAAGGCCCCATCTATGGCATTTTTTTTTTCTTTCTTTGTGCTTCAGTGTTTTCAGTGTGCACATGGTGGTGTTAGTGCCATGTGGCGGCGGTAGAAAATCTCCTCGTATATTACCATAGTGCAGATTATATTTCATTTCCTTTGGGATCATTGGGCCCATTGGGATATATTTGAAAATGGAGTTCTGCTCATGTATACGCTAGAGGGCGTAAGTAGTGTTGCAAACTTCATTACTGCTTATGAAGAGTCTCAATAAAACCGAGACTCGCATTTTCTAATCCGTAGTGTATTCTTTGTTTCCAAGGGCAATCTTTTTGACATTTATATGTAGCGTTTGTTTTGTCATTGTTCATAACCTCGCCTTCATTTTGGTGCCTCTGTAAGGCTGCGCCTCATGATTGTGGCTTTCTCTGGGTCTCTTCTCTGGGTCTCTTTTCTGGGTCTCCAATAAAAGGGACATTGGCAAACAGTGAAGACCCAGATCAGACGCCGCATAATGCGGTGTCTGATCAGGGTCTACACTTTTTGCAATAAGTTCAGATATTTTTTACAAATCATGATTATAATAAAAACTAACCAGACACGCATTAAATAGGAAATGGACCTGTCCAAAGAGTTAAGGTAGATGAGTCCACTCGGCTTAAATGGGTAAATGACGCAAATGAGCAAAAAAGTTCTGTCACTAATAGGCTTCCTTGGTTTTATCCTAGGTATATTTTAAAATGCTTCACTGCACTTGAATGGTGTGTTGAATAGCTAACGATACCCGTTTATTTCGTGCAAATTGCTTTCCAATTGACCAAGTTCTTTCAAATTGATATAGATGCAGTCATATACACTGACCAATTTACTTGTTACATTGGAACATGGGCCAGAAGACTGAAATTCGTAACTATATTAAATGCCGCAATATAGATTCAAAGCAGATATTTAATGAATTGTTTGGTATATATGGACCTCAGACCATTTCAATACGCACAGTTTTTAGGTGGGTTTAAAGCTTTTAAAGCTGGGAAATTTCCTTTTGAAGATGATATCCATTCTGGAAGGCCTAAAACCTCTGTTACCAAGGCTAATATCGCTGCTGTAAAGATTGTGGCCGAACAGGATGCGCGATTGTCTGTCAAAGATATAGCTAGTTGTACTGGCATATCAGAAGGCAGTGTGCAAAACAATTCTGAAAAAGCGTTTGGACCTGAGAAAGGTTTTCGCTAGGTGGCTACCTCATTCTCTCACTGAGGAGCAACAGACACAACGCCCGGAAGTTTTTGAAAACATACAAACGCTGTAATAGTCGGATTATTTCTAACTTGCTAACAGGCGATGAAACCTGGGTGCACATGTTTGAGCCACAAAGAAGGGCTGATAATAAGCAATGGAAGCGAAAAGATCAAAAACGCCCATGTATTGCCAAGAGAACCATAAGTTCGAAAAAGATTTGTACGCAATTTTCTCTAATTTAAGTGGGTTAGTCGTTCAAGTGCCTTGTCCATCTGGTCATACAGTCACTGGCCAATTCTACAAGAACTCTGTACTGAAGAAAGTGAAAGAGTTTTACAGTAAGAAACGACCAAGCAAAGGATAGTCAGGAGTTCACCTTTTACATGACAATGCCTCCTCTCATGTGTGAGGTTGTTAAGTCTTTTTTGGCTTCTGAAAAGGTGAAAGTTTTAAACCATCCACCTTATTCACCTGATTTGAGTCCCTGTGACTTCTTTTTATTTCCAAGGTTTAAGAAAATGCTTTCTGGAAATAAGTATACGTCTAGAAGTTCTCTTGGCAGCGCTATTTATCAGTGTCTCCAACAGATACCAAAAGAAGACTACTTATCTGCTTTACGCGACTGGTTAAAAAGGTTACAAAAATGTGTTTCAGTAAAGGGGGAATACTTTGAAGGCTTGTAATAAAAATATGTTTGATAAAACGTAGCACTGATGTAATCCGAACCCAGTGACAAAACTTTTTGCAGGACCCTCGTAGTGGCTCAGTCGGATGTGCGTCCGACTGGTGATCAAGAGGTCGCGGGTTCGATCCCCGCCGTGTCCGGCAACGTTCTTTTGTGGAGATTGATCATGAAATATTTTCTACGGTCGTTCTCTCCCTTCCGCTGATTTAAGAATGGCAGTTGTTAGTTTCTGGCGAAAGAATGTGCACAAGTACTGGTTAACCGCTTAGAGGACTAAGCCTGCCCAGGAAGAAGTGTGGCTAGGTAAACTGAGCGCACTCGACATGACCCTAATGGGTTGACTTGGCCGTAAAACCTCAACACAAACCAATGGATAAGAATAACTGTTGGTAGTTTTACCCTAAAAGCGCAAATCATCATTGCAGCAGACGGCATTTATTTATATAATTTATTTACAGCCGACTCTCGTTATCTCGAATTCTAAGAGACTCCCTGAAATACTTCGAGATATCCGTACTTCGACATATCAGATTTGCAGAATTGAGGAAAAAAATAATTCGAACAACCACATTTAACAAATATATGTGTAATTGGACTCTTAAAATTTGGAGATATATTGAAATATTGTGGAAAAGAGGAGAAATTGCTCCTAAGCATTTTCTCCTCTTTTCCACAATATATTTTTACCTGTTGTTAGATTTTCATGTTTAGGCAGGGACCAAATTTTCGCTTCGAGATAAGCGGTTATTCGAGGTAAGCGAGGTCGAGATAACGAGAGTCAACTGTATTTTGTTCTGTGCTGCGTTTAATCAAAGTACTGAGAGTGCTGATGGGGGCGGTTGCCTGAACTCTCGAACTGATCGGGATTTACGTTGGAATTAAAAAAAAAAAAGCAATACATAAACAAAATTCGATAGCCCATTTTCTGCATTTTTTCTGCGGTTAGGGTAACTCTTTTTCATAGATGACTATAGAGCGCGAAATTTGCGCCGATTTCTGGTGACCTTTCACAGTTTTATGGACTAGATGGGGGAGCGCTTCAGGAAAAAAATAGGATTCTCGCAATACAGTTGACTCTCGTTATCTCGACCTCGCTTATTTCGAATAACCGCTTATCTCGAAGGGAAATTTGGTCCCTACCTAAACATGAAAATGTAATAACAGGTAACAAAATATTGTGGAAAAGAGGAGAAATTGCTCCTCAGGAGCAATTTCTCCTCATTTCCACAATATTTTCAACATATCTCTAACTTCAGGAGTCCGATTATATATACATTTGTTAAATGCGGTTGATCAATTTATTTTTCCTCAATTCTGCAAATCTGATATGTCGAGGTACGGATATCTCGAAGTATTTTAGAGAGTCTCTTGGAATTCGAGATAACGAGAGTCGACTGTAATTTATTTATTTATTTATCTTTTTTTTTTCGTTCATTTTTCTCTGACGTGAAAGCAAGGTATCAAATTTATTGATTAAAAAAAAACAAACTATTATATCACTCATCATGGATCAGTTGCTTACACGTTACTAAGGCTATACAAAGGACACAATTCAGCCTATACGTTACCAAGGCTATATAAAGTTACTCATTAGAATTGCCTTGATGAGGTGATTCTAATGAATGAACACAACATACATTTCATGACACAGTAAGAAAATTTCTTAAAATATCCCTTTATATTTATTGTCTTGAGTTTTCGGAAGAATTTCCTTGGGACTAAAAGACGAGTTCGAATCAGCTATGGTTAACGAGCCATCGGTGTTCGAGACATTGAAGTCTTACTGTAATTTGCTCGCAAAGAGAGACAAATACTTTCACTTAGGTAAAAGTAATTTCCCTTGGAGGTCTACTTGTTCCCCTAAATCTCTTGGTGCTCGCGTCGTTGCCATAGAATCATGGAGGTACTTTTTCTCGAGAATCTACTAGTGTTTCATAATCGATCATCGACTATTGGTCGACTTGTAGAAAATATATTCTTATTCAAGCCCTCTTCCAGGTACTTATTCATAGCTCCAGTTCCGAGGTGATATCCATATAATAGTTGTTCTTATTTTTCCATGAAAACGTATGTTCTGTTAACTCATTAGAAGCACCTCGGCGCATCTTGAAAAATATGCTTCAATCCGCTAAGGGGCGTTACTTGGAAAGTTACCTATAAGAAGTGGCAGCTGACTGAAGACAGTTATTTCTCCTAGGTCGCTATGCCCATGATTCTATTATTGGACTTAGACTATTTCAAACATCTTGGCGATAGTTCAGGAAAGCTTAATTTCACAAGTTTAGAGCGAAATGGAAGAATGAAGAAAAATACTTATTCTACAGTTTTATATACCAGTACAAACTATAGAAAAATCTCTTTGTGGTGATAACTTATAAAACTTCCCCTGAAAAGGCAATCATTTTAAAATAGAGGCTAAAATTAGCGTTTTGATCATTTTTGACAAAATATAATGGTAATATTTTGACACAAATAGTCTGAATTTCAAACGCATAGGGAAGAACTAAGATATGAAATTATTTTGGAAATTTTCATACCTTGTGAAAGTGCAATAAATGTAAATTTTGAAAATAACTTATAAAAATCAGAAATGCATGTATTATCTAGTTTTATTTTATTTTCCTATCTCGTAACTCTATGTATCGCAGAGTCGAATTTGTACAGGTAACTGTTCGGGTAAATCCGTAAGTTAGTATCGGTAAATTTCGCGATAATGAAGGATTTATTTCCCTATGATTCTAATGAGTATCCACAACATATGTTTTCATGGAGAATTAAGAAAAATATCAGTACTTTTGGGTTGAAAAAGTCTCCCATCTGGAGATATGCTTACGAGGGTGAGTCAATAAGTAACCAGCCTATCTCATTTCCGATGGACCGAGACGGTCACGATTTTCATGCTTTGTTTCAATATATGTTTTATACATGGGTACAAAATTGCAGACGTATCGAGTCATTCTTTAATAAGATATTGAATGTCAAACATGACTAGTGATGAAAAGGCATGCTTTTCATCTAAAGTTGAGTACCGTGCTGTAATTCGGTACTTGTATTTAAAAGGTAAAACAGGCAAGGAAATAAACGGCGAGTTAGCCGATGTTTATGGGCCTTCTGCACCATCTTATGCTCAGGTTAAATTCTGGGTAGGGGAATTCAAACGCGGTAGAACAACTTTAGAAGATGAAGCCAGGTCTGGATGCCCACTGGATGCCACCGACGAAGAAATGTGTAAGAAAGTTCGGGATCTGGTATACTCTGATAGACGAATTCAGGTGGAAGAAATAGCGCAGGCATCAGGCATTTCACATGGTAACGTTTCAACAATCTTACATGATCGTTTAGGTATGCGCAAGCTAACAGCCCGTTGGGTCCCCAAATCCCTTAGCGATGAGCAAATGGCAATCAGAGCATCAGTATGCAGCGCCTTGTTGAAGCGTTTTAGGTCAAAAGATGATTTTCTTTTGCGTCTGGTGATGTAGATGAGACTTGGGTTCATTATTATGAGCCAGAGAATAAAGCTCAGAGTCGTCAGTGGGTAGGGCCTGCCGAGGCCAAAGAAGTTCAAGACGCAACCATCTGCTGGCAAGGTGAAGGCCACAGTATTTTGGGACGCAAAAGGCGTTATTATGTTGGACTTTTTACCCAAGAGAAGTACAATAACTGGAGTGTACTATGCAAACTTGTTAGACCAGCTGAGAACCGCCATCCGTAAAAAACGCCGAGGCAAACTCTCTAAAGGTGTTTTGCTGCAACAGGACAATGCGAGAGTCCCAACTTGCAAAGTTGCAATGGATGCTGTAGAGCGAAACGGGTATGAATTAATACCACATCCTGCCTATTTGTCTGACGTAGCTCCCAGCGACTTCTTCCTATTCCCAAACTTGAAAATGGATATCCGTGAACTATATTTCCGGTCTGATGAAGAAGTCGTGACGGCAGTTGAGGAGTGGGTCAATGGAAAGGACCCTGACTTTTTTCAGTTCTGGGCTGATGGCACTTGAACACCGTTGGTCTAGGTGCATCACACTAGAGGGCAATTACATCGAAAAAGAAAAGGGGGATCTCAACCGGAAATAAGTTAGGCTGGTTACTTATTGACTCACCCCCGTATTTTAGGCATTGCAATTTTCCCCTAGACGGGTAATTGGCAAACAGTGCAGACCCAGATCAGACGCCGCAGCGGCGTCTGATCAGGGTCTCCACTGTTTGCAAATAGTTCAACCATTTTCTCTCTGATATCTCAATCACATTGCCTGGCAAACCTAAAATCTAAGTTAGAATCTTTTAATATATAGTGTGGGAGAGTTCATTCAGTCTACAATGGGAATTCACCACAAATCTAAAATGACCCAAACAGACAGCTAGGTATTTCATTTTTTACAACTTGTCTATTAAAATACAAAAAAGAAAAGAAAAAAATATGTTCCTTAAAATACATCACGAAAACATGCCTATATAATTTTGACCCCCTTAAACCCCACTTTTATATAGTAAAACTGGGGTTTACAGGGGTATACATTATTTTTCTTATTTCTGCTCAAATATATAGATTGTGGGTACTCTTTAGAACCGCCTCGACGAGGCGGTTCTAATGAGTACCCACAATCTATGTTTTGAGCAGAAATATGAAAAATATCAGAATTTTTATCTGAAAACTTTCAGTTTTTGGTGATGAAATTTTCAATATATTTGAATAGGCGTGTTTTCGTAATGAGAATTTCAGTTTAGTCTACAATGAAAATTTTTCTCGAATTATCTGTCACAAGTGGCGAAAGTGATCGATGATCGATTAAAATCGGGTAAAATTAACTTAGTCTGTGGAGGAGCCCAACTGGCATTCTTTATAAATCTACAGCGGACCGTTATCTGCCCTTCAGCTAGCCTGTCGGGCCGATAATGGCCCGCTATAGATTTACGTAGAATGCTAACAGGAAGAATGGTATATCAAGGGAAGTAACTTTGACATGGAAATGATTGCCTCCCTCCTTATTCGGGTCTACTCATAAAGAAATGAAGAGTGAGCCTTTTTTCCGTTTGAAAGTTGCCTGAATTATTTTAAAGTTTCTGGTTTTTGTTGTTTTGTTGTTGTTGTTGTTGTTGTTGTTGTTGTTGTTTGTTTGTTTTGTTTTTTGTTTTTTTGTTGTTTTTTTTAGTTCACCTGAGCCGAAGGCTCAAGGTGAGCTATTGTGATATCACTCACCGTCCGTCGTCGTCGTCCGTATGTCCGTCCGTCCACAGTCTTTAAACAACATCTCCTCCTAAACCACTGATTGGATTTTGACCAAACTTCACAGGAATGATCCTTGGTTGGTCCTCTTTCAAAATTGTTCAAATGGTTCTGGTCCGTTGCCTATCTAGGTCACAGGAGCTAAAAATAGATTTTTTAACTAAAAAAATCTTCTTGTCAGAAACCACTGGGCCGATTTCAATATAATTTTGCAGAAATGTTCCTTTGGTGATCCTCTACCAAGATTGTTCAAGCCATTTGGATTCGTCAAAAAACATGGCCGCCAGGGGTCAGGGCTTATTTTCCTATATATCTATATAGAAAACTTTAAAAATCTTTTTGTCAGAAACCACTAGACCGATTTCAATATAATTTTGCAGAAATGTTCCTTCGGTGATCCTCTACCAAGATTGTTCAAGCCATTTGGATTCGTCAAAAACATGGCCGCCAGGGGGCAGGGCTAATTTTCCTTATATATCTATATAGAAAAATTTAAAAAATCTTCTTGTCAGAAACCACTGGACCGATTTCAATATAATTTTGCAGAAATGTTCCTTCGGTGATCCTCTACCAAGATTGTTCAAGCCATTTAGATTCGTCAAAAAACATGGCCGCCAGGGGGCGGGGCTTATTTTCCCCATATATTTATATAGAAAACTTTAAAAATCTTTTTGTCAGAAACCACTGCACTGATTTCAATATAATTTTGCAGAAATGTTCCTTTGGTGATTCTCTACGATGATTGTTCAAGCCATTTGGATTCGTCAAAAAACATGGCCGCTAGGGGGCGGGGCTTATTTTCCCTATATATCTATATAGAAAAAATTAAAAATCTTCTTGTCAGAAATCACTGGACCGATTTCAGTATAATTTTGCAGAAATGTTTCTTTGGTGATCTTCTACCAAGATTGTTCAAGCCATTCGGATTCATCAAAAAACATGGCCGCCAGGGGGCGGGGCTTATTTTCCCTATGTATCTATATAGAAAACTTTAAAAATCTTCTTGTCAGAAACCTCTGGATCGATTTCAATATAATTTTGCAGAAATGTTCCTTCGGTGATCCTCTACCAAGATTATTCAAGCCATTTGGATTCGTCAAAACACATGGCCGCCAGGGGGCGGGGCTTATTTTCCTTATATATCTACTTTAAAAATCTTCTTGTCAGAAACCACTGGACGGATTTCAATATTATTTTTCAGAAATGTTTCTTCGGTGATCCTCTACCAAGATTGTTCAAGCCGTCATGATTCGTCAAAAAACATGGCCGCTAGGGGGGGCGGGGTTTATTTTCCATATATATCTATATAGAAAACTTTAAAAATCTTCTTATCATAAACGACTGGACCGATTTCAATATAACTTGGCAGAAATGTTTCCTAAGTGACCCTCTATCAAGATTATTCAAGCCGTCATGGTTTGTCAAAAGACATGGCCGCTAGGGGGGCTTATTTTCCCTATATATCTATATAGAAAACTTCCTTTGGTAACCCTCTTTTAAGATTCAGTTCAACTCGTCAAGATGCGTTAAAAACATGGCCGGGGTGTGGTGGGTGTGGTGGGTGTGGTGGGTGGGGGGCTGTTGGTGCTATAAAATTTATACAAAAATACTAGAGCAGTGAACTTGGCTGAAACTTCAACAGTAAATATGCAAATATGTTTGCTCAGGTGAGCGATATAGGACCATCATGGTTCTCTTGTTTTAATAACTGTCTGGAAAAGTTGCCTCCCTTAGCAAAATGGCTTTATAATATCTTTCACCTGAACACTGGAATTTTGAATACGTCTTATATTCAAACAGCGTGAACTCTAAATAGGATTATTTTATTAAAATAGGCTTTTGTTAGGTATACACAACTTATCGTTTATTAAAATAACATATGTATAACATTTTACATATTGAATAAAAAGTAGAATGAAAATCCCTTTTCAATGCCAACGCGACGTTTAACTGGCTATTACAAGGATATTTTCTGTAGTGTGTGGTAACCCAGCAGGCACACAACATCAAAATGACCTCGTATCAACGTCGATGCGACGTGATCACGTCGCATCGACGTTGATACGACGTCATTTTAACGTTGTGTGCCCACTGGGAAGGTGGGTGGCGGGAGGAAAGTGTCATAATGCCATATGCGTGCAACGAAAGCTCAGCTCAGCCTGCGCATGCGTAGTCTAGTCTTCGCTGTCCGTTTACAGAATCAATGGCTAACCCATTTGTGCCTAGCGTCCCATAAATGGGAGATTGGCAAACAGAGTAGCCGCAGAACGCGGCGTCTGATCAGGGTCTTCACTGTTCGCATTAATTACAGGCATTTCAATTAAACAGGGTAATAATACAAACTGACCAGACACCCCTTAAACCGGAAATGGACGTCCAAAGAATTAAGGTAGAAGATTCCACTCGGCATAAGTGGGTTAAGGTAGAATTTATTAGCTGCAACGTCAGAAAACGTAACTAAGGACATGTGCTCCCGCGAAGATTTAGATCAGCCTGTACATTCGCGCAGTCTGATCTGAATCTTCACTGGACGCATTTAGGATAGCCAAGGACGCAAAGTTTCATCATGCAGTGAAGACTCTGATCAGACTGCGAAGACGCGCAGACTGATTTTAGTCTTCGTTGCGCGCACATGTTAGAAGGTAGGTTTTCTCAAGTTTCGACTCATAACAAGAAACGAAAAACACCTAGCTCGAATACCTAGATAGAAGGCTGACCTTGACCTTCGCCTATGGCGAATAGGCACTTTTCCCACGTTGCTATTCAAACGAACCGCCTCATGAGAAAACGGGTCTTATGGTTGTATTTAAAACACCAGATACAAATATGGTACCGTTTTGTTTATTAAAAGGGGCGGTGCCTAACTTTTCTCTCTCTCTCTCTCTCTCTCTCTCTCTCTCTCTCTCTCTCTCTCTCTCTCTCTCATGGATTGGCAGTATGCTTACCAAGGGCATAGCCAGAACCACTGTTAACCCTTGTTCTGCTGAGCCCGGATATACCCTGTCTTTGCAAACAGTGTAGATCCAGATCAGTTGGCTTCTGAAGAAGCCAACTGATCTGGATCTGCACTGTTTGCCATTAAGTATGCGAATTTATAGCAACAATGCAGATCAAGTAATCTGGTTGAAAATTAGAAGTAGGCGTGGCATCTTAATTTATTCAGCAGGACAAGGGTTAAGATGAAACCCAGCAGTACACTTGTGAGAATTTTGTGATATCTAAACAGATTTAAAAGTAAAAGAATGGTAAAAATTAAAACTTATGTTGAAGCCAGGGTTTCTTGGCTTCCGAATGGTAACGCCCTTGGTTACAGTGCGAGTATGTTAAATCAGAACCGAGTCGCGCTTGCGCGACAAATTTGGATTTACCATAAGAGTATCGTAACGAAATTTATGACATCACACGTGGTACAGTAACTTCCAATACTTAGGAGTTATTGTACAGCTGTTTAACCTTTTTTTTTTTTTTTTTTTTTTTTTTTGTTTAACCCTTGTCCTTCTGAACCCGGATATACCCTGTCTTTGCAGACAGTGTAGATCCAGATCAGTTGGCTTCTTCAGAAGCCAACTGATCTGGATCTGCACTGTTTGCCATTAAGTTTGTGAACTTTTAACAACAATCTGGATTAAGCAATCTGATTAGCTGTCAGTTAGAAGTGGGCATGGCATTTTAATTTATTCAGTAGGACAAGGGTAAAACTGAACATGCCGGTCAAACTACAATCAAAGGGTATGACTACAGTCCTTTCGGCATCACTAAGAAAAACGTTGTTTTTTAAATGTGCGCCCAGCAAAGATTCAGATCAGTTTGTGCACCCACGCAGACTGATCAAAGTCTTCACTTTCCGCTTGAAGACTTTCTAAACGATGTCAAAAGCAAAGGAAGTGCATATATACTTCAGTTATATAGCCGCTGTCTGTCTGGGTAAAGTTGTTAGAAGAAGACATTAAAATATTTTTTCTCTCATATTTCTCCCAGAAAATAGGCTTTGATATTTGAAGACACATTGCATGAAATTTCAAACCCTGTTTTCTGGGAAAAAAATATCACTTTGTCGTCTGCTGAATTTGCTCAGAGGGTGGGAAAGGTTAAAAGTTCATTTCGTTGTCTTCGGTCCAACATGTCTAGTTGGAGTCTAAATGTCCCAGTTAACCCATTTACGCCCAGCGTCCCATAAAAGCGGCATTGGCTAACTGCGTAGACCCAGATCAGACGCCGTAGAATGTGGCGTCGGATCAAGGTCTACAGTGTGTGAAGTAAGTACAGAAAGTTCTAAAAAACATGGTATTACAATTGACTGTAAATATCCAATTCAACGTTTTTTGACTATTTACAGTTGACTGTATATAGCCTGTATAAGGTGGGCTATTTGATGATAGTTTGATGTTTTTTTTGTTTGTTTTCTTGTTGTTGTTGTTGTTTTTTTCTGTTTTAGTTCATTCTGTTATCAGGACTGTATATTGGGGCTGATCATGAGAGGGGATGGGGTCTAGCCAAAGAAGGAAAAAAATGTGTCTTTAAGGTAGAAGAGTCCACTCGGCATAAATGGGTTAAAAGCAAAGTTCCAGGGCTTAGGATTCTCTTCTGTCTTTGAAGCGGTGGTTGGCTTAAAACTCTTTCTTGCCTTCTTGCTATATAGTTTAACCCATTTATGCCAAGTGGACTCTTCTACCTCAACTCTTGGACAGGTCCATTACCTATACAAGGAGTGTCTCGTTTGCTTTAATTGTAACATTTCTGAACGTAATGCAAACAGTGTAGACACAGATCAGATGCTGCGTTCTGCGGCGTCTGATCTGAATCTACATTGTTTGCCAATGTTCCTTTTATGGGACGCTGCGCGTAATGGAATAATCGCGCTGTTTTATGTGACGTTCTTCGAACGAAACAGACGTTGCCCACATTTTTCGCCGTTGAATCTTATTTTAAAGTCTTGTTGCAGATTATTTGTAAATCTGTTGTTGACGGAATTTTACAGTCCGCGGAGAAAATAATGAAATCTTAGTTCAAGCCCCGAAACGTAATAAGCATTATATAGTTTAACTGACTATTATTCCAAATTCACGTTCAAATGGGAGTTTCATTTTCAAGAAAAGTAGTCTTCTCAAGGTATACCTTGAACGGTATATCGTTTTCTCCTGTTGCTTCATCTTGCGATATATCACTTGACGAATATGAGTTGTGAATAACTGGGAGAAATCTGTCCTCATACAAGCACTTTTGAACCACAGGAAGTAAGTGCGGACTACTTTGTTCTAACGTCACACTTTCCGGCGAGTAATTTGCCGAACGCGTTTCGTTTTCATACACACACGTTTGAGACACAGAAAGGGAATTCAAATGTTTTCCGTCTAGCGTAGTCATTTCTACCGTGCAATCTGCTGAATGGCTGGGCGCGTCCGAAACACTACTGGTATCATCATTTCCTATTTCTAAGTCCTCCTGATTTAACATTCCATTTTCAGGAACATAAATTAAGGAAAATCCCATTTTTCCCATCAAACTATCCAGCCGAGTTTTCCTTTTCATTTTCTTTCGTTGTTTCCTTGTCTCTGAAACAGATCTCGTTGTGAAATCAGGACATGTAACGGCTTTCTGAATGTCAAGTAGGCGAGCTCTTCCGCCAATTTCTTCTAGTCTACCTTTTGTTTTGCCGCACTCAAACATGAGCTTCATTTTAAACCCGTCTTGTTTCAGATACTTCTGGTGCTTTAGATATTTCTGGATATGTTCGTCTTGTATTTGTGCAGCGTAACTTCTTGTATCATGTGACCGTTTAAATCTTGTCACAAGGGTACAAAAGACTCCTAACGTGGAGTACACCAACACGGTTGCGATGATAAAATGCATCGCGCCTACGTGATCGTAGTCGTCGGCTGCTGTCGAGTTTGAAGTTGTATTTTCCACAAGCTGGTATGTGGCGTTTGTTACCACCATATCTTTATAAGCTGTTTCAATTCAAAGTATATACTCAAACCTTTAAAACGCCATACAAAAAATGTAGCAGACCACATTCTCGAATATTTTTTTTTATTATTTTTCAGATAGAAAAAAAAGACTTGGCATTTCATGTGAACTGTTTTCAAGGCAGACAATTCTCATGAAATGTCAAGCCTCATTTTAAAAAAAAAAAATCAGTCTGCCGTCTACTGCTGTTTTGATTGGCGCTTTAAGTGTTAAATTATGGGTTAGCTTTGTAAATGAAAAATCTTCTGTGCACCATTGCAAAAGGAATTTATCAAGGTGAAAAATTCGTTTGTAAGATATGCATAATGGTTAATTTTTCATATCATTTTGTAGAAGGTCTAATTGTCCTTGTGGTTTATTCTGAATGAAAACTTCACAGTTGTGACCGACACATTCTTAATACATGTAAAACACTTTCTGTCTATTTCTGTTTCTGTGATTTGTTCTAAAATATTAGTTGAATTTTAACATTCTGCTCATTACGTTGGCCATTATTTCAGTCTGGATACGAAAAAAATCTGCCGTGGTCCAGCGGGACGAACCCTTGAGCGCATTAAGATTACCTATGCAAATTCTGTGTTGAAATGTTTCTCTTGATTAAAAAATAAATATGAAAAGGAGAAGAAAGAAAAAAAAAGAAAGAAACTGCTTTCTCTCCTAATTAAATATTGGTGTTTCCTGATAAAACTGTAAAACATCACAATTTTTGAATAAGTAGAACTTCAGTGCAAGCTTTCTACAGCAGCCATTTCTGGGAAGCCAAAGAACTGGGCTATTATAGAGAGGTTACTGTTGAAGAGAGGTTAAAGAGAAAGTAAAACAACATTTTGGAAAACCGGAAAAAAGTGGCTGTTAAAAAGTGGGAGGTGGCTGTTGTTGAGAGGTGGCCGTTCGTGTTAAACATGTTTATCATAAGGTTGAACATTGTGACGTAACCGAAGGAAATACAATTAAAGCGACTAAGTACACATGGTAGATTTTCCGCGATTTTACAAGAGAGATAAAGTTTGGGACTTCCCGTTTGCTTTCCTGCAGTTCCCCTCTGAAAAGGGTCTACTCTGTAAGGAAAGAATTTGCTCTCTTCGGGAGGAGCAAATTATTTCAGGAGCAAATTCTTTCTTTACAAAGTAGACCTCTTTGCAGATAGGGACAAACATTTTAGACAGCGTTACCTCCCCTTAAATGGTATCCCTTCCCCTTAATGTGCAACTAGATCTGATGGCTTGGCCTTAAGCGAGAATGGGCAACTCCTTTAGCCCTATCACTATCTAATTCTTTCTTGACAAAGTAGACCTCTTTGCAGAAAGGGACAAAACATCTTAGACAGCGTTACCTCCCCTTAAATGGTATCCCTTCCCCCTTATTGTGCAACTAGATCTGATGGCTTGTACTTCAGCGAGAATGGGCAACTACTTTAGCCCTATCACTATCTAATTCTTTCTTTACAAAGCAGACCTCTTTGCAGACAGGGACAAAACATTTTAGACAGCGTTACTTCCCCTTTAATGGTATCCTGTCCCTTTAATGTGCAACTAGATCTGACGGCTTGTACTTAAGCGAGAATGGGCAACTCCTTTAGCCCCATGCTACTGTCTATAGAAATGGAAAAAAAAATCTATATGGACGATCAACATGGAACTCTTCAGGCAAACGAAACCCTAAAAATTTATTTAATCTGTCTCGTTCGATGGAGGTGATAACCTTGGTTTTCTTCGCCTACGACCACTAAATTTTAGCTTGAATATTTAAAAGAATATAGTCCTTATAATGTACATGAGAACAGCTTATTCCCTCTTACCAAAAGTAATTGCTTTTTAACTCTTTCACTGCCACTGGCGATAATAATAGGCTTATGCAAACAGCATAGATCCAGATGAGACGGCTCAATGAGCCGTCTCATCTGGATCTACGCTGTTTGACATGCAGTCTACCAACTTTACATATAAACGTCTTTCCAAGCGATAGTTTGTTAAAATAAAAAAGCGGACGACAAATGTCGTCTAGAATTTGCCACCGAAATAGTTAAACGTCTTGACAAGTTTTGTAAATTGATAAAGGTACCTCCGTGGCGGTAAAACAATGGTGGCCGTGCCATCAGCACGTTATAATTGTATGCAGAGAACGGTGATATAAAAAACGCTTAATGGATGTCGGTCCAACACCAAACGAGTTACTTTATTTTCTCCAAATAAACACACACAAAAGAGATTCCATTTATGTGAATGAATCTGACGTCAAATACCCACCGACTATGTATATTTGATTCCGATTCTGACTATGTGTATTCGATTTCTTCACACTGACGTATGTATTTGACGTACTAAACGGGGAATCTCCCATCATTTCCAGACTGATTTTAACCCTTAAAGCGCCAAGGAAATCTGCATCTGAAAATGTCGTCTGCTACATCTTCTTGCAAACTTTTCAAACTTACATTTTGCATATAGGCAAACAGTGTGGACCCAGATCAGACTGCTCTTAAAGGAGCAGTCTGATCTGGGTCCACACTGTTTGCAACAACGACTTTTAAAGTAACCGGCAGAAAGACAAAGCAGACGACAATTGTTGTGATTGGCGCTTTAAGGGTTAAGCCTGTTTTCTATCTGAATATTCATTCAGTTGTCTCCATACACAGTTGATACACGAAAAAAGAAAACATTAGACATGACGTAACACCATGGTCTCAAATCAGTTTCTTAACGCTTGGCGCTCAGGGTAAACTTTCCAGCAAACGACATTTTGAAATATTTTCTTATCTTTTCCATAATATAGATTTGACAGTTCATTCAAATTGTCTCGATCTTAGAAGAAAATTAGCATAAAAAGTCAAGTCCTATATATAAAAAAAATATCAATTTGTCGTCTGCAGAATTTGTCCATAGCTTGCCTTTAGGTGTTAACAAACCATTGAATACTTAGCGAAACACAAATGTATTTATTTTAATAATCATTTTTTCTCAGTGTTTTTAAACTGTCACATAATCAAATTAGACGAATAGTCTACCTTACTTTCTGATTTGTTTGCTTTTCGGTTCAACTATATTCATACACAATTTGATTTAACTAATACACGCGAATACACAAAGAGATCACGTTTTAAATTTTTAAGGTTTTTACATGGCGATGGGATATTAAAGCTATTTTAATCGTATGCTTAATACATACCGATTATTAGCTTTAAACTACGAAACGTATTGTAATTCGGTTATGCAAATATATTGAAAAGGCAGACTTTAAAGTATGCGTTATAATTAACCATTTGGATATCCATAGTTTACGCGAATGTTTTTTCAACAGATCTAGCTTAGTGTCGCGGTAATTTCTAAATATTAGGACATAATGTCTGGCCAAACAATGTATACTCAGATCAGATAACCAAGAATAACCTGATCAGGGTCTACTCTGTTTACTAATTCGTCAGAACTTGGTAATAAATTGGACGTGTTAATCCATTTTAGTCTTGGGACCCCAAAATGATAATAAGCAAACGGTGTTGACCCTGATCAGACGCCGCAGAACGCTGCGTCTGATCAGGGCCTACACCTTTTGCATTAACTAAAGGAATTTCTATAAAACATAGTAATAATAAAACTAACCAGATATCCTGCTGTTCGAAACAGACCTTCCAAAGAGTTGTGGTAGAAGCTAGAGTCCACGCGACGTAATTGGGTTATGTTTTTAATGAACGTTAAGTTAGCATCTGGTTCACGGTTCATTATTCACGGTTCAGGATTCAGCGTATGGTTCAGTATTCAGGATATTATTCAAAATACGAGCTGCAGCGTCTGGTTCAGGATTCAGCGTATTATTCAAAATACGAGCTGCAGCGTCTGGTTCATTATTCAGGGTATTTTTCAAAACACGACCTGCAGCGTCTGGTTCAGGATTCAGCGTATTATTCAAAAAACAAGCTGCAGCGTCTGGTTTATTATTCAGGGTATTATTCAAAACACGACCTGCAGCGTCTGGTTCAGGATTCAGCGTATTATTCAAAATACGAGCTGCAGCGTCAGGATTCTGAATCCTGAACCATATGCTGCAGCTCGTATTTTGAATAATACGCTGAATCCTGAACCAGACGCTGCAGGTCGTGTTTAAAATAATACCCTGAATAATAAACCAGACACTGCAGCTCGTATTTTGAATAATACGTTGAATCCTGAACCAGACGCTGCAGTTCGTATTTTGAATAATACACTGAATCCTGAACCAGACGCTGCAGCTCGTATTTTGAATAATACGCTGTATCCTGAACCAGACGCTGCAGGTCGTGTTTTGAAAATACCCTGAATAATGAACCAGACGCTGCAGCTACTATTTTGAATAATACGCTGAATCCTGAACCAGACGCTGCAGGTCGTGTTTTGAAAAATACCCTGAATAATGAACCAGACGCTGCAGCTCGTATTTTGAATAATACGTTGAATCCTGAACCAGACGCTGCAGGTCGTGTTTTGAATAATACCCTGAATAATAAACCAGACGCTGCAGCTCGTATTTTGAATAATACGCTGAATCTTGAACCAGACGCTGCAGCTCGTATTTTGAATAATACGCTGAATCCTGAACCAGACGCTGCAGCTCGTATTTTGAATAATACGCTGAATCCTGAACCAGACGCTGCAGCTCGTGTTTTGAAAAATACCCTGAATAATGAACCAGACGCTGCAGCTCGTATTTTGAATAATACGCTGAATCCTGAACCAGACGCTGCAGCTCGTATTTTGAATAATATCCTGAATACTGAACCATACGCTGAATCCTGAACCGTGAATAATGAACCGTGAACCAGATGCTAACTTAACGCTCATTAAGTAATATAGATTAAGGAGCAGATGTGTCCAAATATTTAGGGTTAATACGGTACGTCGTCTTGATATGGGCGTTCTTTAAGGCTACAGACTATTATTGATTGTCCTTAGATATTTTATACATTTTTTACAATTTATGTACAACCCACATCTTTGTTTTCTCTTTAAGGATCCATATTCCTCAAAAATGAAACGATTTTTTATCGATTCTCTGAATTAATGTTTGCAACATTAATTCAGAGAATTAATGTTTGCAACATTACTTCAGAGATAGATAAAAAAAAAAAAATTCATTTTTGATCCAGTTCAAGAACGAGAGACTAACTGAAATTTTACAGGCTGTCAGATGCCACATTTTATGATCGTATTAATACCATTTATCAATTTATTAAACAAAGTGGCTATGCCAGTCGACTGTCAACAGCCAATTTACGTTAAAATCGCTATTGACAGTCGACTGGTAATAGCCGATTAACATTAATATCGCTATTGACAGTCGACTGGCAATAGCGATTTTAACGTAAATTGGCTATTGCCAGTCGACTGGTAATAGCGCTTTTAACGTAACTTGGCTATTACCAATCGTTTTCAAACATGTATTAAGAGATTCATCCATTTTATTGCAACGTCCTATTTCTATTTTTGTTTCTTTTTCCGTATCTCTGGAGAAAACATATTTTGTTCCGTGCTAAGTCGGAGCTTTATTGACCGCATTATCTCCTTAATTTAATTCGGACTTGTGATCCCCAATGATTTTTTTTTATATATATATATATATAAATGTCTATTTTTTAGAAATATGGAGCCTTTAATATCAAATGGTTTATATTTGGTATTTGTCTGACAGCATGCCCTCTAAAATTTTCAAAACAAGAATTGTGTGCTTCAGCCCTGTTAAAAGACACTGACATATATATTGTGAGAGGTCACTGCAGGAGGTACGCCAGATGATTTTCTACTTTCCTGGTCAAAGCAACCACCTAAAATATTCAATTTTACTAATTGCTAATTTTGCTCCTGAATTATACAGTTTGACAAGTTTTCAAATCTGGCACCAAAGCAGGCAAAATAAAAGTTAGAAACAGGCACAAAAGTTGGAACTGTATGGAACTATATTCGTATGGACCAAACTGGTGCTCTGTAAATTTTAGTAGTTCGTGAACTTTAAGGGGACTGGATATTCACATTTCTTACAAGAAAGAAGGGAGACAATATTCGTGACTTCCTGTTTTCTCTCCTGCACACCAAGGTCCGTCTGAATAGAGGTCTTCTCTGAACTGAAAGAATTTGCTCCCATTCGGCAGAATTTACACATAACAATTTGACAAAAGTTGCCACCCTGAGCGTCTACCCTTTCCCCTTAAATATTTTGGTGATCATTCGTAGTCGCATCCATTATGTTCGAGGCTTAACCCATTTACGCCTAGCGTCCCAAGAAAAGGGACATTGGCAAACATTGTAGACCCAGATCAGACGCCGCAGAACGCGGCGTCTGATCAGGGTCTGCACTGTTTGCTTTAAGTACAGGAATTTCTATAAAATAGTTATTATAAAAGGAACCAGGCACCCCTTTTATTGGAAATGCAGCGGTCCAAATTAAGTGTTATGATAGAAGAGTCCACTCGGCATCAATGGGTTAAGAGGAATTGATATACTTTCAGGGAAGGCTACGCTGTGAAATTGGTTTTGCCTTCTTTCTGATAAGGGATCAGCTCAATTTATAGTAGACCCCTTTTCAGAAGAGGCTTGGTGTCAGGAAGTCACAAAAGTCATCTCCCTTGTAAAAAAATGGGGAAAAATCTACCAGTTGTATCCAGTCCTCTTAAATAAATAGTATGCCGGTCCGCAGGAGTACGTAGCTGTTCGGATGTTACTGGTCGTCGGACAAATTAACTCCCCTGCGATCGTAATCCAAAACTACAGCACACAACCTGCAGCTGTCGTTTATCTTTGCATTTCCAAAACAGGAGATTTTAGTTCAACGCACTAGATATCAAGCGGTAAGTATTCCTGATGCATCACGAAAACATACCTATATAATTTTGACCCCCTTAAACCCAACTTTTATATAGTAAAACTGGGGTTTACAGGGGTATACATTATTTTTCTTATTTCTGCTCAAAAACATAGATTGTGGGGACTCGTTAGAACCGCCTCGGCGAGGAGGTTCTAACGAGTACCCTCAATCTATGTTTTGAGCAGAATATGAAAAATATCAGAATTTTTATCTGAAAACTTTCAGTCTTTGGTGGTGAATTTTTCAATATATTTGAATAGGATTTATTCCAAATAGTTTACAAACCAGTTAAACTTCGTAATTATGTTTAATCCCAGCCTAAATTATGTTATGAAATAATATTGCTTTTTGCCTTATTTAGTTCTTATTTAGTTCTTCTCCGTATTAGAAAACGTGAATTCTCGTGCAAATTTATAAAGAGAGAGAGAGAGAGAGAGAGAGAGAGAGAGAAAACTTCCTGTACCGGAAGCAGACAGCTGTCATAAAGTCAGCAGCTTTGTTTCAGAGTAATTATTATTGTTCATTTATTATCATTATTTACTTTATTATCATCAGCAGCATCAGTAGTAGTAGCAGTAGTAGTTCAATATTGACTTTATTACGTCACCATCAGCATCAGCATCAGCATCATCATCAAAAGCAGCAGCAACAACAACAGTAGTAATAGTAATATCATTACAGTCGAACCTCAATGGCTCGAACATCTTCGGGACC
Source organism: Anodontia alba (assembly GCA_964016985.1). Lineage (NCBI taxonomy): Eukaryota > Metazoa > Mollusca > Bivalvia > Lucinida > Lucinidae > Anodontia > Anodontia alba. The sequence goes on from OZ024825.1 coordinate 81,632,267, forward strand.
ATGGAAATTCGTTCGAGACATAGGTAGTTCGAGCCACTGAGGGTAATCATGGCACCAGTTCAGGAAGCAAATAGCGATAATTTAGGGAAATCTTTTCGATTTTCTACACAATAATTGTATGTTGTGTGTACTCATTAGAATCGCTTCGAGGAGGCGATTCTAATGAGTACACACAACATACAATTCCATGATAAAATAAGAAAAAAAATCATTAAATATTTGTTTTCTTGAGCTATTGAAAGAATTTTATAGGGCTGAAAAAAGAGTTCGAATTATCCACGGTAAACCAGCCATCCGTGTTCGAGCCAGTGAGGTTATACTGTATTTTTATTTAAATTTTTGCTTGTATGTTGAGCAAGAGAGACAGACAGACAGACTGGGAAGGGGAATTGTATTTAAAAGAAACAAAGCGACTATTGGTTATTTTTTCAAGAGTATTTATATAATTGCAATTTTTATTACAAAATGGTACGCAGCTCTTTACAAAGCGGATATAAACAATATAGGGCTGAACGCCTAGCATGCTGGGTAATAATTTCGACAGACGACATCTTGAAATAGTTTCCGTATTTTTTTTCCAGAAACTTGACAGGCTCCACATCTCATGCAAATTGTCTCCATAGCATGAAATGCGGGAGTCATGGAGACAATGTGCATGAAATGCGGGAGCCTGTTTTCTGGGAAAAATAAATATTATTAATTTGGCGTCTGCTGAATTTCCCCAGAGAGTGGTAAAGGTGGTAAAAGTTAATAAAAGATTTAAAGCGACCACTTTTTTTCGAGAGCTATTTCATATTTACACAGAAATACATTTTTTTTTCGGAAATACATCTTATTTCTTTCCTCTAAAGACGCACACGCACATGCGCACGCACGCATGCACACGCACGCATGCACACACTCGCACATGTCTGCACTCCGACTGCACATATGCAATTTTCTCACACATGCAAAAAAGGACCATTTTTACAGTGAATCTCTTCCATCCTAAAACAATTAGGAGTTAGGAGCTTTAACCCTTAAAATACTATGCAATTCTGTATCAGACGATATTCTACAATTGATTTTGTTATTTCTAAGAGAAAATAAGACTCGACAGATCACGTGAATCGTCTGCTAGACAGAAAATTCAAATTAAATGTCATTCCTTATTTTCTCTAAAAAAACAAAAAACAAAAACAAAACAAAAACAAAGAATTAAAGTTTCATCTGCTGTAATTGTGATTAGCGCAATATGGGTTAAAAGTATTTAGGGTTAAAAGTACTTACGGTACGTCAACAACATTGCACTCGAACCAGCACTTATAATACTTACTTCTTACAATGCATGAGGAAATGTTACACTTGGTAGACTTTTTTTTATTTCAAGTTTGCTTTATATACAACAAACCCCTTCTGAAAAGGGGTCTACTCTAAAAGAAATGAATTTGCTCCAAAGGGGAACAAACGCTTTCCTTTGAGAGTAGACCTCATTCAGAAGGGAGGCAAAAACATTTTGACAGCGTTGTCTCCCTTGAAAGTATATCCATTCCCCTTAAATACCAGTAGAGGCGCTTTCAAGTATATATATATATATATTATATATTTTACTTCATAAAAGGTTTGATGTTTATTCGAATAGTTTCCAACGAAGGATTTAAATGTTGTTTTTGTTGTTGATGTTGTTGTTGTTGTTGTTTTGTTTTGTTTTTGTTGTTGTTTTTTTGTTGTTGTTTTTTGTTGTTTGTTTGTTGTTGTTGTTGTTTTGTTTTTTTGTTTGTTTGTTGTTGTTGTTGTTTTCTGAGAAATAAACACTTAGCATGCTGGAAAAAAATTCACTGAGCAGACGACATATTAAAATAATTTTCATATTTTCATGGTTTTGACATTTCATGCAAATTGTCTCCTTTGGGAAAAAGCCTATTTTCTAGACAAAAATAAGAAAAAATATCAGTTTGTTGTCTGCTGAAATAGCCCCGACAGTGGTAATTGCTAACCCAGTTACGCCTAATGTCTCACAATGTGAACTTTGGCATACAGGGTAAACCTAGATCAGTGGCCACAAAATAAATGAGGAGACCTTTTACATGAAATGTCAAATATTACTTTCAGTGAAAAATAAGAAAATATCATCAGTTTCTCGTCTGCTGCATTAGCTCAGAAAGTTGTAAAGGTTAAAGATGTATGTTCGGATCCTGTTAATATTTCTCGCCTCGGACATTATATTTTACGCACATGGTAATCGAATGTTGAGACAACTTAACTCTAAAATAAACCTAATGAAGTCAACTTTCCGAAGAGAACTAGATGAACTTAAATTCGATGTACTAGACTTGAGTACAGAACTCGAGCTGGAGAGACATAGAACAAATGAGCTAGAGAAACAGTTAAACGAAACGTTACGTCACGAGACTGACGTCATAGACAACGATGGATCCCAAGGTAAGTGCATATACTGTAAAAACTTCAATGGCTCGAACACCGATGGTTCGTTTGCTGATTCCATCAGGAAAACATGCTTATATACTTTGGACCCCTTAAGCCCCACTTTTATATAGTAAAACTGGGGTTTACAGGGGTATACATTATTTTTCTTATTTCTGCTCAAAAACATAGATTGTGTGGGTACTTACAACCTATGTTTTGAGCAGAAATAAGAAAAATATCAGAATTTTTTATCTGAAAATTTTCCTTTTTTGGTTGTAAAATTTTCAATATACTTGAATAGGAATGTTTTTGTAATGGAACCCGTTTTTGAGTCCCTGGGAAATTCTTAAGATAGCTCAAGAAAACAAATATTTTGAGATTTTGTAGGGAAAATTTCTTATTTTATCATGAATATCTATGTTCTGTGTAATTAGAATAGCCCCATCGAGACGATTCTAATGAGTTCATTCAACTTACATTCTTTTATATAGAAGCTCGGAAAGAAATTCCAAAATTATTTTCATTTGCCTCCGGAAATTGTGCTATAATTAACCTCAGTGGCTCGAACTACCCATGTTTAGAACGAATTTCCATGATCCAAAAGATGTTCGGGCCACTGAACATCGACTGTAGTCTACTTTACTTCTAAAATGCAAGATGACAGTTTGAATAATTTTTTATCTTTTAATCACATTTACATATGTTGCTTCTATTTTCATGAAAAAATAAAATTATTTTAGATTAGAGTCTCCAAAATAGTAATTGAAATAAAAATGAACTTGATTGCACCAGGGATGACTGCTATATTAAAGGCATATTACCCTTCAGTTACTAGGAAAATTTAGCCTTCCCTCCACCATTCTGATTTGAGTCAGACTTTGTAAAGCATAATTAATCCAAACAAAACCATCAGTATTACATTTACTTTGTTACAGGTAAAGTCATTTGTGACCCAAGACAATTCACTTGAAATTGTAAGGCAGAATGAAGTGAGTGGGGTATTGTTATATCAAGTATATACTGAAATTGCAGTCAGTAGAGGCTCTAAGATATAAAACACAAACGGCAATGCTATTGTCATGTAAACACTATGTATTAATGATATGCTTTAACAAGCCAGTTCGTGATCATCAAACATGCCAAAAAAATCAAATATCATATTTTCCTATTTTGTCCTACTTTTGATATGATATATTTGAATGTTTATCTTGTACAAAAATGCAAAAAGCATTTGTTTTGCAATTTGTTTTGGGTTCCCACCCAGTTTGACTGGACTAATATACCGGCTTTTGGATATAACAATTATCGAAACTTTGTCACTGCATGTGCATTCGACGCAGCTTTACAATGTTTTAGCTCATCGAGACCTTGAAAATATTACACAAATTTTCTGAAGGAAAGGTTTTCGAAAAGTGGCCAAAATTCCCCGGCCCTACTCTCCTTTTTCCCCATAGCATGTTTTCTAGTCGATCCGTTCTCAGAACGAGGCATGGAATTTACTACTATAAACATGATAAAAACGGACACACTATATAACGATAATAATTATGGAACAGACAAACAACGAGAACAAGAAGAAGTATAACAAAAATCATAATCTTCTCCGGAACTAAGACAGCTTTGAGGCTTGGGCTGGTTTCATCGTTTGTTCAAATGACCACGGCCTCCCTGACCATCCCAGTTAGCATTGTACTTAAAATCTATATTGTACCGTTATCGACCCGACAAGATTCCTGTCGGACCGATAACGGTCCGATATAGATTTAAGTACAATGCTAGCTGAGAAGACGGCAGAAATTCCAAAAATAACAAAAGCCATTTAAAAAAATCTTCCTCTTCAGAACCAAGAAAGCGTTCAGGCTGAATCTGAGCCAGCGGTATTACAAATTACCTTTGTTCAAATGGTTACAATGCTACGACAACAACACGCGTGCATTGTACAAAAAAAAAAAAAAAAGTTGAAATAGTTTTATTAGACATTGTTTAATAGTTCTGCGGTGCCATGCTAAGACAAAACACGTGTACGTTGTACAAATATCAAAAGAAGATGAATTATACGCTATAAACGTCTATGACTGGAACACCGATAGTTCGTTTATCGTGCCTGATTCGAACACGTTTAGAGGCCCTAAGAAATTCTTCCGATAGCTTAAGAAAACAAATCTTTAGGTGTTTTTTTTTTTTTTTTTTTTTTTTTGTTGTTGTTGTTGTTGTTGTTGTTGTTGTTGTTGTTTTTTTTTTTTTTTTGTTTTTTTTTGTTGTTTTTTTTTTTTTTCATAAATATGTGTGTGAATATGTATTTTGTGAGTACACATAAGAATCGCCTAATCGGGGCGATGCGATTCTAATGAGCTACCCATGTCTAGAACAAATTCCCATGGTCCCAAAGATGTTCGAGCCATTTAAGTTCGACTGTAATTTTATTAAACAATATTTAACAGTTGTAATTATTTGCAGGATCTTCAAGTCCCATTGTTTTAAAACAGATGCAGGCGAAACTTGATGTCCAAGCGGAACACATTAAACAAGTTGAAGAAGAACTAAAGGACGAGAAAATTAAGAGACTAAGTCTAGAGACCACAATTGAATCATTCAAAGGCAAATCTGTCCAGCTTGATTCTCATGAAATTCTAATCCAGTCTCTAAAGAAAGCTGTTGGGGAAATTGTAGAAAATGTCACAGATATTACAAAAGCGATAGCTAACCTAGCGGCGACTGCTGTATCCGCCGACTTATGTAAGGAAGAAGTAAGAGCATTAAAGACATCAATGAGTCAGTTTTCCTATTCAATAAAATCAGCATTTAGGGCGGAAAAATCATTACTCCGAAACCTAAGTCAGACAATTAAAGATGACACCTTTAAACAGTTGTTTGAAAATGAATTCGAAACACTTGTCAACACAACCAGTGATTCCATTGACACTATTAAGAGTGATATAACCAATCTAAAATTCAAGACAGATGAAGTTGTAGAATCGGTAAAGACTGTCGGAGATAGTTTGGATAAACGGATTAAAAAACTGAATTCTACAGTAGCCCTGACTGATGAGCAAGTTGATGCAAATGAAAAATTACTCCGAACCTTTGCTGGATGCTGCTCTGGTAAGTCAATGTCGCCTTTTATTGCGGTCCTAAAATTGCGTACACCAAAGTTTCAGACAAAATGGGATATGCAAACAGCGCAGATCCAGATCAGACTGCTCCTGAAGATCTACACTGTTTTCAATTCCGCTAAGCATTTTAAGAAATAACTGCATAAAAAGCAAAACTTAAGCCTAAAAAAGTATGGAATAAAGTGTTTTAAATTATAGGACATTAATCGTAAGCATATCTACTGCCACTTTTGCCTTTTGCCTTTTTCTTGATTTTCCTCAAGAGAAATTAAAAAGTGAAATCGCTTTGCTTTACTACACCAAAATGTGCTGTTGTGCTTATTGTATATCACTGTCGACTACTTGATACCGTGTAGATATGTTTGGCTACAGTGTAGAGCTATCGAAGATGACGGAGCAAGGAGGTAGCAAATCGTAAGCCTTACCCTTTCACATGTTATTTCGATAATTGTATAAAACCAGTGTTGCATGTTATGAAAAGCCATGTTTTAAATTACCTCAAGCCTATATTAAACAATGCAATAATTGGCATACACTAGGTTGACTTTGTACGCAATCTGGGGCCGTCACAGAATCATCTGTGGGCATCGGAAACCTGCAAACGTAAGTTCATAAGTTCAAAATGATGTTATACTATGCCCAGAAAGCGGTGTAGTCAAAGCTATATGCATTAAACGTGCCAATGTTCACATAATAAAAGGTGACTTAATGGTAAACAAAACCGGTGTCAACACAGTTACAGAATCGCCAAAAAAAAGGAGTCTACAGGTTTTCAGGGCCGTGGAGAGAATTTCAGAAAATAAGCTTACGGTAGGTCGGAGAACTAGGACTCCGTTTGCTGAGTAACAGATGAAATGAAACACAAATATAACGGCTCCATATAATGCTTAGACCACAGCATATAATGGAAAAAGCAAACCATACAACACTGAGACCACAGCATATAATAAAAATAGTACAGCGTATAACCATTTCACCACAGAATATAACGGCTCCATATAATGCTTAGACCATAGCATATAATGGAAAAAGCAAGGAATATAACACTGAGACCACAGCATATAAATAGAGTTTATTCATTCTCCTTTTTCAAATATGGGATTTATAAACCGAGGGAGGTAAAAAAAAATCCGATAAAGAAACGAGTGCGAAGCACGAGTTTCTTTATCGCATTTTTTTACCCCCCGAGGTTTATAAATCCCATATTAAAATAGGAGAAATGAATAAACTGTATATTACATGCATTTCGCCGCAATAGAGTACACCATTTAAGAGGCTTTTGTGGCAAGTCTAGTCTGCCAGTTTGTTTACGCTGTCATTTCTATTTTGGGTCGGCGTAGTAATAAACAATATATTTAGGACAGCTTTTGTTTTTATCCTAAATGATATTGACAGCAGGGTCAAAATCTAGGCTGTTCATATGTTACAAAAAAAAAGTAGTTCCAGTTAAAGAGATTTATTTCCCCGGCTAAGAGGAAATATTTCTTCTTAGAAAACAAGGAAAATACCAGTTTTATGTCTGGTAGAAATCATGGTATTTCTTGGTTATGCATGTAATATTAAAAAATATTACAGCGTATAACCGTTTCACCACAGAATATAACGAAGTGTCTACTTCATATATTGGACTGACTACTCCGTATAATGCTTAAACCACAGCATATATAAATAATCGATTTTATGCTCGTAGGACATTTATGGGTTTCCATACTTATCAATTTAACCTGTTCTTATCATGACTGCTAAACGACGGACGTACTCACAATTCAGCCTGCATCTAAGCAGTCTGATCCAGGTCTACGTTCTTCGATAATATAATTATGTGAGCGACAGTATCGACTAGACCGGATTGCGCTGGGTCAATGCTGGTCGCATACAAATAGATTTTGAAGGAGGGACCCTTAAGAGCAATGAACACGTTCTCAAAACTGAACTTATTTAAGTATCAAGCTTTCTGGGCCAGACTAGCTAGTTTCGGCGAATTAGGCTTCATCAGTGTCCCTCATATAAATTTTCAAAATTCCCGGACTGGGCGCATTGATCAAAAAGATCCAGATAATATAAACCACACTATGGTGAAGGACGGGGAAACGTTTTAGGGTCGCCACACGGCATTAACACTTGTTCTGCTGAACCTGGATATGCCCTGTCTTTGCAAACAGTATAAATCCAGGTCAGTTGGCTTCTTGAAGCCAACTGGTCTGGATCTACTCTGTTTGAAATTAAGTATGTGAATTTGTATTAACAAACTGGATCAAGCAATCTGATTGGCTAATCTGATTGGCGTGGTATCTTAATATATTCAGCATGACGAGGGTTAATACTAGCTGTAGTGAAGATAAATAGATTCTAAATGGCCCTTGAGAGCACTGAATACACTCAATCCGGTAATACCGTATTCGACCAAATATCCGCACTGTACCCTTAGGCTTTACAGTAAAAATCTTGTAGTAAAATAACCTCCCAATAAGGGCACACTTTAATCCATTTACGCCTAGTTGATTCTTCTACCTCAAGTATTTGGACAGGTTCATTTCCAATAGAAGGGGTGTCTGGTTAGTTTTTATTATTGCCATGTTTGATAGAAATTCCGGTATTTAATGCAAGCAGTGTAGACCCTGATCAGGCACCGCGTTATGCGGCGTCTGATCTGGTTCTGCATTGTTTGCCAATGTCCCTTTATGAGACGCTGTT